>CM040246.1:84033297-84433297 GCA_022545495.1 Chrysanthemum lavandulifolium
TTCTTTTGTTTACTCTCTCTAAGGACTCCTCTCCTCTCTTCATCTCTCTAAATATGGCATTCATATATTATCATCATCCTAGACCACCCGAATCATCAAACAACATATTTTATACGATCCTACATATATTAAATCAAGTTAGCAGAAGCATATAAAACACTACCTCAAATCATATGATTTATATAAGGATAAAAGTAAAAAATGATTAATATGCGTTTCGATTTATGCTAATATCACTAACATACTTTTAAAAGATCTACTATAACTATTCTACTTTCAAATTTTAACCATGGTAATTAACCGTTAGTCATCAATACATTAAACAATTGCACCGTTGGTCCCCAATACATAACCTCAATTACGTTTTCGTTTGTTTTTTATTGTTAGGTCACTAGTTTTACAAACACAAGTAATATAGAAAGAGGTTAAGGCGACTGAACAAGTAAAACACACACACACACAAGATAATAAGCACGGTTATGCGTAGGAGTGTAATGAGAGAAAAATTTGAACAACCAACCTTCAAATGAAGGTTTACATAGAGTATTTATAGGAGGAAAGCTAGGGCAACACTCCTAGTTTCCATCCTTTCTTTAATGGGCTTGGGCCTAAGCTCATGGGCCTTCTACATGCTTAAGGCTAATAACAAACATAAAGGCCATAATAAAGCTAACTATTACATATTAATTACTAACACTTGATTATGGTTTAGGAGTGATTCCAACAATCTCCCCTCAAGTGTTGGTGATGAACAGTGAAGGCGTTGAGGTAATAGTAGCTTCGGACGTCTTCGACATTCTTCTTCTTGTGAGAAGAATTGCTTTGATTCAAACAATCTCCCGGTGTAGAGAGATAGTTGTCTTTGAACAGTTATGCTTTGACGTCATCTTTAACTTTGTTCTTTGATCATTGTTCTTTGTGATGAAAGTGATAGTATGTTGTTATCTGCATCAAGTCGCCTCAGTTCCGCTTCACGCTCCGGTGTCTCACGTCATTCTTCAACATGCTCACACGCTCTTTCTTGATGAAGTTATTTAAGTCTTTAACTTTGTAGATTCTTTGATTTGATGAAGAATCATTCATTGACTGCTTGCTTTTGGATAGAACTTCCATTAGTGATTATGTTGGCGTGAGCATGAGAAGAATCTGCACGATCATCCCGCCTCCGGAGCTTCCATAAGAAGAAAACATTTCAAACGGTTAGTAATAAGCGGATTCTCGCACTTACAAGTTTGAACTTCGAGAGTGTTAACAACATAATGTACCACCGAAATTTTATTGTTAAACGTCAAGTGATAAAATGTCAAGTGTACCTAAGAGATCTTTGATGAATCTCGTGGCTCTAGACTCAATAGTGCATTTTGGTTTTCCGAGCTGAGACTAGGAGAGGGTCTCATTCTTCAATACCAGCGATCTCTAAGAGAAAGCCAATAGTTTACGAGGGTTCCCCTGTGAGAATGAAACAAGCTCATTGAGAGAAACTTGAGTGGCTAAGAAGGTTTAGTGCATGCGCCAATCGGGTCCATGACGACTTTTAATCTTCAATACCAAGGCCACTAAGTGACAACCAAGAGCATATGAATTGAACCGATTATGCGCCCTAAGTTGAATAACTGGAGGGCTATTTCTTTTCACCCTTTTCTTTGCATTTCTTTTTGATTCTTCAACTCCTTCTTTCTCCGATTCTCATTTTCTCCTTTTTATAATCATACCTAAGGACTTCTAAGTACTAACTATTTGTGATGTCCTTGGGTAGATCCCTCCGGCTCTGGCGGATCATAGGACGGTTATTCCTAACCTTAGTCACCTTATAACTCCATGACTAACCTATGTTGCCATTAAAATCACAGTTGTGAAGAATCTCTCAAAGGGTTTGTAAATGAAAATCATGTTTGAACCATCGTGAGAGATAGGATTTTGTATAAATACTCCCCTCCACATGTGCTTAAGAGTTTTAATGGTTTAAATGCACAATGAGGAAAGAGTACGCACATTTTGAATTGATCCACCGGAGATAGACAATCCCCATGAGACACGGTTCGTTGCATAGTTAAAGAGTTACATTGTCGACTTTTTGGTGACAACTAGCTCTAATAACTACCTTGAAGGTGTAGACAAACCTCGAAGGTTGTCATACCCGTCGAGTTCATGTCTACCAAGAGTATCTCGAATGGTACTTTCTACTTGGACAAGTCCTTTGCGAGACACGTTTACATTACTAGCGAGCTAGCTTGAAATTATTACCGTCGAGGACAAGTCTTTTCGAGTTACTAACGGTTTAGTATCATCAATTCATTGGTTAAGTCCGAAGTACACGATTCGTTTGCATTTTGCACAACATATTTTTATCATTACAATTTTCTCCCCCCTCAAAAATGGCATATAAAATGTTATTTTTGAGCGGTTGAGAATAAATATGACCATTTCGAGTGTTGCGGAAGATGACCACTATGAACAATTTGTGAACAAAGTTTTAATTCAAATACTCCCCTCAACAAGTGATATAACCGGTTGAGGTTTTGAAAATCTTACGGGAAGTACTTGTTCTTTTGAGCAAAACCTTGAAAAATGAAAGGTTTAATAGGTTTTACTCAAAATAAAAGCTTTCGCTCCTTTATAAGGATTGTGGCAATCAAGCGTACTACGGGGTCCTTTCTTGACAATTACGGGTTGTACAATCATTATGTGTGCACAAGCCATATGCATAATTAATCACACATCCAAATTTATAATGAAGGAAACAATTCAAGGGGTACCGGAAGTGCGGTGATGTCGCCAGAGTGCGAGCAGGCGTTGATAGGCGGTGATGTTGATCCTGGTGGACCACCAACAAAGCTTTCCAACGTTCGAATCGATCCTTCGAAACAACCTTTCATCAATCATTCGATGATTCTCCTCACATCCCTTCGATCCCGAGAATTCCATCGCTTAGAGACCCAATCTTGTGGCGTATGTCCTTCAACCTATAGGCTAATCCGTCCCTAACCATCTTCAAAGTGTGAACCCCAAACTTGTGAAGTTCACTACACGCCATTAAGCAATTTCTTTGAAGTTCACCGCGGTAAACGACGCGAAAGGTTTCTTGATGAGTGTATATTGTGAGAGCTGGTTGAGGTCGGGAAGATCTAGGCGAGGTGGTGTGAAGTTGACACGGGTCCGATAAGATTCAAGCGCTGGCGAAGATCTTCAACACGTTCTTTGATGACTATGCGTCGATGAAGATGAGCAATGACTTGATGAATTCACGTTGTACCGGTTGAAAATTGTCTCATGCACCTTGTACTTTGGCAAGGTACATGTCTTCGATGTCGTTGATAGACAAATTCTCAAAGTCAGCTTTAGAGAAAGCATAATTGTTGGATCGATATACTTTAATCAAACTAACTTAACTAGCTTGTTAAGGTTTAATAACCTCGGATAAATCCTAAGTTATTAACAAAGAAACACTGAGCAATCTTTATCAAGTACGCGAAATTTACTTAACAAAGCTAAGAAGAATAACTTTATTATAAACTCTAAATCTGCTTATTATGCAAATACTCTAATACAACTCTAAGATAATCGAACTTTTCTCTAAAACACTAATTTGTAAACCTAAAACTCTTTTTCGAAATCGTACATCTAATGCCAATCTAGGAGTCCTTTATAGGCTCAAGGATATCCTAGTCGGTTTACAATTGATAACCTTGTACGACAAGTAATCTAAACATGGAATACAATACTTTCCATAAACGAATATAACAAAGATTACTTTTGTTCTAGCAAGATTTTGACTTTATCTTGCAAGACTTTGACTCTGTCTTTAGCAAGACTTTGACTCTGTTTTTAAACTTACAAGATTTTCATATCTTCAAGCTTTGATATCTTGATTTTCATATCCCAACAATCCTCCCTAACTTGAATTCTACTTGTTTGACTTCAAGTTCCTTTGTGAATATATCTTTAACGACTTCATCTTTAAAATGGATTGTTTCTTAGTCTTTAGATTGTATCTCTGTAATATCTGTGCTTGTCAAAGTATCTCTTAGAATTGTTCTCTTCTGACATCCAAAGAATCTCCATCTTTTCAAAGAACACTGACAACATATGACAATTTGTACAATAATTCGGTTTAAGTTGCATACTATTCTCATCACTTCCAAGTGAATCATTGAAAATTTAATGGATTTAGAACTCTTTACCAAAGCCATTATCTCGGAGTAGCCAAATGTTTTGGTGTGTAAGACCATGGTACATTGATAACCATATGATTTTAGCAAATCATCGACTATCAACGATTTGTTTTGTCTTTACCAAAAGTCGCACCTTCGGACTAGTTAGTTCTTCTATCTAATGGTGAACTAATTACCAATAATGGTTTTTCCACGCCTTTACCACAAGCCATTTTCTTGTGGGCTAGCCAACTCTTCACATTCTCGATATGGTGAGTTGATGACCATCCAACTTATTAGCAAGTTGTCAACTAAAACGGATTTGATATATCTTTACCGAGCCGTTTGCTCATGGATTAGTCAATCCTTTTGTAACCATGGTGTATTGATAACCTATTGATGTTATCATCACAAAACCATTTATTCAACCTTTATATCAAAATATTTATTACTTAGCAAAAAGGTTTCTTCTAAAATTCATTTAATCGGTTTAGTTCAAAGAAACAAGACTTTGATGAAAGTCTTGTCGATCAACGAGACTTTGAATAAAAGTCTTGATATTTTAAAAAGTATTTATTCAAATAAAATTCATACCGCTTATAGATCATTCTCAAAGTAATGGTAGTCCGGTCTATAAACAAATTGACAACCATGCAAGCGGTTTCATTAGCCTCTTCTACTTCCAATCCATGCTCTAGCATTCTTCTCATGAGCTCAATTGTAGAGGTATCTTCTTTCGCAAACATGTGTATCATTGTTCCATTTTCTAGCTCCAAAACATGAACTCCAGATTCTTCAAAGAATCTCCAAGAAACAATTTCCGGCTTTCTTGATCCTTCCAAATATCATCGATGCTCTCTTCTTGCTTTCCACATAGTTATGAGATCACCATTTAAAACCAAACCAATCCCTTCTAATGGATTATCTTCAAAATAAGTCTTCACAACATGATATAAGTAGAATAGGTCTACTCTATCTATAATATGCAAAGAAATCCCATAGCCTTTTGAAAACTTTGAAACTTTCATCTTCTTTATGAAAAACCATGTAATCTCCATTCTTAGATTTCTCAACTTTGAAAACACTAATCTTTGATCTGCTCATCTTCATGTCATTATCTTCCTTTGTATAATCAAAATCTACCACTGAGATAATTCTTCAATTCATCACTAGTCTCGGATCTTAATTCAACCTTTTCTTTCTTTGAAAACCGAACATCCAGAATTTCGTTTTCTTTTTCTCTTTAAGCTCTTCTTCCTTTCGACTTGGTCAATGAGCTTCTAAAGTCTTTAATGCCTCGCAACATCTTTCTTATAAGCTTCTCTCAAAGATCATATAATCTTTTCATATCCACATAATTTAGCTTCGCAATCCTTTAAATCCTCGCTTTTAAATATGCCATCATTGCATTCCTTTCTTTAGCTAAATTAGGTCTTCTTTGCATATATCGAGCAGTGTAGGTGATCAGAATGGTTCAAGAGCTCGACATTCAATTCCTCATGTAATTCCGAGCTACTTTCTATTCTCGAGCTTCTTGAGCTTCTGTTCTTCTTTATATTTAGCATTTAACTCTTCTTGAACTTTTCTCGTGACTTCATTCCTAGCAACTTCAATTGCTCTAAGTTACGCCAAAGTAAGTTTTTCTTAGTTTCAACTGAATACCTTTCCTTTGTCTTTTGGATCAATTGCGGGTTGATCGCTTGGTTGTTCTTCTTCTAGTACATCTCTAATAGTAACTCCTCCTCTTGGTTGTGACAAATCTAAAATAGTAGCAACTAATTCATCATCACTTGCGTAATGAATTGGTTTGAATGTAGCTTCCTCCTCTTCTTCTATAGGTTGTAGAAGGACCGCATTCTTCTTCAAAATTCAATACCCTTGGAGTTATTGGTGTTATTACTTCTTGCCTAGATGTATCATGAAAATCAAGACTTTGATGTTCAAGTACCTTGATCATCGATTACCTTGAACTTGCACTTCTTCTTGTTCCTCGAATCGAAATAATCTTTTCTCGCAAGACTTACATATTCTTTCTTCTTTGTAACATCTTCTTTCAAATTTTCCTTTCTCGAATTCCTCCCAAGTTGATGGAAGATGGTTTAGGAACCCTCTTTCGCTTTAATTCCTTTCGAAGTTGTTTACGACGCTTGTTTTCCTCTTTAACCCATAAGTTGAAACCTTGAATATAGGGTTTAATAAAATTCCTTAACCAAATATATTTACGCCTTAACTTCCTAAGTGATTTAGCTTGACTCTCAACAGTCTTGGTCAACCGAGCTAGCTCCCTTGTCAAAGCATAATTATCCAAAGTCAAACCTTCACGAGGAATAGTATGATCATCACCGAAGATGAGAATGTGCCTCAAACAGAATGTAACGTTGTAGAGATAGAGTAGGTGTTCTCTCAATCTCGCCTGATCCTCGGGGCTTGGAGAAACAAGACCTTGTAAAGATGCGGTTACCTTGATAGAAGCAAGATTGCAGATGCGAAGACTACAATGAGGCAAAGACTTTGTGAAGCAAGATGCCTTGTGCGTAATCGGCACCTTCACTCTCTTCAACCTCTCCACCGCATCACGCATGACTTGTACAACTTCCATCATTGTGGTAGTTAATGGAATATCTCCACCTCTGAACAAATTACTTCGCTTAGCCATGAATGTATAAATTTTGGCTTGTTGTACAATGACAGGTAACAAAGTAGCATGTTTTGGAACATCAGCCAATTGCTTGTTCAAGAAAACCTGTATAAACCTTGGGTACATCAACCATTTAGACCCATATGATATATGTGATAGCATCCCATCTAAAATAAGCCGAGAAAAATTAAACATTCTATCGAGAGCTAAGCCAACAACCGCAGATGCTATATTTGACCCAAACCGCTCCCAAGAAGTGCTTTTAGAACTTATGCAATGGAGCAAGACATGAATCAAGAACTTCCATTGAGGATGTAATAATGCTTTCTTGAAAGTTTGTTCACCAAAGAACCTTCATAACCAAGATTCCTAAAAGTATCCCAAATCGGTTGTTTGTCAAATCGAATAGCCCCATCTTCATCTTCAAATAATAAATCGCTTTCGAATAGAGGCTTCGTAATCTTAATAGTCCTTCCAAAGAATCGTTGATCTAATATAGTATTCATCCTCCTCCATATTATCCATAGCATTAGCCCAAAATTCTTGAATCCATGGTTCAATTATATCCGCTCAACTAAAAGAGCATAACTAATAAGCGACCCAAAGAAGGTAATAAATTATATCATAGAAAGCCACATTCGCCTCGGCCTTGTCCAAATTAGCCACCATATTGTGCTCAAAAGCTTAAACGATTCACCATTGTTGAAAAATGAGCACAATAAAGATTGTATCGAATAATAAAGAGATGGTGATTGGGAGATAAGTATGGAAACGATGTAAAGTAATAATATGAGAGGAAAATCGAAAGAAGTTATTTATAGGTGGGATTTGAAAATCATAGCCTAAATAACAAAGTTACCGTTATTACCAATTACCCATCAATATTACCGTTGGAACAAGATTTAATACGACAAACAAGTACTTTCCACATAAGCAAGACTTTCCCAAGCAAGACTTTCCAAGCAAGACTTTCGGGAAAAACAATGCTTTGCCGTAAACAAGCATCCTCCCTCAAGCAATACATGTGAATATACCTAACACCTTATAGTCCTCCCTCAAATATAGCTTACTAACTAATATACTAAAACACCGCGAAACTTCTTGGCTCTGTCACACTCACGAACAACCACTAATAAAATAATCTTTAAGCTCCTCTTACGGGTTGCCTGCCTAATAAGGAAAAGTTAGTTACTTTGAGGAACCCAAGCCATTCTTGACTTGTGTTCCCGCGTGGAGTGACATACTCACATTCTTTGAGTATATAATCTCCACCGATTTCTAAAGCATGATCCAAGATTTTCTTGTCATTCAAAACATGTGGATTTTCAACAAAACTTTCTTTTCTTGTATCACAAAAACATCGATTCACTTTTGGTTGAACGATCTTGTATGTCCCTTAGCGCACTTTCCCTTTAATCCATTCGGTTTTAACAGGTGGTTCTGTGATCTAGATCCCTATATGAATTGTGATACCTTCTAGATTGATAGTGAGATCTCCTAGAATTTCTATCCCAAGTATGGTTTTCGATACCTTGTCTCCGAAAGCAAGCTTTGGAAAGTACCGTGAGATCTTGAAGGTCTTCTCGATGTGGGTATCTATGATCCGGTGTGAAGTTTACGTGATTAACCCTATTAGAATTAGTCCAAACCGGTTTGTGCTCTCTAGGTCTCGATTGTTAGACTTATTCCTTGAAACTTGCTTAGATATTTCGAGTGTTTGTCACAATCTTTGATTAAGTGAGTAGGACTATAACACACAAAACACAGTTTTGATCCATATGACCAAAGTGATTTCTTCTATGTCTATGCCCAAAATTGTTTTGCCTTCTTGATGACCGATAAAATTTGTTTTGAGCAAAATTATCCCAAAAGGTTTAGCAATCTTGTTTTGAAAAGGTTTTGCGAAGTCTTGCTTGTTGAGCGAGACTTTGGTTTAAAGGTACTGCTTGGATTTTGAACATTGTTTTCAACAGCTTTGGGTTTCTCGGACCTAGATTGAGCAACAAGCTTCTTCCTAAACTATAGACTATCTACACCATAACGCGAAACATCGGGCCTAGAGGATGATGACTAATGGGATGAGGAACGACATGATAACCATTGTCTTTCTTATATTAGGAGGTGGTTCACTTATCGAGCCCTCATTACTAGATGAGTCTACATAGTTAATGAGCTCATCATCACTAGTGGTTATGTCCTCAAAAACACCATCATCCACGATCACTAGGTTGATTTTCATCTACGTTACTAAAGTCCATTCCAAATCCTAAGCACATTCTAATGTAAGCCTCTCTGCTTTTTCAACATAAGCAACATGGGACAAGCCGGACTCTCCCCAAGACAAACTTAGCTAACAAATCATCTCTTTCCTTAGTTAATTTCTCAATCTCGGCAATTTTACGATTTAGTTTCCATTCACTAAGTTTTAGCTGGTAATCCATTGTTCATACTTTTCATCCCAAGCCATTTCATTATTTTCATGTGTTATGATTTTAGCTTCTATAGACTCTAAAGTGATTTGATATCCTGCTACCTCAGACCTAGCCTTAACACGCTTATCTCTTTCGTAAACATAAGCATTAAGTACTTTTGATAAAAATCATGACACTTAGAACATACCTGCGTGATAGGAGTTGATGCGGCTTCATCGACATCTTCGTAGTCTGTTGAAATCGGTTTTCTTCTTAGTCGAGTTTCTACACAAGCTCGATACCACTTGTTGGATCGATATACTTTAATCAAACTAACTTAACTAGCTTGTTAAGGTTTAATAACCTCGGATAAATCCTAAGTTATTAACAAAGAAACACCGAGCAATCTTTATCAAGTACGCGGAATTTACTTAACAAAGCTAAGAAGAATAACTTTATTATAAACTCTAAATCGCTTATTATGCGGATACTCTAATACAACTCTAAGATAATCGAACTTTTCTCTAAAACACTAATTAGTAAACTCTAAAACTCTTTTTAAAATCGTACATCTAATGCCAATCTAGGAGTCCTTTTATAGGCTCAAGGATATCCTAGTCGGTTTACAATTGATAACCTTGTACGACAAGTAATCTAAACATGGAATACAATACTTTCCATAAGCGAATATAACAAGACTTTTGTTCTAGCAAGACTTTGACTTTATCTTGCAATACTTTGACTGCATCTTTAGCAAGATTTTGACTCTGTTTTTGCGACTACAAGATACTTTCATATCTTGATGCTTTGATATCTTGAGACTTTTCATATCCCAACAATAATCCTTTCACCATGTCGTTTGACTACGATATTCTTTAGGAAGGTGTAGTCCCACTTAGATGATGAGAACAACATGTTTGATGGCAACGATATCCTTAGTCTTGAACACCACATGTTGAGACTTCGAACCGACGACACGTAGTAGATTCTTCAAATGCCCGGCCAATGATGAATCCCGTTCGTTGCATCTCGATCGTATGCTTCCACTTTGTCGAGAACAAGTGATTGGCACGTTCCTCGATGGCTATGCGGTTCGAGTATATAGTGCTGGGAATGGAAGTGTCAACGATGTAGCGTATTTCTTGAACCATCGCCACCGTGTAGAAGAAATTCCGGTCTTTGTTGAAGAAATATCCGAATGGGATCCTAGGTTCATCTGGTTGGCCAATTGTTGGTAGAGGTTTGACCGATCGGTGTAGTATGGAGGGTTGTCCCGTTTGGTGAAGTCGATGTTTGCTTCTGGGTTGAGCCAATCCATGTTGTTAGACATAGCTCGAGCAATGTTTTCAAGGTGATATTCGACCTCGATGGCACTTTCTGAGCTATCTTTCCACAGTTGAAAAGCTTCATTCTTGATTCGCCTCAACTCGGATTTCATCATCTTCTTCACCTGGAACTTTTCTTGCAAAAGTTTTGTATGCTCCAATGTATTGCCGTCGACCAAATCCTGACCTTCTTCAGGGTAGGGAGTGTTGTTAACAAGAGTAGAGAACCATTCAAATTCTTCAGTTTTATCGTCATCTAGCCAAGATACGACGCCGCTTGAGGCATCTTCTTCTTCTTTTTCGAAGGCCTAGATGATGATTCGGGTTACGAACTTGTTTGGGAGAGGTGGGTTGTTGTAGGGGCTCAAAGACCTCTTCATCGTCACCACCCGTATACTCAAATTGATCACCGGTTTTACGAGTCGGGGTGGTAACTCGAATCGTCCCGAGGTTTATCTCAGTAGAAGAGCGAGGAGGGACTTTTGTTGAGTAGGAGTCCGTTGGAGAGAGGTAACATAGAAGATGATTCACCGGACTTCTTTTGACGTTTAGCTTTATCATGCTTATCCCGATCCTTGTCTTCATCGTCTCTAGGACGTTTAGACTTTTCGACCGAATCTACATGCTTCTTTGAGTTGGTAGTCCAAAGAATGCTTGAAACAACTTTCCTTCCTCGAAGTAAATGTCCCGATCGTGTAGACATTTGTGTGACAAGCTTGGCCACCAATTCATTATTCGAGAAAACTGAGGATCGATGGATTGATTGTGACGGTTAAAGGTGTGGATCTTATAGTTTGGTTGGCTATCCGCATAATATTCGGATATAGTTGTGCTGTAAACGCTTCCTTCATTGACTTTAGGAACGAAATCTTGAAGGTACTTGTTAGTGTAACCTTCGATCATTTCGTTCAGCCTCTTGACGATGACTTTTCATGAATTCTTGAATAAACTTCCTTTCTCCTTTCATCTTTTCATGCTCGCCCCACTGAGATCGTATGTGATCGAAAGAAATTCAACTTCTTTTGGAGAATGTCTTTCTTTCCGATTTGTTTGACAAACATTCCCAATTCGCTTATGAGCATGAGATATCCAAGAGCGAGGTGGTTTCTTCACCGATTTGGATGATGATTTGGTTGATCTCTTTGATGGTGGTGGTGATGAATGAGAAGAAGAGTCCGATGAGGATGAGGCGTGAGAGACTCGGGGTCCTTGGGCGGTTCGAAGTTTCATTCGTGATCGTGTAGGACTTTCGAGCGACTTGTCATAATCAAGCATCTTTATCTTCTCGGACTTCTCGGTTCGATTTTCTCAAACTCATATTCGATAGTATCCTCCACAAGCTTTTGTTATTGCATAAGAGTGGTGGCACGGATCCCTTATCGGGTCGATTAACCGTGTCGGGACACGGTGAAGAGTGGGCGACACCACTTGATCCTCGGGGCCACCCATTTGGTCTTTGCAAATTCTTTAGCTTTTGAAGGTGTTGATGAATTTAAGCTTCTTCTGTAGGATTGATCCGAGAGCTCTTCTTCTTCTTGAGCTCTCATCATAGGGCACAAGTGAGTCTTCCCTTTCCTTTGTCGACTTGAGGACTTGGTGGTTTTGGTGCGGAAGGATTGTCATCCTTGCGCTTCGAGTAGGTAATCTCTTCATACGTGTCGGTGACCTTGAGCTTTCGTCCAAAAGCTTTCTTTGCGGTTCAGTGTGGGAATAGGTTCTTCCTTCCTACGGGAACAATCCTTTTACGAGGAGGATTCCTTTGGGAAGTTTCCTATAACTTTCGAACTTATCGCACTTCCAAAGACTTCCTCTTACGGTTCTCAGAAGGAGTTCTCAAGGTTTTTCATCAAGATGACCAACTTTGCCTTCTTTTACCGCTACAAGATACCTTTTGTATGTTTCAAGCTTCTTGAGTTCTTTTGTGATGGGTGATCGGTGTCTGACAGACTGTTTCTTTGTTGTGATTCCTTGATTACGATCGATAGTGTAGGTTCGGTCAACATATCGTGATTATGCGGGTCATTGAGCCTCTGTGGAATATCGGGATTAAGTCCAAGTGCTCTTTGGATCAAAAGCTTTGTGTATCGACATAGGAATCTTTGAGCCAAGCTTCTGTGAAATAGTATCATGTCCTCCCATATCGCTGCTTCGATTTCGATGTCCTTCTTATTGATCGGAGACCGTAAGATTTGCGGTTCCATGAGCTTTGGATGCTCATAACCACTATCACGACCAGAGAACAATTTGGTGATGATGAGGTAGAGGTTCTCCACGGTTGTGGAATGTTCTTAAGCTCCACATGAGAATGCTTGAGATAACTCCGAAGCTTCATCATAGCCAATATCAAGCAAGAATTGTAGAACAGTCTCCTCATGAGGTGTGGCAAAGAAGTCATTGACTCGATTTCGGGAATGAGAAGCTGACAACCGCAAGTCATCATGAGTGATGGTGACTTGTTTGTGATTAAGTGTTCTTGTCACAAGACTTTGACGATGATCCTCCGCATAGAGTTCGAATTGCTTTGAATGTAGATTTCGCATCGTGGCGAGTGTGAGAGCATGTTCGGTATGGATGATTCCTTAGAATATCCACACAATGAGACAAGAAGATTACGAGCATGTGAGGGTTTCAAAGTCAACCCTAAGGTTATTGATCGTGCAAAACCGTCAAGTTTTATCACGCAAGTTAACCACTTGTGAATGGCTAACCGTAACAAACTTAAAACGACCGAAACAAATGCAATGAAGTCCGGGAGAGTATAGTGTTTCCCAGTCGTTAAGTCCCAACGAGTCATGCGAGAATAGTCAAACGTGTAGTGATCGAGAGGATTTGAAAGGAAAAGATAGTGATTGATCTATACCTAAGAGAAAGCCCATAAACTACAGGGGCTTAAATGCAAATTAAAGAAAATTAAAAGATAAAAATTATTAAATAAACGCTATCACTATATTTAAAATGATGTTTTTGTTTTATGTTTTTATAAAGCGAAATTAAAACTACGCGACGTACAAAATGAAAACGTGAAACTAAAGTAGTATTTATCCTAAAATTATGAAAATGATATTTTACAAACCTAATGATAAAAGAAAATTTATAGAAAAGAAAATTATTTTATAACTATTTATCTAATTATTATTAATTAAACACTATTTTAACTATTTAATAATAACCTAAATTACAAGAAAATATGAAATAAAGCTAGAAAAATAAAATTATGACTTGGAAAAATCTAAAATAACTAAAAATAATTTTCAAAACTATTTTTATATTTTTCTGATTATTTTTCTATTTTCTATGAATTTTAAACTATTTAAAACTAATTAAATTACTAAAAATTACAAAATAAACTATGAAAAATTTGGAAAATTACTTTTTTTACTTTTTATATTTATCTAAACTTAAGAAAAATGAAAAATTATTTTTTTGAAACTTTTCTTAATTTTTTGAATTAAATGCTATTTAAAAATGCTTAAAAACTAATTTAAATCAAGAAAAATAGCAAACTAACCTAGAAAAATCTGAAAAATTCAAGATAAGCTTAAAATAATATTTATAATCTAAGAAAAATATAAAAAACAGGGGTTGTGTGGAGGAAAATGAAACTGATGTGGAATGTGCTTAAAAATAAGCACTTAGGATAAGCTAGAAGCTACAACAAGCTACCAACTGTTTACAGAAGTTGTAAATAGCTAAAAGTATCAAGATGCAACAGGAAACAACTGGCTTGGACCTCTGAATTGCCAACTGCAAAGATTTGAGGTTTTGGCTAATAAGCTAAAAACAGTTTTTTGGTTCCTACTTTGGACTAGAAAATAAGCACATGAATAAGCTGGAGACTAAAAAGCAAATGGTAGAACTTAAAGAGGACCTGGTTAAGAATGTCTAAACCAAAATACAGACCATGATGAGCCAAGATGAGCCCTGTGCAGACCTTGCAAGATCACTGCGGACTCGGTCAAAGCGAGTCGGTGTGAGGCACATAAGCCCCAATTGATAAGCCCATATGAAGCTTATAGAAAATTTACAAAATACACAAAAATCACACCAATAATCTAGACCAGTTGAAATTTTAAAGCCACAATTTTCACCGAATTTGGCCTAGAGATGAGTCAAGAAAATTCTTCCTAGTTGAGCCCAAAGCAGGTTTTCAAAATTTTGACTTTTATCGATGAATTGAAAGTTGACCAAATGGAACTTTGATCATGATTTCTCAAGCGAATATGATGTAAATGGCTAAATAGAAGTTGTAACAAGCTATTCTAACATTTTCCTAACATAAATCAAGCTTTTGAATATCAAAAATCCAAACAGATGAGTGTTTAGGACAGATCAGAGATAAATTTGACTTTTGAAGTTGGAATGACAAAAAGGACTGCTATTCTAACTATTTCTAACCTAATGTGGACTAAGCAAGTAAAGGGAATATCAAAACAACAACAAAATCACACAGATTAAAGCTTAACCAAACACCCTATATTGGACTGAGTTGAACTTAGACCTACACCAACTACTGAACCAACATGCAATATAGATCAAACTAAGTTTAATTACTACAGTTATCACTAAATAAACAGACTAAACCATTGGTAACCACGAAGCAGATACAAGCATAATATGCAAAATGGATTGAATTTGAGATTTATACTCACAAGTGTACATTGTTTGCGAGCTTAAACCGAACTAAAACTACTCTAACCTAACCAAATCTAACCCAAAATCCACTCGCAACACCATTAACCATTTCCAAGTCTTATTGAACCAATCACTCTTCACAGTTGACTTATGTTGACCATGGAACAAAATTTCTTAAAAGCGATTTGCGGGCTTTCCAAAGACTATAATAAGCTTAAATAAGTTTATTTGGATGAGAAAATAAGCTATTGAAAGCTTGAACATAGGAAATGGAAACTTAGTTTTGCCTTGATAAAGACAAGAATGAATTTTAGCTAAACCATGAAATTGAAACTTAAAAGCGAGTACAATGATAAAATCACTAGAATTTAGATCAAAGAAGCAAAAGATTACATTTTAACATTTAAACTAAAACATTTCTCTTAAAAACGACATACAAGAATTTATAAAACTAAACTACTACTTTATTCTTGTTTCTTCTTCCTTCTTTTATACCCAAATGGTTTACTCTCTCTCTTCTGAGCACATCCCATCAAAATTTGTAGCCATTGGATGCGTAGAAATGATATTGGCCTTTGGATGGTTTTGGCGGAAAAATGGTATTTGACCTCTGGGCTTTTAGGCGCAACTAGGGGGGTGGAGGTAGGTGTAATGATTATGGAGGAGGGGAAGATAAGGTGAGGCATGGATAAGGTGAAGGTGATGGGAGAGGGTTCTGGGCATTTGGTCCAGTGGGGAAGAAGGTGGGCGGGTAAAGGTGGAGGTTTGACTTGTTTTGACCAGCGGTTCAAAAGGGAAAAGACAGGGGTCAAATGGGTGTATGGCGGGGGTCAAAATTAGTTTTGACAAGGCTTAGATTAGGTAAATGACAAGGACTAAACTTGTAATTCGAGATCTTGAAGGACCAATCGCCATTATTCCAAATTTGTCACAAGGACTAAACCCGACAAACTTTAATAGTACAAGGACCGCTTTGACAATTTCAAATTTCGAGGACCAAACTTGACATTTTATGAAAGTTCGAGGACCTTTTTCGCCATTTAACAAAAGATTTATTCAAGGACCATTTTGACAAGTTAGAATAATTCGGGGACCTTGAATAACATTTTCTTTATTTTGTTTTACCAAGGACTGCTTTTGACAACTTTTGAAACTTGGGGACTAAAGCGCCAATTATGCAAACTTTGATCGTTTTCACCGATTTTGATATTTTGCATTTAAAACACATAAAACACTTATTTGTGATATTTTTATCATTTTGATACATTTCGAGTGTTTTCGGATGTTTTTGCGGTTTAAATGGTACAAAATGATGAGTATTTAGACACTAATCAATCCCCACACTAAGATATTGCTAGTCCCTAGCAATGTTTTGAGAAAAATTAATGGATTTCATCTCTTTACCAAAAGCCATTACTCGGAGTAGCCAAATGTTTCGGTTCAAGTAAGAACCTTGGTACACCGATAACCAAATGATTTTGAGCAAATCATCGACTTTCAACGGATTTGATTTGTCTTTACGAAGCCGTTTGCTTCGGACTAGCCAACTCTTAGATAAATTATCAATATTATCTTTGGTGAGTGATTACCAATTATGGTTTTTCCATCGCCTTTACCACAAGCCATAAACTTGCGGGCTAGCCAACTCTTCACTTTTAAGGATATGGTGGTGAATACCATACAATTTTGGGCAAATTGCAAGCCGTCAACGGATTTGAGATATCTTTACCAAGAGCCGTTTGCTCTGGATTAGCCAATCCTTATGTGGGTTAGACATGGTGGATGATTACCATTTGTTGTGTTTAGTACATAGTACTTCCACTAAAAAATTTAAAATTTGGCCATTTTGGGGAAAAAGGGACTAAAGGGTATATTTATGATCAAAATTGCGAAATTTCCCCACACTTAGAAATGAATATTGTCCTCAATATTCAAAGTACCACTGTTATGCGAAACTTAGAATGTAAAAGATAACATTACTAGCTAAGTGTAGAAACACAACAATTATTCTCTTTTTAATATTTACAATTTTCATCCATTTTTAGATCTATATACAACATGTGGGGCATCTCCCCACACTAGGGTGGTACACATGGGTGAAAACCCATGTTTAACTATCTTTTTTTGATTACCGAGTCGCTAGCTTGACTCGACCCCCGAATTAATTTGTTCATGGGAAGTAAGTGGAAGAAACAATCTCCATCGGACTTTCATTCAAGATGTTTGGATAAACATTGAAGTACGTGAAAGTTCCACACCGATGAGATATGAGATGACCCGGCTCACAAATGGTACATGGAAATGCCGGGTCAAAATAGTGTCCTCATTCCCGAAGGAGTGAAAGGAACGAGAAACCACACCATTTGTGAAAAATGGAATAAAGATGTGCATCACAATGCAATCCCATTCTTCATTAGTGAGGAGCAAATCACCATTTGTTAGTTTTTAAGCTTAGACTTGAAGCTTGAATGGTGATTGGCAACAAAATTTCCGGGAGGAGAGCTGGAAACGGTTCTTCAATCAACAAATTTTCAATCAAAGAGGTGTCTCCTCCGAATCAATCGTAGTATTGTCAATCCTCTGGAATTGACTCATCACTAAGAAAAGCATCGACCTCCTTCCAAAGTTGTCATCTTCCTCATTTGGAGTGAGAGAAGGAATGGAAGAGTCGAAATGGGACAAGAAATGAGTGGATGATCATTATATAGGAGATTTTAGTTTCTCCAAGATCGGCTTGAAATCAAAGAGATCATCGTCACTTTCGATGAAAGTGGATTGATGTGAGTGAGTTCATTGGTGAACTCCTCAAGAAGATGATCAACATCGATCTGTGGGAGTGATGCCTCAACATACTCGATGTCTCCATAAGAAGCACAATCGTCGCTAAGATCGGAGAAGGTATCAAAATGATCTTTTGAACACTCAAGAGGAAAAGGATATCACACATATGATCAAAGTTCCTGTGACTCTCTCGGGATTGGGACAAGGTTCTCAACACTAGACTTTATGAATTCGTCCGATTCCTTTTCGTGAACAGTGTCAAGATGCTCATCCCCATGTTCGGAGAGTGAGTGGGAATATCGGTGTGATAACAACGGTGAGGGAGTTTAGAAGGACTAGCATACATATGTTTTATACTTTCCATTTGTTCTTACGCTAGTAATTCCATCATAGTCTTTTCTCCCGATTTTTCATGGAAGGAATTTCAACCGATGAACTTGATGAATCTGTACAAAGTTGACTAATATCAAGGGTAACTTCATCATCATCGTCATCGGGAATGAAACGGAATCGAGATCTAGATTTGGTCGCTTTTCTTTTGCAATTGATTCCCTAATAGATTTTTCAAAGGCAATCTGGGAATCTAATTTAGCGATCCGTTCTTCGCCTAACAAAACTTCCATGGATTTCTAATTTGGATTATCTTGGGATGTTTACATTCCTTCAAATCTTTCACTAAATCCAAAAGATCAAGGAGAAGATTTTGAGGAAGTGGCTCGGTGAGGTAGTGCACGATTCACTTGGTATTGTGGAGGTTGGTTATGATACGAAGAGTCGTAATTGTTACAAGGAAATGGATTCCTCGTTTGACAATCGAGCTAGAGTGAGGACCTCCACAATACTCACAACAAGAAACCGATGTGGGCCGTGAGTTATATGTGTGGTAGTCATAATTGTTATCGGGAACCCGCTCATAGACAAGCGTGTTTCCCGATTGACAATCGAACCGGAGTGTGAACCACCAAGACTCACAACAAGAAATCTCTTGAGTCTCACGGTGTGGTGGTCGATGGAATAAATCGGTTGTGTTATGGTAGGAATAGGGATCCCGGTTATAAACAGACCCGTTTCCGATTCCACCATGCTACAACCGGGGCAATTGCCACCATTATAAGGACCACCACACCATTGACAACCAAGAGGGTGAGGATAAGACATAGAAAGAATCAAAGGTTTCAGAGGGTAAGAAATGAAGAATCAAAGATAAGAGGGTAAAGATGGATATTTTGGTATTTTTGATAAACATGATGTAGAAAATAAGAATGAAAATCTTTTTGGGTTTTGTGTTTTTGGATTTTAAAATGTTTTTGATTTTATAAGAAAATATAAATACATATAGATGGTATAGACAAAGAGTGAATATTCAAATCACTAATCGCTAAGCGTAAGACTATTAGCATCGTAAAATTTGCTCCCCGCAATGGCGCCAAAATTTGATCGGCGCAAAACCGTCAAGTTTTTCACGCAAACCGCCACTTGTGAATGGTCGACCGTAACAAACTTAAAACAGGTTTAAACACAAATGCAATGAAGATCGGGGAGTATAGTGTTTCCCAGTCGTTAAGTCCCAACGAGTTTTATGTGCGAGAATAGCCAAACGTGTAGTGATCGAGAGGATTTGAAAGGGAAAGGATAGTGATTGATCTATACCTAAAGAGAAAGCCCATAAACTACAGGGGCTTAAATGAAAATTAAAGAAAATTAAAAAGATAAAAATTATTAAATAAACGCTATCACTATATTTAAAATGATGTTTTTGTTTTTATGTTTTTATAAAACTGAAATTAAAAACTACGCGACGTACAAATGAAAACGTGAAACTAAAGTAGTATTTATCCTAAAATTATGAAAATGATATTTTTACAAACCTAATGATAAAAGAAAATTTATAGAAAAAGAAAATTATTTTTAAAACTATTTATCTAATTATTATTAATTAAACATTATTTTTAACTATTTAATAATAACCTAAATTACAAGAAAATAGGAAATAAAGCTAGAAAAATAAAATTATGACTTGGAAAATCTAAAATAATCAAAAAGAATTTTCAAAACTATTTTTATATTTTCCGATTATTTTCTATTTTCTATGAATTAAAACTATTTAAAACTACTTAAATTACTTAAAATTACAAATTTAACTATGAAAAATTTGGAAAATTACTTTTTTACTTTTTATATTTATCTAAACTTAAGAAAAATGAAAAATTATTTTTTTGAAACTTTTCTTAATTTTTTGAATTAAATGCTATTTAAAAATGCTTAAAAACTAATTTAAATCAAGAAAAATAGCAAACTAACCTAGAAAAATCTGAAAAATTCAAGATAAGCTTAAAATAATATTTATAATCTAAGAAAAATATAAAAAACAGGGGTTGTGTGGAGGAAAATGAGGTCGATGTGGAAAGTGCTTAAAAATAAGCACTTAGGATAAGCTAGAAGCTACAACAAGCTACCAACTGTTTACAGAAGTTGTAAATAGCTAAAAGTATCAAATGCAACAGAAACAACTGCTTGGACCTCTGAATTGCCAACTGCAAAGATTTGAGGTTTTGGCTAATAAGCTAAAAACAGTTTTTGGTTCCTACTTTGGACTAGAAAATAAGCACATGAATAAGTTGGAGACTAAAAAGCAAATGGTAGAACTTAAAGAGGACACGGTTAAGAATGTCTAAACCAAAATCTGAGACCATGATGAGCCAAGATGAGCCCTGTGCAGACCTTGCAAGATCCCTGTGCAGACTCAGTCAAAACTGAGTCAGTGCACAGGGCACATAAGCCCCAATTGATAAGCCCATATGAAGCTTATAGAAAATTTACAAAAATACACAAAAATCACACCAATAATCTAGACCAGTTGAACTTTTTAAAGCCACAATTTTCACTGAATTTGGCCCAGAGATGAGTCCAAGAAAATTCTTCCTAGTTGAGCCCAAAACAGGTTTTTCAAAATTTTGACTTTTATTGACAGAATTGAAAGTTGACCAAATGGAACTTTGATCATGATTTCTCAACTGAATATGATGTAAATGGCTAAATAGAAGTTGTAACAAGCTATTCTAACATTTTCCTAACACAAATCAAGCTTTTGAATATCAAAATCCAAACAGATGAGTGTTTAGGATGATTAGAGATAAATTTGACTTTTGAAGTTGGAATGACAAAAAGGACTGCTATTCTAACTATTTCTAACCTAATGTGGACTAAGCAAGTAAAGGGAATATCAAAACAACAACAAAATCACACAGATTAAAGCTTAACCAAACACCCTATATTGGACTGAGTTGAACTTAGACCTACACCAACTACTGAACCAACATGCAATATAGATCAAACTAAGTTTAATTACTACAGTTATCACTAAATAAACAGACTAAACCATTGGTAACCACAGAAACAGATACAAGCATAATATGCAAAATGGATTGAATTTGAGATTTATACTCACAAGTGTACAAATTGTTTGCGAGCTTAAACCGAACTAAAACTACTCTAACCTAACCAAATCTAACCCAAAATCCATTCTGCAACACCATTAACCATTTCCAAGTCTTATTGAACCAATCACTCTTCACAGTTGACTTATGTTGACCATGGAACAAAATTTCTTAAAAGCGGTTGCGAGCTTTCCAAAGACTATAATAAGCTTAAATAAGTTTATTTGGATGAGAAAATAAGCTATTGAAAGCTTGAACATAGGAAATGGAAACTTAGTTTTGCAACAAGATAAAGACAAGAATGTGAATTTTAGCTAAACCATGAAATTGAAACTTAAAAGCAGAGTACAATGATAAAATCACTAGAATTTAGATCAAAGAAGCAAAAGATTACATTTTAACATTTAAACTAAAACATTTCTCTTAAAAACGACATACAAGAATTTATAAAACTAAACTACTACTTTATTCTTGTTTCTTCTTCCTTCTTTTATACCCAAATGGTTTACTCTCTCTCTTCTGAGCACATCCCATCAAAATTTGTAGCCATTGGATGCGTAGAAATGATATTGGCCTTTGGATGGTTTTGCGGGAAAATGGTATTTGACCTCGGGCTTTTAGGCGCAACTAGGGGGTGGAGGTAGGTGTAATGATTATGGAGGGGGAAGATAGGGTGAGGCATGGATAAGGTGAAGGTGATGGGAGAGGGTTACAGGCATTTGGTCCAGTGGGGAAGAAGGTGGGCGGGTAAAGGTGGAGGTTTGACTTGTTTTGACCAGGCAGTTCAAAAAGGGAAAAGACAGGGGGTCAAATGGGTGTATGGCAGGGGTCAAAATTAGTTTTGACAAGGCTTAGATTAGGTAAATGACAAGGACTAAACTTGTAATTCTGAGATCTTGAAGGACCAATCTGCCATTATTCCAAATTTGTCACAAGGACTAAAACTGACAAACTTTAATAGTACAAGGACCAGTTTTGACAATTTCAAATTTCCAGGGACCAAACTTGACATTTTATGAAAGTTCAGGGACCTTTTCTGCCATTTAACAAAAGATTTATTCAAGGACCATTTTTGACAAGTTAGAATAATTCAGGGACCTTGAATAACATTTTTCTTTATTTTGTTTTACCAGGGACTGTTTTTGACAACTTTTGAAACTTGGGGACTAAAGCGCCAATTATGCAAACTTTATATCGTTTTCACCGATTTTGATATTTTGCATTTAAAACACATAAAACACTTATTTGTGATATTTTTATCATTTTGATACATTTCGAGTGTTTTCGGATGTTTTGCGATTTAAATGGTACAAAATGATGAGTATTTAGACACTCATCGCTTATTCTTTCCAATCTTTCTCGGATAGCCATTTGGGAAGATATACGCAATAGTGAGAACCTCGTGCATCCACATTCATTTGAGCAGCCATGTCGTGATCTCGAAATAACATTAGCCAAAAGAACCAACATATCGAAAGACATAATGTTAGTCAATGAAGGTTTTATTGTCTAGTTATTGAATGTACGGTGTCAATGATTGTTACGAGTCCTAAGTCACTTGTTTGTCCAATAGTCTAATGACGTCGTGAAATGTTTCGTGAGTTAGTTAACTTTAAGTTTTAAAGTTTATGTTATCACTTATTGTTCACAACATATCAAACATTAAGTTTATTAGTGACATTATTGGATTCGTGACGTTATGATTAGTTTATTTACAAGTTTGTACACGTAACAATTCATAATGAAGGTCAATCAAGGCTTAAGCGTAGTTTTGGCAAAGTTAAGCGTAAACATTAATGACATGCGCGAGAGCGAAAGCTTCACGTGGGATCCTAACTTACGCGTAAGAAATGTTATGCGAGGAAATAGGGGACCTTATGCGTAGAGCTTACGGCGTGGCGTATAAGAACCTTACGCGTAAGGCTTACTCGTAAGAGTAGACCTTATGCGAGAGGTATCTTGTTACGCATATCCTTCACAGGATACGCGTAGTCCCATTGTAGAACCTTACGGCGTAATAGTTATGCGTGAGAATTATTCTTACGCATAACTTGACTACGCGTAGGTAATCCTTATGCGTAGAGAATCAAATGACCTTGATTCTGAATTTTTAAGCGTAGCAAGCCCTGAAATAAATTCATCAAATCATCAATATTAACACCGAATACGTTTTATCAACAAATCATGGCATGAATCATTCGTTAAATGATTACGCTTAAAAGTCATACGCGTAGGTCAAAACCCAAGGGTTGAGAATTACGTGTATGATTTCTAACCATGGGATTTGCACCAAACAAATTTTGGTAGGTCTAAGATGTTGTATGAGCTTATAGACAAAGTCTTAACATCTAATTCGTTGAGAATAAAAAATACCCAAACTTATGAACTTTAAACCCTAATTCCAAATTTTTAATCATTTAGAGTTTCTGGGTGGTTAACAACCTTGGATATCATCAATTCATCAACATATGAACATAACCCAACAATCTTTATGATCAAAACAATTCACATTTGAAAGTACTCAATTCGACTCAAGAACCCTAGTTTTCAAAAATCATCAATTCGTTTTTCTGGGTGGGTTTTGATGGTTAAAATGATATCATTGATGTATTAGAAACGTTTTGACACTATCCATTTAACCACAAACACACACACAATGATTGTATGTTCATACGCTTATGCGTAGAACACTTAATCACGCGTAACAAAAGTTTTAGCCGTAGGATTTACTAGACATTCAAAACCTTAGCTTGTATTACTGTTAAGATCGTGAAAACACTTACAATACGATGATCTAAAGCACGGATTTCTTGAATGAATCTTAGGCGTAGGATGTTTAAGGTTGAAAGTAATAAATGTGAGGTTAGAAGTAGGTGGGAGGTGTTTTTATTTAAAGTAACTTTAAGATTTCAACATTTTTGGTCCCTCCACCTTTTCCTTTTTCAAACAAAGCCATTTAACTTCCATTTTGGTTACCAAACAGATTTTTTTTTGAAAAAAACTTGACGACACTCCCCCTCGACTTAAGAAAAATGATGAAAGGTTATTAATTTTAGTCCGAGGAGTGTCATTGAACCAGAAACTTCACCACCATTTATAAAAGAAACAACCGAGATATGATAACATGCAAGTACAGATGTTTTGAAACAGTTAAATTTTGTTTTCTCCCCTCAACACTTGATCGGAAAAATCTTGAATTTTGAAAGATTAAAGTGTTGATGGAAGAAATGTACTTGCCATGTTGAAAGAAAATAGATTAGAAGAATATTTTTGTTTTATCGGGTTTTATATTTTTGTATTTTGTTTTTGAAAATTTATTTACAAAAGATGTTTTTGGTGTTTGATGTGTTTTTAAGACTGCTTTTAAGAGGTCATCCAATTCCTCTTGAGTCAAACACCTCATACCAATCCGTGGACCAACTCATTAAACCTAGCGGGAGGCAAGGCTTTGGTGAGTAGATCCGCCAATTGGTATTCGCACCACAAAGTATAATTCAACGGCACTGCTCCACGTGGTCCTTGATGAAATGATAGCGAAGATCGATGTGCTTTGATTTGAATGTCGAATCGAGTTGCACGAGATCGCAATGGCACTCCGATTGTCGCAAGACATCGGGATTACATCAAACACGTAACCATAGTCTTTGAGTTGTGTTCTCATCCATATGACTTGAGCACAACATGCGGAAATGGCTACATATTACGCCGGTTGACAGCGATGTACAATCCTCGCTTCTTTGATTGCCAAGACACCGGTTTGTCACCAAGAAATTGTAGAGCTCTCAAGTACTTTTCCTCGAGTCTAAGCATCCTGCGTAGTCGTGTCTCAAAAGCGATTAGCAAGTTAATGGTTCCCTTGATGTATCGAGGATTCTTTTAGCCTCGTAGAGGTGGGTTTCAGTTGGTCGCGATCGATAACGGAGCATAGATAAACGACAAAGACAATATCAGTCTCGCTAGTCGTTAGATACATGAGAGACCCAATAATACTTGGTATTTGGTAGGGTCAACTAATTTCTCATGTAAATCAAGATCTAGCTTCTTGGTATGAGCCATTGGTGTGGCATAAGTGTCACAGTTGTCATTCCAAATTTGTTTAACAGTTCAAGGGCATATTTGGGTGACTCAAGAAAATACCATGGGGTGATTGATGAACTTGCAGTCCTAGAAAGAACGCGAGTTCACCCATCATGGACATTTCAAAATTTTTCTTAATTAGTTTTGCAAAAGCGGTTGAAAACTTTTATGTGTAGACCCAAAGATGATGTCATCCACGTAAATTTGAACAATTAAGATATGTGCCCGTGATATTGTATAAAAGAGTTGGATCAACCGAGCCTTTGGTGAAATTATTAGCAATGAGGAAAGATGATAGCTTATCGCATCATGCCCGGGGGCTTGTTTGAGACCATAAAGAGCTTTGTTCGGTTTGTAGACATGGTTCGGCACTGGATCAACGAATCCTTGGGTTGGTCGACATAAACTGCTTCTTCGGTTGTCCGTTGACAAATGCGGTTTGACATCCATCCGAAAGACCGTCATATTCATATGAGACGCGAACGTGAGAAATATCCGAACGACCTCAAGACGAGCAACCGAGCAAATGATTCTTCAAAGTCTATACCCTCTTCCCGACGATAACCCTTAGCAACTATCGTGACTTGTTTTGGATTACGTTCCTTCAAAGATCCAATTTGTTTTTCCAAATCCATTTGAGACCAATGACGAGACCCTGTTGGTCTTTCAACCGATTCCCATACTTCAAGACGTTTGAATTGGTTGAGTTCTTCTTGCATGGATTCAATCCATTGTCTTTGTCATTGCGTCTTTAATGTTTTTAGGCTC
The DNA here is from genome assembly GCA_022545495.1 of Chrysanthemum lavandulifolium. Taxonomy (NCBI): domain Eukaryota; kingdom Viridiplantae; phylum Streptophyta; class Magnoliopsida; order Asterales; family Asteraceae; genus Chrysanthemum; species Chrysanthemum lavandulifolium. The sequence goes on from CM040246.1 coordinate 84,059,518, forward strand.
GACATTAGCGGGCAGTGGAGTGCATCAATGCAATGTTCACCATCCGTGTGAAGACGTTGTCTCGTAACGATCGGTTGATTCGGGTTGCCAATAATATTAGCCGAGGATGGTCTTTGTCCATCTATGTGTAGAGGGTTCATGTTGGTATACATTGTGCGATTACGAGGATTCAAATGGTTTGTTGAAGATTCCGCGACATCCGTGCGGCAGCACTCATTAGCAAATGGGTTAAAGAACGATTTGGATCAAAATCCGCAGTGGGGCTAATTCATTCGAGAATATCATCGGTGGTTCATCATTGTTGGAAGCGGTGTGTTCAAGCTGTTGTGTTGGAGTCAAGCGGTGTAGGTGCATCTTCAACGATGAGTTGTTGTAGCAGTGTATCGGTATAGGAATATTATCGGGTTGTGCAATGAAACAATGGATACACCGAGCACGTTCATCAATATCGCCACCGAGCAGAGGAGCAAATAACCTTTCCATTTGTTGTGAGTTAGTCGGGGCTTTGTTCGGTGATGATGGGGTTGAGGAAGTTTAAACAGTTGTGACCGGTTCTAAGTCGTTATACTCGTAAGCCATTTCCGTGAGTTCATCAAAATGAGCATGAATCGTTTCCATCACTGCTTTGTACTGACGATTCCGGATCCGTAACCTTTAGAATTCTCACAATATCCAATAAAGACTCAATGTCGGCTTTGGCTTTGAGCTTTCAAAATCATCACGATCATTATTCGGATAGCCAAGGGATCCAAATACATGAAAGTGTTTGAGATTCGGTTTATGGTTGTGGACAAGCTCGAAAGGTGTTTTGTTGTGGCGTTTTGTGATCATAGAACGGTTTTGAGTATAGCATGCGATGATACGACACGCCCACAAGTAATCTGGAAGTTTAGCATTGATTAACATTGTTCTTGCAGCTTCCACTAACGCTCGGTTTTGTCTTTCAACAACTCCGTTTTGTTACGGTGTACGTGCAATAGATGTTTGATCACGAATTCCACTTTCTCATAGAATTCACGAAGAGTTTGGTTAACAAATTCGGTTCCTTGTATGCTCGATTAGTCGACGGTGTTGCGGAGCTGAACTCAGATTTTCGTGAGAAAGGTGATGATCGGTTGTGGAGCTTGGTCTTTGCTTCAAGAAAGTAGACCCAAGTCCATCGTGAGTAGTCATCAACAATTACTAAGATGTAGCGTTTGCCATTTATTGTTTGCACGCGATCGGGCCACACAAATTCATGTGAAGAAGATGAAGTACATCTTTGAGTCTGTGTTCCACCTTTGAAGGAAAATGAGCACGAGTGCTTTTCCCTTGTTCACAGTCGAGCAAAGGTGATCTTTGAATACCGGAATCGTGGGAGATCTTCAACTAGTTTGTGTCGAGCAAGGTTGGTGATGGTTTGAAAGTTTAGATGTGAGAGCCGGCGGTGCCATAGCCGTGATTTTGTTGATGTTGCCTTTGAAAGTAGCGGATGGGAGATGAAGCAACCATGTCTTGCATAGAGATAGTGTAGAGACTAGAATTACGCGAGCGGACATAAGGTCATTTCCTTGTAGATCACGAATGAAACAAGTTTTCTCCGGAAAGCAACCTCCAAATCTCCATCACAAACCGACCCTCGAGAGCAGTTATGACCTAGGCCTTCCACATAGTAAACCCCGCTGATTTCGATGTTCCCATTGACATAATCTCCGTAGCCCATGATAGGCTGCAAGTGATCATTCCCGAACTCGAGTGCCAATGAACTTTGCAATAAAGTTTGATAACAGTTTAAGGTTACTGTCGTGTGTCGGGAACATCCGCTATCAACAATCCGAGAGAATGATTCAGTATCACCGCATTACACATACGACGACACGGATGGAATAAGTAGATGTGGAACCGAAATGTTAGAGGGTTCAAGCGGTATATGAGACATGCACACATTAATGACTTTAGGCATCCATTTAAATCCTAGTGTGTTATATATCCATTTCGCCATCTATTACTACTCTTTGCTTTATTCTTAGTGAATGCACTAGGTGGTACTACATTTTAGGAGGTGAAACCGGAGCTACAGTGACAACAATGTTTGCTCGAGAATCTAAAGAAGGCGGTCTACCAAGCATGATCGAGAATGATTAGTGGGCCTAGAGGTATTCGATTCTTAGGATTCCGTAAACGAGAGATTATATTTTAGCAACACATTTGTCATGACAATCCGAATTCATACTTTTATGACAAATAACACAAGGTGCATCGATGAATATCAAAAGTGCTTAAAGGTTTAGCATTCATTACATCACTATTTCTATTACATTTTCCAGACGCAACATCTATAGTGGAAGCAACGTGAGTCTTATTCATAGTCCTATGGTGTTCTTCTACTTTAGCATTCCTTATTGATCTTTTCTTAGGTCGCAACTTCCTATTCTTGATTGAGTGCTCTGAGGTGTGAAGTGCGGACGTTTGGAAAAGACGCAACTATTCTGCTTTCAAGAGAAGGAAGCACGTTAGCAACTTGTGATTTGGCGGTAGGAATTCTAGGTGCACGATTACTAAGTGTTCTTGGTGCTAATCTCTTAATGATGGTTGGCGGAAGTTGTTCATACTTTCCTAACATTTCGTTAACTTAGAGAGTGTGAATCAAATCTTGATTTTCGAGATCGAATATTACCAAAGAAAATTCATGACTTCTCTAGTGTGAGCAAGATAGTGATCAAGTTCGTTTGATGCTTCATGTCGAGTCTTATTGTGTAAATCAAATATGACACCATATTCTGCTTAAGCATTACAAGTTCTTGTTCATATTTAGAGATTTGACTTTTCAAAGACACGTTTTGATCATCCATTGCTCAATTTTAGGATCGGAAGATTTTACACTCAACCGAGCGATTTTCTTTTGAAAACTAAGTTGATGAGTGTGAATATCTTTTCACACCAATGAAGACGCGGCTTTGCATTGTAAAGTTCGTTAAGTAATTGTTTATTTTCGACTTTTAAAGACTCGATCCGAAGCACATTATCGTATTCTCACGATTACCACGAGTCAACGATGTCGCAGAGATATAATCGGATGCATGTGGCAAAGAATTGAATAACACAACATTATGGATATCGGCCAGATAACATCTTCCAAGAGTCGATCAACATCTTTTCTCAACATTTTCTTTTTGCGTTTAGTATTAGAAATAGATGTTTCAGTTTTCTCGAAAACGACCTTCATCACTCCAAGTTCCTTATGAAAATCCTTTTCCCAAGCTAATGCACAACTTTTCAAATTTTTAACATTTGGTAAAAGATTTTTCTGAAAAATGTCTCTTTGTTCTCACGCTAAAGGCGATTGAAAGTGTTGAACTTTGATTTCAGAATGATGTTCTATCTCATGTTCTAAAGTTTTGAGGTCAGCCATGAAAATATCAAAATATCTAAGAATTTTGCGATTTTCGTGTTTTGAGTTTACTTCATCGATTGAAGGTAAAGGACCATAAGTTTGTGCATAATCGGTTGGGGATTAACATTAGAAGACTCGTGTGTTTGATGATAACCCTTGGTGTGTTAGAAGAATCCGTTGGTGTGACGAAGTGACGGTTTAGAATAATTAAAGGTTTGTTGTAAACAACGCTTTTAATTTTGATCGATTCTCGTCTTACGCATCTAATTCCTCTTGACGATGATATTCAACAACACTCATAATGATATCATTAATTTTATATTCTCGACTGGAAACTTCAGATTTGGTTTGAATGTTTTGAGTGAAAGCATTGGTTTGTAATCAACTAGATTTGGTCCATATCCTTTTGGATTCGGTTTTAAAGTAAACTTTTCAATAGTCATTATCGATTCACCATGTTTGTAAACAAGAGTTTTAAACTCTTTAATTTTGTTTTGCAAGCCAATAATTTGCAAGAAGGTCATCTACCCGATTCGTTGAATGCTTTTTGTATCTTCGAGAAGCTGCTTTTGACAATTTAACAACTCGGCCTTAGCTTTTTGATTTTCCAAGGTGAGAGCGTTAATTTGCTTTTATGTTCATGTTTGATTGTTCTATTTCGCATAACAAAGCATTCTTCAAGCGGCTAGATCACGATCTCCTCTCTAAATATTTTTCGTTTTGATGAGATTTAGCAAAAGCGGCTTCAAAAACTTTTTCACGGTTTTCATGAGTTTTGAAAAAGTTGAGTTGCATTTGTAAGCATTCAAAATCCTTGGTTAATGAGTGCATTTTTGCTTTTAAGTCCTTATTTAATGCATAACATTCCTCCATTTTGATTTGATGGTCTTGAATTAAACGAGCAAAATCGGATGAGGCTTGATTCAAACTTGTTCAACGTGAGTTACAACATGATCATTATTTAGATCCTTAAGTACAACCACGAGTCAATTTGATTATCAAAGGAAACCATAAGGTCACCTTGATCGTCAAATGTAACAATAAGTTAACTTGAAAATCGCCGAATGAGATGTAGATGACTCATTTTGAATACCGATCCGTGCGGATTCGGATATTGGCGGAGATATTAGTTCGGATATGATGATGGTTTGTTCGGCACGAGACAAGCCATCGATGTCATACATCGGGCCTGTTTCACTCATGTGTAACTCATGCATATTAGCCATCAAAATAACACCGTGCATTGGCTGCAAGTCTTCCATATCATCATCGAGTCTCAGATCCGCCATAAAGCTCGTTCTTTGTTTGTGAGAGATCCACCACTTCATCCTTAAGAGCCAAAAGAAGAGCCTCTTTGAAATAAGCACCGCCCCTAGTCCTTGGCTTTGGGCATGCATTAGCCAGTGTCCTTCTCATTGCGGTTGTAGCATCAAGACCATTCAACCCATTACGAGCATTTTGCTCCACCACTTGAGCTCGTTGTTATTCCTACCCATAGCATTAAACCCTGACCACCTCCCATTTGACGCACCATAACCACGATTCTCGAACTTCAACTCGTCCATTGTTCACAACACCGATTTCGTGTATTGGATGAGGAACGAATCGATTGTTGGATTTGTTGGTATAACGGCTAAAAGCATTAGCAATCATAACAAACCCCGTTAAAGGCTTCGAACGGATCGATTCCTCATTAGTTTGACTATGAAGTGCTTGATCATTGTTGTTGTTGTAAGGAACTAATTGATTTTGTTGAGGTTGCCGTGATGGATCGTTTGGTGTGATTGAGGCGATTGGTTGAGTTGCTTATCGAGGAGGATAACTTTGTTGAGCATATAAGGCAAGTTGTTGATTTTCCGGATGTGTAGGTGGAGCAATTTGAGCACGGAGAATCCTTTCCCGATCAACTTCCTTCTCATGAGGTTTCAAGTAATCGTACAACAATCCATATGTAGAATGATGCATATTCTTCGCAGACGGAGAAAAAGACATACTTCTCCATTCGGGACCAAGACTACTCAGAACTTAGTATTCACCGCAATTCTTGGCATGATGATGTTGTGTTTATCCAAATCATTGATGATGTCGAAAATCGATGATGATAAGACTCTAGTGTCTCTCCGTGTTCAATCATGAAATGTTCATAAGCCAAGTAAATTTTGGATTCTAAATCCTTCCGATTGAGTACGATCCTTCCATTAGAAGATGAATATGGTCCCACATTTCCTTTGCGCCTTTTGAGCATCAACACTTCAAGAATTGGGTTAGGTAATCCTAAAAGGATATATTGCATTGCAAGCTCATCACTTCATAGTGTAGAAGTTCATTGGATTTAGATCCGCAATGCTTGCAATGTTTGTTTGTTCATCTCTTGGTGGAATAGCGTAGGATCTCCGCACAATGACAAGAGGCATCTCAAATGGACCTTCCAAGATAACCTTCTTTAAGAACTTTCCATGTGGCTTCTTGATTACAAAACCTAAAGAACCTTATCACCCATTGATCGTAGTTTCTGGAGTGAGCATTGGAGGTCTATCAAGTGATCCGACTTCATGAATTGATTGTTGGTCGCTTAAAGCTTCACACATCTTTGCAAACCAAGTGGGTTCCTTCATAGTGTTCCTTGATGGATGTTGATTGAATTCATTTGTGTAGGGTTGAACTTGAAGACTTGGCGGTGTTTGAACCATTTGTGGTGGGGAATTGCACCAAGTTGTGGAGTATGTTGATGATTAAATTGTTGTTGATAAATTGCTTGTTGTTGATTCCATTGTTGATGTTGTAGACTTAGTTGTTGTTGTCGTTGAGGATAAGTGTAAGGAAATAGTTAGAGTATGGTGGTTGAGACATGTTGAAAACTTGTGTTGGTAAAATGGATCTTTGTAGTCGAGTGAACCTTTGATGAAGAAGTATCCTTAGGGCGTAGAAATCACAATAGCTAAGTAGCACTTATGCGTAAAAACACCAAAGTTACGCCGTAATAATAAGAAGTTACGCTGTAGTATGGAAAAAGACGCTAAAGTTATGCGTGACAAAAGTTAGGCGTAGAAAGTTAGGCGTGGGATTATCTTATGCGTAAGGCGGGCTTAGCGTAAGAAAAATCTTATGCGTGGGATTTCTCGCGTAAGCTTATGCTTATGCGTAATTTTAGGGTTTTATCCCAAGTGATCTTTTACACTTCACAAAGGCAAAAGATATCCAAAGTCGACGTATTTTCGTGCTTATCCAAGCAAGAAAACACGAGTAAACCACGAAAATGAAGATCAAACCAAGGAAAATCTTACGCGTAGTTTTAGGGTTTTGCTACGCGAAGATTACTCGTAATTTTGATTTTGCCCAAAGATGTTTCTAAACCGGTTTTGTGTGATGAAATAGCTTCAATAACACCAAAAGACACAAAAGTGTGAAACTTGATGAACCAAAGCCTCTAAAACAGTTACTAGTAGGATGAAACCCTCGCTCAAAACTAGATTAAAAACAATGATCTACACATAAAGTTGAAACTTTTTCCAAAACAAGTATTTTAACAACTTAAAACGTTGAAAGTACAAGAATCTTGGATTAAAAGTGTAAAAACGAGTTTTTGCTTAACCAGTATCAAACGTTGTTCTACGCGTAGGACCATAAAACCCACTTCAAGAAACAACGATTTACCAACTAGTTTGGCGATTGATACCACTGTTAGGTCACTAGTTTTACAAACACAAGTAATATAGAAAGAGGTTAAGGCGATTGAACAAGTAAAACACACACACACACAAGATAATAAGCACGGTTATGCGTAGGAGTGTAATGAGAGAAAAACTTGAACAACCAACCTTCAAATGAAGGTTTACATAGAGTATTTATAGGAGGAAAGCTAGGGCAACACTCCTAGTTTCCATCCTTTCTTTAATGGGCTTGGGCCTAAGCTCATGGGCCTTCTACATAAGCTTAAGGCTAATAACAAACATAAAGGCCATAATAAAGCTAACTATTACATATTAATTACTAACACTTGATTATGGTTTAGGAGTGATTCCAACATTTACGTTTTCGATCATCTTTTGTGCTTTCGTCGGTTTTTTTACGTTTTTCGTCCGCTTTTTTACGTTTCGTTCGTTTATTTTACATTTTCGCCTTTTTTTTACGTTTTAGTCCGTTTTCATTTGTTTTTACGTTTTCGTCGATTTTTTAAGTTTTGTGACCCGTTTTTTACGTTTTCTTACGATTTTTTACGTTTTCGCCCTTTTTAACGTTTCGTATGTTTTTTATGTTTTCGTCCATTTTTACGTTTTGATGTTATGTTTTTACGTTTTGTCCTTTTACGTTTCGTTCATTTTTACGTTCATCTGCTTTTTACGTTTTGGCATGTTTTTTTTACATTTTTGACCCTATTTTGCATTTTCGTTTATTTTTTATGTTTTCGTTCGAATTTTTACATTTTGGTACGTTTCGACTATTTTTTTTCGTTTATTTTTTTACGCTTTCATTTGTTTTATATGTTTTGATCCGTTATTTTTGTTTTTGTCAGTTTTCTTACATAAAAACGTAAAAAAACTAAAAAAACAAAAAAAAAGACAATAATGTAAAAAACGGATGAATATGCAAAAAAACGGATGAAAGCATAACAAAACGGATGAAAACTAAAAAAAGGACAAAAACATTAGTGAAAACGTAAAAAATGAATGACTCTTATGCCGCTAATGCGCCCTTTGTCAAATACTCAACTTCCGATCAACTTCTGTCGGGTTGGTTAAGGTAAAAAACGGACAAAAATGTAACGGACTTGATACGCGTACAACGCGCGTTCCCCCATATTCTCATACTAGTTTGTCACTTAACTTTTTGGAATAAAACACAAGAGAAATCCTTTCGGTCATTTTTCTTAAAACATGTTTTACCAACAAATCAAACAAGACTAGTATTTTTCCAACAAACTCATTTAAACAAGATCATATATACATGCATCACATATGAGAACACTAGTATGATTTCCTACATCCTTACACACAAGTATATTCAAAAACTACTCCATGATAATAATAACAAAACACAAGAAATAACAAAGTAATTCCAATAACTCAAGAGAATAGAAATCCATAACAAAGTTAATAGAATACCTAAACTTTTGTGATTACAAGAACTAGAAATAGTGGCTTATAGCAACCACACGCCTCCAATCACCTAGCTAAACCGGGTATAACTCCGAATAACCAAAACAATGAATGAGAATTGCTCTCTCCAACCTCCTGGACGTTTTACAGTGAATACTAAACTTTTGGGATGAATAAAATGGTTGGTAATAGTTTTGGTGTAAACTATTACACTTTGGGTTGTGTCACACCTAGTATACTAAGTCTATGTTCAATATATAGCCAAAGAGACTTTTCTAACTGGCCAAAAACGTTCCCAACAAGTTAATAACAAGAAATGATCGGCCTCCAATGATTATGGGGAGTTAAGGCAACATTAAATGCGTTTTGTGTAACTCAGGTCTATGCAACCGAACCGGTTACGATGCAACCGGATCGATTGCGCTTTGACCATCGCAAGAACCGAATCGGTTACGGGCTCCAACCAAACGGTTGGGTGCCTCGACTTTGACTTTGTTGACTTTCTTGTTTCGCGCCTCTTTCTTTGTTCTCACCGGTGATTTCAAGTGAAACTTGATCTTTCCTTGCTGTAGATACTTAGAAATCATTGCGCTTCCTAATCATTGAGTCCAAAAGCTTCCTTGCTCGACTTCCTTCCTTGGAAATTCTCCAAGTGTGCATAAAAACTTCATTTCTTCATCATTTGTGATACCTGGCTACATATACATACACAATACGTATCTTTTGCACTTTTGCAACAGTTTTGAGTAAATATAGCCGATTATCATGCACAAAACCAACAATAACGCTACTAAAAACATGTTCAATTTAGGCGTTATTGAATTCCCCCATACTTGGGTCAAATATACACACTTGGAGAGGTCTAACATTTGCAAAAATCGAATTCAATGGTCTTGATACCGTGGTTCCGAAAAATTTAACAATCATCCCAAATGAGATAATCATTAATTTGCTTTTAATATGTGAAAAACTTTTAAAATGAACTGTTAATACAAATAAGCCGTAAAAACGTTTATTTATATTTTACGATCTTCTAATGTTTTGTCGATAACAAACGTAAAATCATGTTAACGAAACAAATAAAATACGTAAATGGTTTGAACTAATAGTTTCTAACATATTCACATTTTCACATAAAACACTAAAACAAGTATAAGTGATTTTATGATTTAGTAATACATATGTACAACAACTAGTGTTTACATATTTGGGTCAAATATACACATAACTAGTATGTAGTATATTGGATATTATAAATGGGTAGAAACTTAAGTATCACAACCCATTGGGCAAATACATTGAATGTAGTTGGGTACAACCCAAAGCCCATAACCCATGGATCTTGACCCATAACCCATTCCATGACATCATGCTTATATCATACATGGACAATATCCATAAATCCATGGATCAACCCATACCCAAGTGACTAAGTGCATTGCACTCAAAGATACATTGTATCTAGCCAAAGATCCATGGTTCAACCCATGACCCATGACCCATAACCAAAATAACCATGGGCAAAGAGGAGCGTTCCACGGATCCCTGGCTTAACGCTAGACGGATCCCTTGTGGTAGGGATCCGTGGGATCCGGGGAAACAATAGGATTTTTCCTCTATAAATAGTGAGCCATTTCTTCATTATATCCCACCCCTTTCCAATACACTTTCTCCACCGAGTTAAATCTCACTAACCTTAGATCCAAGAGATCTATGTTTGTAGTTTTGTTTTTGTGTGATCTTCTAGGTTCCTCTTAAAGGCAAGATCACCACCTTTGAAGTCGAGCAAGCTCAAGTCCATGAGTTGCTATGCTTCCTCATCATCAAGGCTATTGAAGTCCTCTTGTTGATGATCTCTTTCTTTCTTCAAAGAAGTGTAGTGTTGAAGACATTAGTGAAAGATGTCTCAAGTGTCAAGACGAAGATATTAGTGAAGGGTATCTATCGTCTATAGGATAAGCACTTGTGGTAGGTGCTTAGAATTCAAGACAAGAAGCATTAGTGAAAGGTGCTTAGAAGTCAAGACTTGAAGCATTAGTGAAAGGTGCTTCGAAGTGAAGACACAAGACATTAGTGAAAGGTGTCTTGTAGATCTAGTCAAAGGCATTAGTGAAAGGTGCCTTAGATGTACATTCGATATGGTGTGTTTCGATGTACTAGATAGACTAGCATTAGATCCAAGGATATTGATGTCCTTGATGATGTTGTAAAGGAGTAGATCTCCTTTGGGATTAGTCGTTGGTGTAGTGTGGTAGTAGTTCCTCCATTGCAATGGAACTAGGTGCTTAGCCTAGTACCTAATAAAGGGTAGGCGACGTTGTGAAGGTGTAGTTCACCTTGGTGTGAAAGAACTAGGTGCTTAGCCTAGTACCTAATAAAGGGTAGGCGACATTGTGTAGGTCTGGTTCACCTTGGAGTGAAAGAACCCGGTGGTTAGCCTAGCACCGGAAAAAGGGTAGGCGACGTTGTGAAGGCTTCTCCGCCATAAGGAGATTGGTGTAGTGTTTACAAACTCTCGAGTAGGTGACTCGGGGAGTGGAGTAGGGCAAGGAAGGTGTCCTTGTAGCCGAACCACTATAAATACTCGCGTTGTGGTTTTGTGCTTACTCTTATCTTTTCATTACATATCTTTATATGCTTGTTTGTCAACATCCAACACACACAACCAAATAGATTGACATAAGTCGATCTAAATAGTTTAAAATGAAGTTTTAATTGGTAAAACTATTCAACCCCCTTCTAGTTTTCCACAATTGGCATCGAGCTTTGTTACCAAGTTTCTTGAAGTATATTGTACTTTAAAAACTTGATACGATCCATGGTTAATTGAAAACTGTCACACCCTCAATTTACATTTTGCGTGAATGGAATTTCGGGGCTTGATCGTCATAGCACCACATCACGCTTATATTGAACGACCTAAAGTGCGCTTTTAAAACACATCGTTGGATATTTATTAAAAACGCTGAGTACAACATCGGTCCCAAAAGGTTACTGAGTTCATGAAATACAAATATGTTACAAGTCCAAACGATGTTTTTGAAATGAAAGTGCAATAATGTACAATGATGTAAGTCGACGCCGCGACTCAAAATGTGGTCCCTTAACCATGCCATGCGAATGTCTTAGTTACCTGAAAATACATTGCTAAAACGGTCAACAATAATGTTGGTGAGAAATCATAGGTTTATGTAAATGTTTTATACGACTACGCAAGTATATATCAGGCATGACAATTATATCACGTAAAAATGTTACAGGCATGACAATTATGTCACGTAAAATGTTACAATTGCTTAAGCGCATGATACCAAGTCCGATCGATGTCGCCCAAAAGAGTGTCTTGCCAAACAACTCGTAATGTTTTATGAATGAAATGCATCCGTATGGCATTGGGATTCACCAACCGGATGGGCGCCACCTCGATAGATCTATGCACTCACACGCTTCTAGGAAATTAACGGCTCATACATTTGAAATGGGGACTTTAATCGGCAACTTTGTAACTCAAGCAATGTAAATGTATTTAACATACTTGGTATCGTAATAAAATGTTGTGCAATGTATTCTCCCCGTAGGTTTGAAATAATGTAAAACTTGTAAACGGGCTATGAAAACTCACTTGGTAAACGGAATGATGGCAAAGTGAGTACACCGAGGTATAATGTGATGCTTTAACCGGACCTATTATCAATGATATGATATGTAATGAGTTGCAATGTAATGTTATGCATGCATTTCGTATGTTATTTATACCATTTGCGAGTTTTGAAAATATTACTTATCGTCGAAAATACTCTTTTGACGCCTTGACCAATCAAAATGACTTTACAAGTTTTACGTCAAAATGTCATCCTACAATGGTTTAATAATGATTTATGGTGAAATTTTCACTTTTCGACGCAAAACAATGTCGTCGGAATTTTCATGAAATTAACAAAATGGCTTTGGAAAACTAGTCGAAATAGTGTACGCCGATCGTTAGAGAACGAACTCGTCGGTTTTGGAAAGTTTGTATCGAAATCTAGAAGTTTCGATTCAGAGTTTTCGTCCAAAAGGTCTCGAACATAAAGATAATAAGGGTTAAAGATAGTGATTTTGGCTAATTGTGGTTCAAAAGTGAGTTTCGCCAAGTTTAAACATCCAGAATAATTTACTACAACTCCGCTATACAAACGGCTTGTCGTTTTGAAAAATATGCCCGTGATCTTAATTTTATTAGAAGACATTTCGTTCCAAAAGTTTCACAACCTCGTTAAAAAGCCCTCAACATGGACGTTAATTCCACCGTAACACTTGTATCGTAAAAATAATATAGTTTTTCGAAAATAATAGTTACGGCAAGTTTATGAAAACGTGCATATCTTTGTCGCTTCAAACCGCTTTCTACGATAATACGTCCTTAGCCCGTATCGAAGTAAACTAATATATTTTGACAAGTAGAAATAATTTGTGAAGCTTAAGGCTCATTTTTGACTCGTACAAGAAAAATATAGTATCTTTGAAATTTCGAAAATTATATTTTTCGTCGTCAAACTTGTAAAATCCATAACTTCTTCGTTATAACTCCGTTTTATCCGCTCAAGCGGCCACGGATTCGTTGTAAAGTATATTTTCTAAATATCAAGGCCAAAAAGTCGTGCCTCACTGTCGGTTTTTCCAGAAAATAAAAATAAGGACAGAACATAATATATACTTATCGAAAATAATTTTCTCGGACAAAACCTATTCTAATCCCTTCAAATCAACTCCAAAGCTAATCTAATCCTACCATACACCTTCTTAGGGTGTCATGGGTTCCTAATCACCATCAAGACCAATGAATACCAATGGGGATAATTATAGGATGACCATACATATATAAAACTCCAAAATCAAGTAAAATGGTATAAATCACATATGTCTTGCATGTTTGCTCCAAAAGTGAAAAGATTCATATGAAATAAAAAGGAAACATAAAAAATGAAAGAAACATGCTTACAAGTGAATATGATGAGGTGCAAGTAACAAGGTTAAACCTAAATACTCTTGGTTTTTATTTCAAAACCTAATAAAGAGTATAAACTAGATTGTAAAAACACTTGAGAAAATTTTTGATGATGATCCCTTTGAAGAACCCTTGATGGCCGGTTGAAGAGAAGCAAAAGAGAGGAAAAACCTTTGCTAACACTTTGAAAATACTTGAAGTGAATGAGAAAATGTGAGTGAAGTATAAGACTTTTGTATGTGTTGAGTGTAGACATAAAAATCACATACCATGCATCATTTATTACAAACCCTCCCCCTTGGTCGGCCAAGGGGGGAGGGATGTAGATATTTATTTTTTTTTCCCTCAAATATAATGTATATTGTGTAGATTTTTGTGTAAATTGCTAAGAAAATGTAAGTAATGTGTAGGAAATGTATAAGTAAAAGGTAAATGGTAGATTTTTGGTACAAGTAGGTTTTTTAATAAATCAAAATGGAATGTAATGAAATAATAAAAATTGTAAAAATACATTCCTTGTGAAATTTGAGTGATAAAATAATTATCGTATAATTTTTAAGAAACACGTCGTAATAATTTAACTTTAACGATTTATGTACAAAATAAATTCAAAACACTAGTAAAACTCAAAATATAGTTTTTATAAACTAATGTAAGTATAAAAATATGTCGGGATCATTTTTTAAAGTAACTGATTAAATATACAAAATAATAACTCACGCGATAACGTTTATTAAATATAAAAATTACGCGATAAATGTGAAATGAAATGCCATGAAGGAACTATCATGATGCAAATGATGTAAATAAAATGTAGACTAAACTTAGTCCATATGAAATGTTCGTGATGATATAATCATGAATTCGCCGCTAAACCATAAAGGTTACGCGAATTTGGAACACGTAAATCAAGTTTACGATAAATGTTGAAATAGTGAGGCATAAATTGTTTCGAGAAATGACCTAAAAGTACGGGTTGTCACAAAAACTACAAAGAAGGTTTTTCATAAAAACAAACACCATGTCTTTTAAAACTATATGTTTGGATGTTGATTTGATAACAACATTTTTCTTATTTATTTCTTCATTTAATTCCACTAATCTTCTTTGTCATGTTGATTAGTCAAAGCTCATACCCACCAAGCTTTAGGAATCGCTTGGTAACAAGAATACCTTCCTTAAGAAGGTATCTTAAACGCAAAGGAGTGGGAATAGTCTAAGTGATATTTGCTGTGTCATTTGTAAAGACATTCCTAAGTGCGCTAGAGGTATGATTTTCTTTTTACTTTGCTTGATAATTAAGTATACCTATTTAGGTATTTATATGATTATCTTTTGTGCAATTACATGTTTTACATGAAGCTTCATTAGGAAGCTTTTTTCTCACATACGTGTTTTATTTCTCGTCTAAAGTCGTGGTATATAAAAATTTTGTTTTGTTTTTTTTATCCAATAATAAAACAAAACACGAATTTCAAAAATTCCTCCTTCCCTATAAAAACTCCCACCGTCGACCATCTCATCAAACCTTCACTTTTTCAAATCTTCCAATTTCAAAAATTTTCTCTCATTCAAAAACTTCATCTTCCTCCTCATTCCATCTCAATCGAAACCAAGAAGATCCGTCATCAACATGGTTTACATCGCACTCGTGCTCATCGCCCTAACACTCATCGCACTTGTGTTCCCTATGATGAAGTTCACATACGGAGACATTTACTTTGTGTTGTTAATCTATATTGGGGTTATATACCCAATCCTTTGTATCATCCTTAGTATTGAAATGCAATAATATTAATCTAGTTTTTCTAGGTTACTATTATGTGTTTATCATTTCTTTTGATTTATATGTTTTATATTTTTTTCGTGATACATTAGAGGTCATGTATGCATGCTAAAAGAAAATGTAGGATAAAACATACTTGTGGTATAAAACCGTAAAACCTATGCTTTTATCAAATCTTTCGCTACTACGGATCCACGGATCCCAAGAAGATATACTAGCCGGATCCCTTTGTAAAGGAACCGTGGGATCCGTGACATCGAAAAAAGTTTTCATGCAAGATTAAAACCACTATCTTTCTAAAAGTAATAATCCACTAGAAAATCAAAACCTTAAGTAGTTGGAGTGTTAAAAACCATTGTTAATAAATATCTAGTAAAAACGTTAGATAATCATTGGTTAATCTCAAAACATCTCTTTCCTTTAACTCATCTTCTCTATAGGTTTCTCTATGTGACATGTATATGAGTTTGATTTTTCATTCTCTAGTGTCTATACTCCGAACATCTCTCTTGAGCCCAACACCCCTGGCAATCATGTCCGTGGGTTCAATAATCTCAAAACCCGTCGCCCATGAAGGACGACAGACACCTCTCTACAATTCAAGAAGGTATCAATACCTCCTTCCAAACCATAGGATTGGAATGTCTTCTCGAAATTAACAAGAAAATATGTCCAAGGTTTGTATTGGAATTCTTTTGTCAAGTCGAACTCGTTCGTAACGAGGATCGTTCTTTATCTCTTTGGTTTTATATCAAAAACCAAAAGTTTACTTTAACCCTTGGGCATTTTGCTCACATCCTCCGAATTCCAAATCTTGGACAATGTGCCTTCACCGAAGATTGGTCTCTTGATTCTCTCTTCAACTTTCATGAAGAAAACAGCCCATACTACTCTCACATACCTTCCCCTGAAGACTTGATTCGCATGATATGCAAACCTCATCACTCCAATCCCAACATTATCCATACACAGGATATCCGAGAAGAATACAAGCCTCTTGCTCTCATCCTACGTGAAAATGTTTTGAGTCTTAGGGGAAATCGAGAAATCCTTCCCGCTTGTTGTGCTCACATGTTGTACTGTTAGGTCACTAGTTTTACAAACACAAGTAAACCAAACACACACACAATATAAATATACGGTTAGGCGTAAGGCATGAGTGAAATAGAATAACTTGAACAACCAACCTTCAAATGAAGGTTTACATAAGGTATTTATAGGAGGAAAGCTAGGGCAACACTCCTAGTTTCCATCCTTTCTCCTATGGGCTTGGGCCTAAGCTCATGGGCCTTCTACATAAGCTTAAGGCTAATAACAAACATAAAGGCCATAATAAAGCTAACTATTACATATTAATTACTAACACTTGATTATGGTTTAGGAGTGATTCCAACAATCTCCCCCTCAAGTGTTGGTGATGAACGGTGAAGGCGTTGATGTAATAGTAGCTCGACGCCTTCGACATTCTTCTTTCTTGTGAGAAGAATTGCCTCGATTCGAACAATCTCCCTAGTGTAGAGATAGTTTTCCTTGAGCGTTATGCTTTGACGTCATCATTAACTTTGTTCTTTGATTATTGTTCTTTGTGGTGAAAGTGATAGTATGTTGTTGTTCCGCATCAATTCTCGCCTCGTGTATGCTTCGCCGCCATGGTGTCTCCACGTCATTCTTCAACATGCTCACACGCCTTTGACATTGGAATTCAAGATTGATGAAGTTCTTTAAGTCTTTATAACTTTGTAGATTCTTTGATTTGACGAAGAATCATTCTAATTGCTGTGTTGCTTTTGGATAGAACTTCCATTAGTGATGATGTTGGCGTGAGCATGAGAAGAATCAACACGATCATCCCGCTCCGAGCTTCCATAAGAAGAAAACATTTCAAACGGTTAGTAATAAGCGGTTTCCGACACTTACAAGTTTGAACTTCGAGAGTGTTAACAACATAGTGTGAAACACAACTCTAATTCTCACAAAGGCCGTTCTTGAACCTGAGTCCCACAAGTGAGATAACGCGATGTATCAAGTACACCTACAGTTCGGATGAGTCGCCGAGGTACACCAAGCATCACCTCACGATCAGAGACCGTTTGAGACACACTAAGCGTAATCCACGGGAGTTACCGGTGACACCGCCGTGGCTGTTTGATGTTGACCACGGCGGAGTTTCCATTCAATCACCGAGGATCACGGCCAGAACCTCTCATAAATGTTCTCGATGATTGCTAAGATCTATGAAGGACTCGATATTAACCATCGATGATCTTATTTGTTGATCAACAAGTGATGAGATGTCAAGTGTACCTAAGAGATCTTTTGATGAATCTCGTGGCTCTAGACTCAATAGTGCGTTTTGGTTTTCCGGCGGAGACTAGGAGAGGGTCTCCTTCTTCAATACCAACGATCTCTAAGAGAAAGCCAATAATTTACGTAGGGTTCCGTGAGAATGAAACAAGCTTCGTTGAGAGAAACTTGAGTGGCTAAGAAGGTTTAGTGCATGCGCCACCGGGTCCATGACGACTTTTAATCTTCAATACCGGCGCCACTAAGTGACAACCAATAGCATATGAATTGAACCCGTGTCCGCCTAAGTTGAATAATTTGGAGGGCTATTTCTTTTCACCCTTTTCTTTGCATTTCTTTTAATTCTTCAACTCCTTCTTTCTCCGATTCTCATTTTCTCCTTTTATCATCGCACCTAAGGACTTCTAAGTACTAACTATTTGTGATGTCCTTGGGTAGATCCTCCGGCTCAAGGATCATAGAACAGTTATTCCTAACCTTAGTCACCTTATAACTCCATGACTAACCTATGTTGCCATTAAACCACATTGTGAAGAATCTCTCAAAGGGTTTGTAAATGAAAACATGTTTGAACCATCGTGAGAGATAAGATTTTGCATAAATACTCCCCTCCACATGTGCTTAAGAGTTTTAATGGTTATATGCACGGTGAGGAAAGAGCGCACTTTTGAATTGATCCACTCAAGATAGACAATCCCCCACGAGACACGGTTACATTGCATAGTTAAAGAGTTGCATTGTCGACTTTTAGGTGACAACTAGCTCTAATAACTACCTTGAAGGTGTAAACAAACCTCGAAAGGTTGTCAAACCCGCCGAGTTCATGTCTACCAAGAGTTTCTCGAATGGTACATTCTACTCGGACAAGTCCTTTCATGAGACACGTTTACATTACTAGTGAACTAGCTTGAAATTATTACCCGTCCAGACAAGTCTTTTGAGTTACTAACGCTTTAGTACCGTCAATTCAGAGGTTAAGTCTATTACACAAGGATTCATTTGCATTTACACAACATATTTCTTATCACATAAATTTTCTCCCTCAAAAATGGCATATCAAATGTTATTTTTGATAAGTTGACAATAAATATGACCATTTCGAGTGTTATGGGAAGATGACCACTATGAACAATTTAGAACAAAGTTTTAATTCAAATACTCCCCTCAAATAGTGATATAAACGGTTGAGGTTTTGAAAATCATACGGAAGTACTTGTTCATTTGAGCAAAACCTTGAAAATGAAAGGTTTGATAGGTTTTACTCAAAAGTAAGAAGCTTTCGCTCCTTTTATAAGGATTGTGGCACAAGAAGCATACCGTGGTCCTTTCTTGACAATTACGGGTTGGACATCGTTATGTGTGCACAAGCCATTCGCATATATAATCACACATCCAAATGTAGAATGAAATAAACAATTCAAGGGTACCAGAAGTCAAGTGATGTCACCAGAGTGTGAATGTATGCTGATAACCGGTGATGTTAATCGGTCGACCACCAACAAAGCTTTCCAACGCTCGAATCGATCCTTCAAATAACCTTTCATCAATCATCTTGATGATTCTCCTCACATCCCTTCGATCCTGAGAATTCCATCGCTTGGGAGACCCAATATTTTGTCGTATATCCTTCAACCGATAAGCCAATCCGTCCCTAACCATCTTCAAAGTGTGATCTCCAAACTTGTGAAGGTCACTACACGCCATTAAGCAATTTCTTTGAAGTTCACTGCGTTAAACGACGCTGAAAGGTTTGCTGATGAGTGTATATTGTGAGAATGGTTGAGGTCGGAAGATCTAGCCGAGGTGGAGTGAAGTTGACACGGTCCGATAAGATTCAACCGCCACCAAGATCTTCTACACGCTCCTTGATGACTATGCGTTTGATGAAGATAAGCAATGACTTGATGAATTCACGTTGTACTTCGTTGAAAATTGTCTCATGCGGCCTTGTACTTTGGCAAGGTACATGTCTTCGATGTCGTTGATAGACAAATTCTCAAAGTCGACTTCAGAGAATGCATAATCCCTTTCATCTTGTCGCTTGACCACGATATTCTTTAGGAAGGTGTAGTCCCACTTAGATGACGAACAACATGTTTGATGGCAACGATATCCTTAGTCTCGAACATCGCATGTTGAGACTTCGAACCCGACAACTTCGTAGTAGATTCTTTGGCGCCCGCCCGCTGATGAATCCGTACATTGCATCTCGGTCGATGCTTCCACTTTGTCGAGAACAAGTGATTGGCACGCCTCGATGGCTATGCATTCGAGTATATAGTCGATGGGAATGGAAGTGTCAATGATGTAGCGATTTCCTTGAACCATCGCCACCATGTAGAAGAAATTCCGTGTCTTTGTTGAAGAAATATCCGAATGGAATCCTCGGTTCATCCGGTTGGCCAATTGTTGGTAGAGGTTTTGACCGATCGGTGTAGTATGGAGGGTTGTCCCGCTTGGTGAAGTCGATGTTTGCTTATGGGTTGAGCCAATCCATGTTGTTAGACATAGCTCGAGCAATGTTCTCAAGGTGATATTTAACCTCGATGGCACTTTCGGAGCTATCTTTTCACAGTTGAAAAGCTTCATTCTTGATTCGCCTCAACTCGGATTTTGTCATCTTCTTCACCTAGAACTTTTCTTGCAAAAGTTTTGCATGCTCCAATGTATTACCGTCTACCAAATCCTGACCTTTATCAGGGTAGGGAGTTGAGTTAACAAGTGTAGAGAACCATTTAAATTCCTCTGTTTTATCGTCATCTAACCATGATACGACATCAGCCATGGGCGCCTTCTTCTTCTTTTGTTTTGGCCTAGATGAGGATTCTGGTTTCTTAACTTGTTTGGGAGAGGTGGGTTGTTGTAGGGGCGCAAGGACCTCTTCATCGTCACTACCCGTATACTCAAAGTGATCACCGGTTTTCTGAGTCAGGGATGGTAACTCGGAATCGTCCTGAGGTTTATCTGTAGAAGAACGAGGAGGAGACCTTTGTTGAGTAGGAGTCCGTTTGAGAGGAGGTAACATAGAAGATGATTCACCGACCGACGCTTAGCTTTATCATGCTTATCCCGATCCTTGTCTTCATCGCCTCTAGGACGCTTAGACTTTTTCGCTCGAATCTACATGCTTCTTTGAGTTGGTAGTCCAAAGAATGCTTGAAATAGCTTTCCTTCCTCGAGTAAATGTTCTAGATCGTAGACATTTGTGTGATAAGCTTGGCCACCAATTCATTATCCGAGAAAACTACAGGATCGATGGATTGATTGTGACGGTTAAAGGTGTGGATCTTATAGTTTGCTTGGCTATCTCGCATAAGATTCGGATATAGTTGTCTCGTTGGTAAACATCTCCTTTGTGACTTTAGGAACGATATCCAAGGTACTTGTTAGTGTAACCTTGGATCATTTCGTTCGGCCTCTTGACGATGACTTTTCATGAACTCCGAATCGAATTCCTTTCTTTCGCATCTTGTCATTCTCATAATTTAAGTCATCGATTTGGTCAAGAAACCAATTCGGTTTCAGAGAGCATGTCCTTCTTTTCGACTTGTTGGATGACTTTCACAATTCTTTCATGAGTCCGAGAAATCCAAGATCGAGGTGGTTTCTTCACGATTTGGATGTTGGTTTGGTTGATTTCTTTGATGGTGGTGGTGAGGAATGAGATGATGAATCGATGAGGAGGAGACATGAGGAGGCTCGGGGTCCTTAGGAGGTGCGTATATCCTCCTTGGAACAAGTTGGATCGTTGAGAAGCAAATCATCATAATTCTCTTCGCCATCTTGTCCAGATTTAGCCTTTTCTTCCGTCCGAGCCTTAGCTTCTTCATCAATATTTTCTTTCTCGCCTTATCCTTTTCTCGTTCCTCAATGTTATGTTCAAGAGACACCTCCACAAGCGCTTGTTGTTGCACAAGAGTGGTGGCACCGATCCCTATCGGGTCGATTAACCGCATTAGATCTCGGTGAGGAGGGCAAGACCACTTGATCCTCCGGGGCCACCCATTTGGTCTTTTGCAAATTCTTCACTTTTTGAATGTGTCTAACTAATTTAAACTTCTTCCGTAGGATTGATCCAGAGCTCTTCTTCTTCTTCGTAGCTCTCATCATATGGCACAAGTGCGGAGTCTTCCTTTTCCTTTATCGCTTGGAGGACCGGGAGGTTTTGGTACTAATGGAATGTCATCCTTGCGCTTCGAGTATGTAATCTCTTCTTCCGATTCAAGACCTTCGAGTCCTCGCCCACAAGATTTCTTTGCGGTTCGGTGTGGAATAGGTTCGGCTTCCTTACGGAATAATCCTTTTACGAGGAGGATTCCTTTTGGGAAGCTTCCTATAACTTTCGTAACTTCATCGCACTTCCAAGACTTCCTCTTACGGTTCTCCGAGTAGGAGTTCTCAAGGTTTTCATCAAGATGACCAACTTTTCCTTCTTTTATCGCTACTAGATACCTTTTGTACGCTTCAAGCTTCTTGAGTTCTTTAGATAGAAGGTGATCAGCAAGATGGCACCGCTTCTTAGTTGTCGATTCCTTGATTCGATAGAAAGGATAGGTTCGGACAACAAGTCGTGATTGTCGGGTCATTGAGCCTCGTGGAATATCGTGATTGAGTCCAAGTGCTCTGGATCAAAAGCTTTGTGTATCTCGACATACGGAATCTTTGAGCTAAGCTTCTTGTGAAATAGCATCATGTCCTCCCATATCGCTGCTCGATTTCAATGTCCTTCTTATTTATCGAGACCGGAAGATTTGCGCTCCATGAGCTTTGGATGCTCATAACCACCGTCACGCACCTGAAGCAAACTTGGTAATGATGATGTAGAGGTTCTCCATGGTTGAGGAATGTTCTTAAGCTCCACGTGAGAATGCTTAGTAACAACCCCAAGCTTCATCATAGCCAATGCCAAGAAGAAATTGTAGAACCTGCTCTTCGGAGGTGTGGCAAAGAAGTCGCTTGGCTCAATTTCAGAATGAGAAGAACAACCAGTAAGTCTGTATGAGTGATGGTGACTTGTTTGTGGTTAAGTGTCACCGCCACCGCACTTTGACCCGTGATCCTCTCGCATAGAATTCCGTAATTCTGTCGAATGTAGATTTCCAGACAAGAGAGCGAGTGTGAGAGCATGTTCGGTAGGGATGATTCCTTAGAATATCTACAAAGAATGAGACAAGAAGATTCAGAGCGGTGAGGGTTTCAAAATCAACCCTAAGGTTGTTCTTTCCAATCTTTCTAGGATAGCCATTGGGAAGATATCGACAATAGTGAGAACCTCGTGCATCCACATTCATTTGAGCGACCATGTCGTGATCTCGAAATAACATTAGCCAAAAGAACCAACATATCAAAAGACATAATGTTAGTCAATGAAGGTCTTATTGTCTAGTTATTGAATGTACAGTGATAATGATTGTTACGAGCCCTAAGTCACTTGTTTGTCCAATAGTCCAATGACGTCATGAAATGTTTCGTGAGTTAGTTAACTTTAAGTTTTAAAGTTTATGTTATCACTTATTGTTCACAACATATCAAACGATTAAGTTTATTAGTGACATTATTGGATTCGTGACGTTATGATTAGTTTATTTACAAGTTTGTACACGTAACAATTCATAATGAAGGTCAATCAAGGCTTAGGCGTAGTTTTGTCAAAGTTAAGCGTAAACAGTAATGACATACGCAGAGACTAAAGCTTATGCGTGGGATCCTAACTTACGCGTAAGAAAAGTTACGCGAGGGAAAGGGACCTTATGCGTAGAGCTTAAGCGTAGGCGATATAAACCTTACGCCGTAAGGCTTACTCGTAAGAGTAGACCTTATGCGTAAAGGTCATTATTTACGATATCCTTCATAGGATACGATAGTCCCATTGTAGAACCTTATGCGTAGTAGTTACGCGTAGAATTTCTCTTACGATAACTTCCTACGCGTAAGGTAATCCTTATGCGTAGAGTAACAATCAACCTTGATTCTGAATTTTATGCGTAGCAAGCCTGAAATAAAACATCATAACATCAATTTTGACACTCAACATTCATTCAATTACAGATTTAAACATAATCACTCATTTAAACTATTAGGCGTAGAAAACCTTACGAGTAACCTAAAACCCTAGTTGCAGAATTTACGCGTATGAAATCAAGCCATAGGATATGCACCAAAGTATTTCAGGTAAGTCTAAGATGTTGTGAGAGTGTAATGACCAAGTTATAACATCTAAATCGTGGAGAATCAAAATTACCCAAACTTATGAACTTTAAACCCTAATTCCAAATTTTTAATCATTTAGAGTTTCTGGGTGGTTATAGAACCTGGAAACCTTTGATTCAACATGATATGAGTATCACACAACAATATTTTTGACCAAAACCCTTCACATTTGAAAACACCCAAATCGACTCATAAACCCTAATTATCAAAATCCATTAATTCGTGTTTCTGGGTGTATTTTGAGCATAGAAAAGATATCATTGATGTTGTTAAAGCATTTTGACACAATCTTTTAACCAAAACACACAACAAGTGATTATATGTTCTAACCCTTACGCGTAAAACACAAAATTCGTTGAATCTTAAGTTTTGATTTGTATGAAATTCAAAACCATTGTTTAAAATTACGTTAAGAACACAAAACCACTTACAGATTGATGATCGTAAACATGCATTTCTTGAATGAATATTAGGCTTAGGATCTTTAGGTTAGAAGTAATAAATGTGAGGGTAATGTTAGTGGATGATGTTTTATTAAAATCACTTTAACATTTTGACAATTTTGGTCCTCGATAACGCCACACGTCGTCGGGTCAAAGGAACTTCCTTTTCTTAAGTTTTATAACACCCTTGAACCTAATCGTTGTAGTGTAGTAATTAGGGTAAGCCACGGGTATTGATATGGGGAATAGGAATGCTAGTAGGAGTTACTACGCAGGTTAAGGTTGAGGAAGATTATTTTTATCTTTTATATTTTATGAAAATGGAAAGGTACGAATCTCGGGTATTGGATTTGGGGGTTGGTATTTCACCGATTACTCTACTATTATCTAATTATCTAAACTAAGGTTGTGGGAGTCTATGTCTAATTAATGTGTGCTCGTATGATAGTTTAAAGATGTGTTTACTTAGTTTGTATTACTCCTTAATTATCTCCTATTGATGGTTGAGTGTCACGCCTTATTCCTAGTCGTTGTGTGTGTCTAAAGTTGTAGGTATGCTTTCTCCCAACTCTTCGAACTTACCAAAGGGTCTTGTCTACAAACCCACTAGAGATTATAAACCCTACCTAAGGCGCTCTTTGGATGGTTTAGCCTCACAATTACTCGTAATTATACTCTAAGGTTTGAATCAAGCATACACAACGAATGACCTATCGCATTACTAGATCATTAATCAACTAAGATAAGAAACAACCAATCAATATTCAATAATTAAGTTTCATACTTAAGCAAACACACAAATAAATTAGCCGGACATGGAGAACATGCAAGCATACACACAAATAATCAAAGACATAATTGAATTAATGAAGTAAAGACTTATCTTGATGTAAGATAGGGTCGTACAAGACACCTTAGGTTCGGTTTTAGGTTTTACCCAAAGACTCTCCACACAAAGACCGAAAAATTCGGATTCTATATATAAGGCGCCACCTTATGTTTAGTGACGCCGTGTCGCCGATGGCCACGTTAACCTTGCGACGGCCACCTTATGTCCGTGACGCCGTCTCTTCAGACTTCCGACGTCGTCTCGATTGCAATCCGAGTAGCGACGGCTCACTCTTTCACAACTAGACGCCGCCTCTTGAAAACGAGTTTTTTCCGGGACGACGCCAATACGCTTTCTACTTTCAAATCGTGAGTGTCTCGATTTCGACTTTGGCCATTTTCTTCCAAATAAGTGCCATTCAAAGATTTTGCCTTCACGAGACCTAAAAAGTGAAAAGGAACGATATTAAGCAATAACGGATACAAAGTGATCAAATAAGGACTTAACGACCCTCAAATGGTACCTTTTAAAACCTTATCATCCCTCCACCTTTTCCTTTTTCAAACAAAGCCTTTTAACTTCCATTTTGGTTACCAAACAAAGATTTTAAGAAAGAAACTTTGACACTCCCCTTCGACTTAAGAAATATTGAAAGGTTATTAATTTTAGTCCGAGGAGTGTCATGAACCGTAAAATTTACCACCATTGATAAGATAACCAACCGGATATGATAACATGCAAGTACATGATGTTTTGAAGCAGTTAATGATACTTTTCTCCCTCAACACTTGATCGGAAAAGTATTGAATTTTGAAAGATTAAAGTGTTGACGGAAGAAATGTACTTGCCATGTTGAAAGAAAATGGATTAGAAGAATATTTTTGTTGTTTTATAAGATTTTATATTTTTGTATTTTGTTTTGAAAATTTATTTACAAAGGATGTTTTGGTGTTTGATGTGTTTTTAAGACCGCTTTAAGAGATCATCCAATTCCTCTTGAGTCAAACACCTCATACCAATCCGTGGACCAACTCATTAAATGGTGAGAAGATTCGCCAATTGGTATTCTGTACCACAAAGTATAATTCAACTGTACCCTATTCCACATGGTCCTTGATGAAATGATAGCTAAGATCGATGTGCTTTGATTTCGAAAATAATCGAGTTGCACGAGATCGCTATGGCACTCGATTGTCGCAGACATCGATTCTCATCAAATACGTAACCATAGTCTTTGAGTTGTGTTCTCATCCATATGACTTGAGCACAACACGCGGACATGGCTACATATTTCGCTTTTGTTGATGACAAATGATGTACAATCCTCGCTTCTTTGATTTCCAAGACACCGCTTATCACCAAGAAATTGTAGAGCTCTCAAGTACTTTTCCTTGAGTCTAAACATCCTGCGTGATCGTCATTCAAAGAGCGATTAGTTCAAAACCGTAATCCTTCGGATACCGATCCCAAGTTAATGGTTCCTTGATGTATCGGAGGATTCTTTTAGCCCTCAGAGGTGGGTTTCATTGGTCGCGATCGATAACGGAGCATAGATAAATGACAAAGACAATATCAAGTCGCTAGTTGTTAGATACATGAGAGACCCAATAATACTTCGGTATTTGGTAGGTCCACTAATTTCCCATGTAAATCAAATCTCAGCTTCTTGGTATGAGTCATTGGTGTGGCATAAGTATCAGGTGTTTTCATTCCAAATTTGTTTAACAATTCAAGGGCATATTTGACCGACTTAAGAAAATACCATGGGGTGATTGATGAACTTGTAATCCTAGAAAGAACGAAGTTCACCCATCATGGACATTTCAAAATTTTCCTTCATTAGTTTTGCAAAAGCGATTGAAAACTTTTATGTGTAGACCCAAAATGATGTCATCCACGTAAATTTGAACAATTAAGATATGTGCCCCATGATATTGTATAAAAGAGTTGGGTCAACCGAACCTTTCGTGAAATTATTAGCAATGAGGAAAGATGATAGCTTATCGCACCATGCCCAAAGGGCTTGTTTGAGACCATAAAGAGCTTTGTTCGCTTTGTAGACATGGTTCGGGAACTATGGATCAACAAATCCTTCGGGTTGGCTAACAAAACCGCTTTTCAGGTTGTCCATTGAGAAACGCAGCTTTGACATCCATTTGAAAGACCGTCATATTCATATGAGCCACGAACGCGAGAAATATCGAGCGACCTCAAGACGAAACCGGAGCAAAAGATTCTTCAAAGTCTATTCCTTCTTCCCGACGATAACCCTTAGCAACTAGACGTGACTTTTTCGGATTACATTACCTTCAAAGATCCAATTTGTTTTTCCAAATCCATTTGAGACCAATGACGAGACCCATGTTGGTCTTTCAACCGCTCCCATACTTCAAGACGCTTGAATTGGTTGAGTTCTTCTTGCATGGATTCAATCCATTGTCTTTGTCATTGCGTCTTTAATGTTTTAGGCTCGATTGGCGAGACGGTGAGTGCATAAATGCAATGTTCACCATCTCGTGTGAAGACGTTGTCTCGTGAACGATCGGTTGATTCGGGTTGCCAATAATATTAGCCGAGGATGGTCTTTTGTCCATCGATGTGTAGGGTTGATGTTGGTATACATTGTGTAGATTCGAGGATTCAAATGGTTTGTTGAAGATTCCGCGACATCCGTGCAACAGCCTCATTAGCAAACGGGTTAAAGAACGATTTGGATCAAAATCTGCAGTGGGGTACATCATTCGTAATATCATCACCGGTTCATCATTGTTGGAAGCGGTGTGTTCAATCTGTTGTGTTGAGTCAACGGTGTAGGTGCATCTTGAACAAGAGTTGTTGTAGCGGTGTATCGTATAGGAATATTATCGTTGAGCAATGAAACAATGGATACACCGAGCACGCTCATCAATATCGCCACCGAACAATGGAGCAAATAACCTTTCCATTTGTTGACGAGTGAGTGGGGCTTTGTTCGGTGATGATGGGGTTGAGGAAGTTTAAACGGTTGTGACCGGTTCTAAGTGTTATACTCGAAGCCATTTCCGTGAGTTCATCAAATGAGCATGAATCGCTTCCATCACCGCTTTGTACGACGATTCCGAGATCCGTAACCTTTAGAATTCTCACAATATCCAATAAAGACTCAATGTCGACTTTGGCTTTGAGCTTTCCAAAATCATCACGATCATTATTCGGATAGCAAAGGGATCCAAATACATGAAAGTGTTTGAGATTCGGTTTATGGTTGTGGACAAGCTCGAAAGGTGTTTTGTTGTATGTTTTGTGATCATAGAACGGTTTTGAGTATAGCATGCGATGAATCGCTTACGCCCATAAGTAATCGGAAGTTTAGCATTGATTAACATTGTTATTGCAGCTTCCACTAACGCTCGGTTTCGTCTTTCAACAACTCCGCTTTGTTCGGTGTCCGTCCGCAATAGATGTTTGATGTCAATTCCACTTTCTCATAGAATTCACGAAGGGTTGGTTAACAAATTCAATTCCTTTATCGTTGCTCGATTAGCCCGATTGTTGCGGAGTCGAACTCAGATTTTCGAGAAAGGTGACGATCATTTGTGGAGCTTGGTCTTTGCTTCAAGAAAGTAGACCCAAGTCCATCGTGAGTAGTCATAAACAATTACTAAGATGTAGCGTTTGCCATTGATCGCTTGCACGCACATCGGGCCACACAAATCCATGTGAAGAAGATGAAGCACATGTCGAGAGTCGTGTTCCACCTTTGAAGGAAAATGAGCACGAGTGCTTTTCCTTGTTCACAGTCGAGCAAAGGTGATCTTTTGAATACCGGAATCGTGGGAGACCTTCAACTAGTTTGTGTCGAGCAAGGTTGGTGATGGTTTGAAAGTTTATATGTGAGACGACGGTGCCATAGCCGAGGATTTTGTTGATGTTGCCTATGAAAGTAAGCGGATGGGAGATGAAGCAACCATGTCTTGCATAGAGATAGTGTAGAGACTAGAATTACGCGAGCGGACATAAGGTCATTTCCTTGTAGATCACGAATGAAACAAGTTTTCTCCCGGAAAGCAACCTCCAAATCTCCATCACAAAACTAACCTCATCGAAAACAGTTATGACCGAGGCCTTCCACATAGTAAACCCCGCCGATTTCGATGTTCCATTGACATAATCTCCGTAGCCCATGATAGTCGCTAAGTGATCATTCCGAACTCGACGGTGCCAATAAACTTTGTAATAAAGTTTGATAACAGCTTAAGGTTGCATGTCGTATGTCGGGAACATCCGCTATCAACAATCCGAGAATGATCCGTACACCGTGCATTACACACAAACGACACGGATGGAATAGAAGTAGATGTGGAACCCGAAATGTTAGAGGGTTCCAAGCGTATATGAGACATGCACACATTAATGATTTTAGGCATCCATTTAAATCCTAGTGTGTTATATATCCATTTCGCCATCTATAACTACTCTTTGCTTTAGTCTTAGTGAATGCACTAGGTGGTACTACATTCTTAGGAGGTGAACCGAGCTACAGGACAACAATGTTTGCCTTAGAATCTAAAGAAGCGGTCTACCAAGCACGAGACTTAGAATGATTAGTGGGCCTAGAGGTATTCCGAGTCTTAGGATTCCGTAAACTAGAGATTATAGCTTTAGCAACACATTTATCATGACAATCGAATTCATAGTTTTACGACAAATAACACAAGGTGCATCGATCGAATATCAAAAGTGCTCAAAGGTTTAGCATTCGTTACATCACTATTTCTATTACATTTGCCGACGCAACATCTATAGTGGAAGCAATGTGAGTCTTATTTATAGTCCTAGGGTGTTCTTCTACTTTAGCATTCCTTATTGATCTTTTCTTAGGTCGCAACTTCCTATTCTTCGATTGAGTGCTCCTAGGGCGTGAAGTGCGGACGTTTGGAAAAGACGCAACTATTCTTGTTTCGTAGAAGGAAGCACGTTAGCAACTTGTGATTTAGCGGTAGGGATTCTAGGTTCACGATTAATGAGTGTTACCGGTGCTAATCTCTTAATGATGGTTGGCGGAAGTTGTTCATACTTTCCTAACATTTCTCTTAACTTAGAGATAGTGTGAATCAAATCTTGATTTTCGTAGCTAATATTACTAGCAAAATTCATGACTTCTAGTGTGAGCAAGATAGTGATCAAGTTCGTTGGATGCTTCATGACGAGTCTTATTGAGTAAATCAAATATGACACCATATTCTGCTTAACTTTTACAAGTTCTTGTTCATATTTTGAGATTTGACATTTCAAAGACACGCTTTGATCATCCGGTTGCTCAATTTTAGAATCAAAAGATTTTGTTTGCAACCGAGCGATTTTCTTTTGAAAACCAAGTTGTTGAATGAATATCTTTTCACACCAATTAAGACGACGTTTTGCATTGTAAAGTTCGTTAAGTAATCGCTCATTTTCGCTTTTAAAGACTCGATTTGAAGCATCTTATCAAGATTCTCACAGCTACCATATATTCAACATTATCGCAGAGATATAATCGGATGCATGTGGCAAAGAATGAAGTAACACAACATTATGGATATCAAGACATATAACATCTTCCAAGAGTCGATCAACATCTTTTCTCACAGTTTCTTTTTACGCTTAGTATTAGAAATAGATGTTTCGTTTTCTAAAATGACCTTCATCACTCCAAGTTCCTTATGAAAATCCTTTTCCCAAGCTAATGCACAACTTTTCAAATTTTTAACGTTAGGTAAAAGATTTTTCCGAAAATGTCTCTTTGTTCTCGCGCAGGCGATTGAAAATGATCAATTTTGATTTCGTAGCGATATTCTATCTCATGTTGTAAAATTTTGAGGTCACCATGAAAATGTCAAAATATCTAAGAATTTTTCGATTTTCGTGTTTTAAGTTTACTTCATCGATGGAAGGTAAAGGACCATAAGTTTGTGCATAATCCGGTTGGGGATTAACATTAGAAGACTCGTGTGTTTGATGATAACCCTTGGTGTGTTAGAAGAATCCGTTGGTGTGACGAAGTGACCGGTCTTGAATAATTAAAAGGTTTATTGTAAACAACAGCTTTTAATTTTGATCGACTCTCGTCTTCGCAGATCTAATTCCTCTTGACGATGATATTCAACAACACTCATAACAAGATCATTAATTTTATATTACGTGACCGAAACTTGTGATTTGGTTTGAATGTTTTTAGTGAAAGCTTTGGTTTGTAATCGCCTAGATTTGGTCCATATCCTTTTGGATTGGGTTTTAAAGTAAACTTTTCAATAGTCATATCGATTCACCATGTTTGTAAACAATGCTTTAAACTCTTTGATTTTATTTTGCAAGCCGATAATTTCTTCAAGAAGGTCATCTACCCGATTCGTTCAACGCTTTTTGTATGCGGAGAACTGTTTTGACAAGTTAACAACTCGGCCTTAGCTTTTTGATTTTCCAAGGTGAGAGCGTTAATTTGCTTTTTATGTTCATGTTTCAATTGTTCTATTTCGCACAACAAAGCATTCTTGAGCGGCTAGATCACGATCCGTCTCTAAATATTTTTCGCTTTGATGAGATTTAGCAAAAGCGGCTTCAAAACCTTTTTCACGGTTTTCTTGAGTTTTGAAAAGTTGAGTTGCATTTGTAAGCATTCAAAATCTTTGGTTATGAGTATGCATTTTGCTTTTAAGTCCTTATTTAATGCATAACATTCCTCCATTTTGATTTGATGGTCTTGAATTAACCGAGCAAAACTGGATGAGGCAACAGTTCGACTTGTTCAACGTGAGTCACAACATTATCATTATTTAGATCCTCAAGTACAACCACGAGTCAATTTGATTATCAAAGGAAACCATAAGGTCATCTTGATCGTCAAATGTAACTACAAGGTTAATTTGAAAATCGTCGAATGAGATGTAGATGACTCATTTTGAGCGATCCCGAGCCGTCTTGGGATTCGAGATATTGGCGGAGATATTAGTTCGATATGATGATGGTTTGTTCGGTACACGAGACAAGCCATCGCTGTCATACATCGGCCTGTTTCACTCATGTGTAACTCTTGCATATTAGCCATCAACATAACAATGCATTGGCCCGCAAGTCCTCCATATCATCATCATCGAGTCTCGCATCGCCATAAAGCTCGTTCTTTGTTTGTGAGAGATCCACCACTTCATCCTTAAGAGCCAAAAGAAGAGCCTCTTTGAAATAAGCACGCCCCTAGTCATTGGCTTTGGGCATGCATTAGCCAGTGTCCTTCTCATTGCGGTTGTAGCATCAAGACCATTCAACCCATTTCGAGCATTTCCTATTCCACCACTTGAGCTCGTTGTTATTCCTACCCATAGCATTAAACCCTTGACCACCTCCCATTTGACGACCATAACCACGATTTCGAACTTCAACTCGTCCATTGTTCACAACAACCGATTTCGTGTATTTGATGAGGAACGAATACGATTGTTGGATTTGTTGGTATAACGGCTAAAAGCATTAGCAATCATAACAAATCCTTGTTGCAATGCTTCGAACGGATCGGATTCCTCATTAGTTTGACTATGAAGTGCTTGATCATTGTTGTTGTTGTAAGGAACCAATTGATTTTGTTGAGGTTGTTGTGATTGATCGTTTGGTGTGACTGAGGCAGTTGGTTGAGTTGCTTGTTGAGGAGGATAACTTTGTTGAGCATATAAGGCAAGTTGTTGATTTTCCGGATGTGTAGGTGGAGCAATTTGAGCACGGAGAATCCTTTCCCGATCAACTTCCTTTTCATGAGGCTTCAAGTAATCGTACAACAATCCATATGTAGAATGATGCATATTCTTCGCTTGACGGAGAAAAATGACATACTTCTCCCATTCAGGACCAAGACTACTCAGAACTTAGTATTCACCGCAATTCTTGGCATGATGATGTTGTGTTTATCCAAATCATTGATGATATCTCGAAAACGATGATGATAGGACTCTAGTGTCTCTCCGTGTTCAATCATGAAGTGTT
The DNA here is from genome assembly GCA_022545495.1 of Chrysanthemum lavandulifolium. Taxonomy (NCBI): domain Eukaryota; kingdom Viridiplantae; phylum Streptophyta; class Magnoliopsida; order Asterales; family Asteraceae; genus Chrysanthemum; species Chrysanthemum lavandulifolium. The sequence continues at coordinate 84,092,535 of CM040246.1, forward strand.
CATAAGCCAAGTAAATTTTGGATTCCAAATCCTCCCGATTGAGTACCGATCCTTCCATAAGAAGACGAATATGATCCCACATTTTCGTGCGGTCTTTTGAGCATCAACACTACGAAGAATTGGGTTTGGTAATCCTAATAGGATATATTCCATTGCAAGTTCATCAACTTCATAGTGGAGAAGTTCTTGAGGATTCAAGTCTATAACAAGAGCAATGTTCGTTTGTTCATCTCTTGGTGGAATGGCATTTGGATCTCCGGGCACAATGATGAGGCATCTCAAATGGACCTTCCAAGATAACCTTCTTTAAGAACTTTCCATGTGGCTTCTTCGGATCACAAAACCTAAAGAACCTTATCACCCATTGATCGTAGTTTCTGGAGTGAGCATTGGAGGTCTATCAGTGATCCAACCTCATGAATTGATTGTTGGTCGCTTAAAGCTTCACACATCTTTGCAAACCAAGTGGGTTCCTTCATAGTGTTCCTTGATGGATGTTGATTGAAGTCATTTGTGTAGGGTTGAACTTGAAGACTTGGTGGTGGTTGAACCATTTGTGGTGGAGGAATTGCTCCAAGTTGTGGAGTATGTTGTTGATTAAATTGTTGTTGATAAATTGCTTGTTGTTGATTCCATTGTTGATGTTGTGGACTTAGTTGTTGTTGTCGTTGAGGATAAGTGTAAGGGAAATAGTTAGAGTATGGTGGTTGAGACATGTTGAAAACTTGTGTTGGTAAAATGGATCTTTGTAGTCGAATGAACCTTTGATGAAGAAGTATCCTTAGGCGAGAAATCACAATAGCCAAGTAGCACTTATGCGTAAAACACCAAAGTTACGCGTAACAATTAGAAGTTAGCGTAGAATTTAGCTTACGCGTAAGTAAGGAAAAGACGCTAAAGTTATGCGTGAGACAAAAGTTAGGCGTAGAAAGTTAGGATTATCTTATCGTAAGACTAGGCTTAGGCGTAAGAAAAATCTTATGCGTGGGATTTCTACGTAAGCTTATGCTTATGCGTAATTTTAGGTTTTATCCCAAGTGATCTTTACACTTCACAATGCAAAAGATATCCAAAGTCGACGTATTTTCGTGCTTATCCAAGCAAGAAAACACGGAGTAAACCACTAAAACGAAGATCAAACCAAGGAAATACTTACAGCGTAGTTTTAGGGTTTCACTACTGCGTAGGTTTACTCGTAAATTTGATATTGCTCAAAGATGTTTCTAAACCGGTTTTGTGTGATGAAATAGCTTCAAGATCACCAAATAACACAAGAATGTGAGATTTGATGAACCAAACCTTCTAAAATAGTTGCGCGAGAACTATACCCACGAATAAAAACTAGCTCAAAACAATGATCCACGATAAAGTTTGAAACTTTTGCCAAAAACAAGTATTTTAACACCTTAAAACGTTGAAAGTACAAGAATCTAGGATTAAAAGTGTAAAAACAAGTTTTTAAGCGAAGCAAAGAATACGTTATCTTTACGCGTAAGACTCAAAACCAAAATCTTCAAAACAAAAGTGTGGACCCAACTATTTGGCGATTGATACCAATGTTAGGTCACTAGTTTTACAAACACAAGTAATATAGAAAGAGATAAGGCGATTGAACAAGTAAACCAAACACACACACAATATAAATATACGGTTAGGCGTAAGGCATGAGTGAAAGAGAATAACTTAAACAACCAACCTTCAAATGAAGGTTTACATAAGGTATTTATTGGAGGAAAGCTAGGGTAACACTCCTAGTTTCCATCCTTTCTCCTATGGGCTTGGGCCTAAGCTCATGGGCCTTCTACATAAGCTTAAGGCTAATAACAAACATAAAGGCCATAATAAAGCTAACTATTACATATTAATTACTAACACTAGATTATGGTTTAGGAGTGATTCCAACATGTACTGTTTGCTAACACAACAACCATACAATCTCGCCTACTTCTTCGCAAGGCGAATTGCAAATCTTCAAGGCTCCAAGAATAAACTCATTCCCTATGGAATGTTCTTGACGCGCCTCTATCATATTGTCATGCATTTTCATCCTCAATTTCAAAGTCCGTTGTACGTACTTGTGAACAAGATGATGGAACATTGAACATTTCCCTTATGAAGACGTTCTTCATTCACGAATCCGCCAACACTCATCAACCATTTGATGATCCATCTAGCGATAACACTCAAGGAACTTAGTAGTAATTCAAATAGGATCAATTCTATTCTATTCGTGCTTTATCAATGTAATCCTATTTTCTTCATGAAATAAAACATCTTACATTTCATATCTTGGTGTTAGAACCTCTTTAAATCAACCTAGGGATATAATGCGTTGTCAAGAACATTGCATACCTTTAGTAAAAGTTCTGTCTAGCAGATGGACGGATCCCAAATGTTGTACTAAACGGATCCCTACACCTAGGGAACCGTGGGATCCGGCAAACAGAAAATGCAATGCAAGCATTGTATTTCAAACACATCCTTAGAACATTTCACATTAAGTTAACACTAGTACAAAAACGGGATTTGGTCACGCATGGTCGAAATGGAACAGCCACACATTCGCATATTTGTGTGGTGAAGGTGCGAAAATTGACAACATGTACTAATTAGTCGCACATGAAAATTTTAATTGTGTGACCATTAGAATCATGTCGCCACACAATTGAGCGTTGTGTGGCTAAAGGTATCTGGTGATTTTGTTTGGATCATTTAGCCACATATGAATTTGGAGCAGCGTAACAAATACAAGTAACCTTGATCGTTAGTCACATGAAGTAATTTTTGTGTGTCTAAATCATAGAGTCAAGTTTTGTCACACATTATTTAAGGGTGGTGATATGTTTTGCCAACTCTTTAGCCACATACGAAATTGGAACAAGTGACAAATGAAAAGTAAGGTTGAAGCATTAGTCACGATATACATATAAAGCGGTGACAAATATAAGTCACACACTTGAACACCTTGTGACCAAAAGCAATATATGGTCACACTAAATGTTTTGTCACACATTCGTTAAGTGTAGCCAAAATCCGGTACATATGTTAACGTATGTTAATATGTGTTTAAAGTTTAGTTTGTGTTAGCTTGAAGCTAATCTATAAAGTCACATTGCTACTAACACCGTGACCAAATGCCATATATGGTCACACTAAGCGTTTTGTCACATATTATTCAAGTGTAGCCAAAATCCGTACATATGGTCACGTAACTTAATATGTGGCCATTGGAGGATGAATAGTCAATCAAAATACACGTTTCCTCACTTTAAACACCATATGGTCACACTTATTAACACTTTTAGCCACTTTATGGTTAATTGTATGTGACTAAATACCCAAAACAAACATGCTTTGTGTGACTAAATGTTAGAAAAGGCCACACAAACATAAAATTCATGTGGCCATTGGATGATCAATAGTCACACAAAGACACCTTTCTTCACTTGAAACACCATATGGTCACACTTATTAACACTTTTGCCACTTTATGATTAATTGTATGTGACTAAATACCCAAAACAAACATGCTTTGTGTGACTAAATGTTACAAAAGGCCACACAAACATAAAATCCAAGTGGCCATTGGATGATCAATAGTCACACAAAAGACATATTTCTTCACCTTAAACACCATATGGTCACACTTATTAACACTTTTGCCACTTTATGCTTAATTGTATGTGACTAAATAACCAAAAAACATTCTTTGTGTGACTAAATGTTAGAAATGGCACACAAAAGAAATTTGATGTGGCCATTGGATTATCAATAGTCACACAAAAAACTATTATGTTTTCATAAGCGAGAACTAACTACTGAATACTAAACAGACTTATCTTATTTACGCGGACTTAACCTTGTCTTGGCAACCTTAACCACTAAAACTAACCTACGGACTTAGCTTTGTCTTTGGAAGCTTTAACCACTAAAGTTTTACATTTATAAGTATACCGAACACAAAATATATATATTTTTTTGGGTGCAAAGATGAACTTGTATTTATCAAGGAAACTTTGTAAAATGAAAAATCAACACACACGATATGGACAAGTCCCATATCAAGTTGCATACTAGGCAACTCTATTCAATATCGATATATACGTTTATAAGTCGATAACAAAAACAAAGCGCCCATATCATACAACCATGGACGAGATGACAACCAAAGACAAAACCATCACAAAGAACACCTTTAAATGCACCGGTATGAACCATACACTTCGGATAGGGGCTATACCAAGTAGTTTACATTCCATCTCATGAATGGCTTCAACTACTTGGGAACACACTACCTAAATGAAGCCAACCAAATCTACACAATCCTAAAATACATTTATAAGCGTGTCTATCAATAACAAGCGATAGCGCTCGGAATTACGTTTTAGCACATGCTAAATCTTGGAATTATAAGCGGATTACGGAAGACACGAAGCTTGGTCGTCGATGACAAAGTCAACAAGATTGAATCGACCATTTTGTTTTGTTCCCACCGACACTCCTCAACAATCTCACTCCATATGGCGTTTATGGTAGCGTGGTTCTTGCTTCTAGGCCTATCATTGTGGTGTTGCGATTCACATTCACATAAAACTCCATGTCTTCCGGTATCTCGACAATGCGTTATGGTACTTCCACATGTGATTTCGTCCGTAAACTTATGTGGTATGTTACGCATTAAAAAGAAAAATGTAGTATGCTAATCAAAAGTATGTCCATGTGTTGAAGCATATATTAGTTTTCGAAAGCGAATAATGACCGAAATGGTCCGATTTGTATCATTACTTACCAAAGCGACTCTGTCCGTGACATATGCAAGGATGGGCGTAAAACAATCCCTTTCACTTTCATGCTCGTACATTCTGTTCCATGCACATATGTGTTTCATACGCTCATCGCAATTGGAATTTAATAAAAATGGTAATTAATAATTTAAAAGCTATTATATGGAAAGGTTTATTTTAAAATAAAGTCATAGATTATGTCTACACTTTGATTAACATACCTTCATCTACGGGTTTCTCATGAGCGGTCTTGTGCGATTGACTCCATACGTTGCACAAGTTCGAGAGCATCATCGGTCCATTTTGACAAAGGGCATCGGGAAAGAGTATTGTTTGGAGATTTGTGAAAACAACTCTTGTGCCGACAAAGAGGTTTTCATCGTGAACCAATACATTCCATCCGTGCCCACCAAACTCATGCAGCGTGTCTGTTTTCCTCGGTATTTCAATTTGACGGTGAGTGATAGTCGCTACAGACACGCCCGACAACAAAACGTCAAATTGGTTATTGTCGGTATTGTCCGGAAATTGCAAGGAATGACCTACGTAACAATTTAGTTTAAAGAAAACATTAGCGGGTCAAACAATTAAAATATTCCCCATTTTCAACAAACTTATACAATGTATTGATTAACATTTTTTTCTTACGGAGGTTGTGCGGATATTCATCCAACGTAACCGAGCACCTCGTTGTCTCAACCTAGAAGAGCCGGATCGTATCCGGGCATTCGTGGCTGCATCGTTGTACACTTGTTACATAATAATGATCTTCTTCTGACGAATGAAATGGAATGTGACCACATTGATGTATTGGCTTTGATCAATAAAAGCTTGCCACTCGGACCCTTGCAAAGAAATGCGACCACGAACCAATTTCGATAAACCTTATGTTTGGTTCCCCTATTGTGGATTAGGTATATCCGGCGCTTGTTGGGAGTACGGTGTTTGATAAACAAAGCGAGGAAGCATCTTAAATTTAAAAAGTAAGCACGTATATCAATTTGATGGTTACATCGATAAATTTATAACCTTAAGTAAGCATTTTAAGTACAACTTACCTGCAATGTCCTAATGTTTGTGCGGTTTGCCTCCACCAACAATTGGATGCTCATTCTATTTTAAAACCATAATCGTCTTAATGGTCAATAAGGTTATCTCATATGCATAACATTCAACTAATACAAGTCTTAGATGATCAATACATCTTTATCATTAAGGTGTCAAACAAAATATGATTGAAGATGTACTACTACATATTTAACTATGTTTCAAAAACCAATAATCATATAGTCCGTTTAGAGTAAAAATCGTATTTTTTCGTTTATTCATCTTACCCCATCGTTTGTTAAAATCTAGTAAGAAATCCATAATATACCCAACATACCATACGCCATTGCTTCATCCAATGTTTAAACCTAAGCTCGGATAATTAATTACATAAGGTGTAGTGCTTTACCAAATCATATAAAAGCTATACTAACCTAGATTAAACATATGTTTACAAGTTGTCTAATTAGCTATTTAACAAATAGGCGCTACGTTTTCCACAATCACATATATTTACATGTCACACAATATTCTAAAGAATCAAATCGCATATAGTTCTAATAAAGCAATTTGTTACATTATGATCAAAGGATACTATATTCTTTAGGATATGTTAAACATTCTTGAAAAATTACCAAACATGCATTTGTATCCATCAACATATCGAGAAAAATGCGTGCATATCAATCACTTTACATTTGGGTTCATGGTTAAAAACAAAAACAATGTGTAACATTACACGATGATGCGGTTGTTGTGTTGAAGAAGATAGACTTGAATATTTTGCTTTGACTATGTGATTAAGTGTAGCCGTAATATGTCACGGTTCTCAAAGCGCAATGATTACTATTAATTAAGGGAAGGATTTTTGTTTTATTTTTTTAGCTTGTATTATAGGAGCATTGCATATATACCCACTAAAACTCAAAAAGTTTCATATTTCTCCATAATACAATTTTTAATGCATGATGTACAATGCAACTTAAGCATGTTTTGGGTATATATGCAAATATGTAAATTTTACACAACAATTACGTACCAAAGCGGTACATTTGAAAAAATACGTAACTATTTATGACCTAAACCCTTGATTAAATACATACAAAATATTTGGTAGAATCACCTTAAAAATTAAGTACCTTAACATACAAATAAATAATATTACATTAACATACACGATATCATAACTTCTACGTAAATAAATACATATGTCGAATACAATATTGGTTAATCGAATATACAATGTAGCTATTGAATCCTTGCCGGTGCATCAACGTTTGCAATATTTTTGTACGATGTTTCCGTCCTTGAATGTCACGTTCATCGTGATGATAAAAACACATGGAATCCAAGTAACAAAAAAGTTATCGTTGTAATAAAGTATATAATTGTAGGTACTTTTTAAATAAGAAACATACTATTCAATAACTTAGCACTACCGGTATTAACTTAGCAGCGGTATTAACTTCTTCCGGCCCATTCTTATTCGATGTCAAATTCCGGCCCATTCTACTACGACTATATACGGATGCTTAACATCTTGAGCCAATCATGATTCATTGGGACGGGTGTATGATAGGGACCAATGATTATATATAGCTTCTAATGAAACTATATATACACGTGGCGCCAGACGGACTTGACCACAATGAAACATGATTGACTGAAGAAATTTACCAACTTCATTAAAGTACAAGGTTGTGATAATATTATGCATATAACATAAAGCGGTCACAAACATGCGACATAATCGTCTATACATTGCTATAAACGAGGTCAAGATATGGGCAATCTCAAGTTTAAAACTACCGTCATAATTGATCAAAGCGTTGATGGTCATGGTAAGCTTAACACGACCTCTATCAAAGTAAGACACCTATGTTATAAGCAAGCAAGTGGAGCGACTTAGTACTTTGGCGTCCACTCGAAATCCCATTGCCATGTCTATGAAATGGCGCAAAGATTTGCACCAAACCTATTGCTATAGCGGTGACATAGGAATGGGTTTTCAAGGAAGCTCAAAGTACCAAAGGTGTGCCGAATAAATAATTATCGATTCTACAAAAGTTAATTTTACGAGAGATGAAAAGACAAAAAGCCTATCCAGCGATGAAAAGACTTTTAAGTGCAATGGTTAAAATTTTAATGTTGAAACTAGGGAATAAGATCTTGTATCTGAGCAACCCATCTACCATACGATCAAAAAAAAATTGACTCATTTTTGCACATAATAGTGAGGCTCGAGATCCGTATAAATCAATAGTTTCAAAAACATCGATCACATCATTTGCATGATTTAATAAGATACTTGTCATCACGACCTCATACACTTTGACACCTCATAATTATAGTTTTGCTAGATTGTTAAAAAAGTTAAGGAACAATATGATATAGTTGCGATTCAAGCGGAAGTTGAACATACCAATGTGGCGCGTTACTTTGTAGATGTGTATGGAATTTAAACTTAGTGAACCCTTACGAATCCCCTACGATACCTTTTGTCGTTTCAACTCCCTTTGAGCAAGGCACGCACGGGCGATTTGCTGATTGTTGAAAAACAAAAGGCATTGTTTGGGAATTTAGAATGGGTAACTATCTTGAAATTCCTACCATCTACAAAAGTAACGCCACCTTATGACGTTCAACTTCCTTTGAATCCGCAACTATCATATTGATCTTAACTTTAAACAATCTAACGAAAGTCTATAACAAGTTTATCGGACTCATATAAACTTCCAAAGCGAGTGTGCGGTGTGATATGCATTAGCAAGGCTCGAGATACGTGAAAAGGATGGATAAACACCGGAACATCGAGGATATAACGCCATGGTCGCAAAATAATGTAATAAAATTGCCATGCCAACATACGGTAAATCACATCATTTGCATATCAAATAAGATAATCGTCATCACCTTTTGCATATCACAAATAAACACATGTGGCCCAAAATAAACCAACTCCCTTTGAGCAAAGGCACGCACGAGGCGATTTGGTAGATTGTTGAAAAAACAAAGGAACAATATGATATAGTTGCGGATTCAAAGGAAGTTGAACATACCTCTATCACATCATCGATTGATTTATTAAGATATATCATCACGGCCTCTATCAAAGTAAGACACTTATGAACAAAATAGAGTTTATACATGCAAAGGAAATGGTCAAAAAGTTAAATGTCAATATGTTATAAGCAAGCAAGTGGAGCGACTTAGTACTTTGAGCGTCCACTGAAATCCCATTGCCATGTCTACGAAATGGCGCAAAGATTTGCACCAAACACATTGCTATGACGGTGACATAGGAATGGGTTTTCGAGGAAGTTCAAAGTACCAAGTGTAAATAATTATCGATTATACGAAAGTGTATGTGTTGAATGGGATAATGAAGGAGTGTGGCACGCCATGAACAATACACACTATATCATTATCGCAATCAACACACCTCATAAAAAGAAACACAATCAAACCCTTTCGAGATCCCTCTTGGTCCTTTTGTCGTTTCAACTCCTTTGTGCAATTGCTCGCACTGGGCAAATTGCTAGATTGTTGAAAAAACAAAAGGCAAGATGGGAACTCGAAAGGGTTTGATGTATTAAGATCATAAAAAGTGTTTTCCTAAAAAGAAGCATAGTTAACCATACGAGTCCCCATACATTAACATTTAACTATGCTTTTATATTTACTAAAGCGCATACCTTATTGACTATTATGCGATCGAACAACAACAACAACAACAAACAAAAGGCAATAGCGTGGTGCGAAAGGATAGAGAAAGCATACGACAAAACCAAAAGGCAATAGCGTAGTAAAAGAAAGCAAGCAAACAAGCAAACATGGCATACGGAAAAAGAAACACGCACAAGCGTGTGACAACCCGAACTTTCTAGGTCATTTCTCAAAACAATTCATGTTTCACTATTTCATCATTTATCGTAAACTAGGTTTCGAGTTTCAAATCTAGCGTAACCTTAATGGTTTAGCTTTGCGAATTCATGATCATATCATCAAGGACATTTCATATAGACTAGGTTTAGTCTACATTTCATTAACATCATTTCCATCATGTTAGTTCATTCATGAATTTGCATTTCACATTAAGCGTAAATTTCATATTAAATAAGCGCTATCGCGTAAGTTATTATTTTGAACGTTTAATCCGATACTTCCAAAAATTATTCCGATAAATTTTTATACTTACTTTTAGTTTATAAAAATGATATTATGAGTTTACCCAATGTTTTAAATTTATTTGGTATATAAATTGTTAAATTTATATTATTACGACGTTTTTCTTAAAAACTATACGATAATTATTATTTCACTCAAATTTTGCAAGAAATGTATTTTTACAATTTTTATAACTACAATATATTTTACTTTGACCCATTAAAACTTATTTTTAGCTAAAACTACCCTAATTTCACAAATGTATACAAGTTACCTTTACCTAAGTTATTTTACTTACACATTTCTATACATAAATAAAAAAAAAAAAAAAATTATTTTTGAAATACATACCCCTTGGCCGACCAAGGGGGTGAGTCAAGAGTGGTTAGATTCTTTTACTTACATGAGATTCACACTCAATTACTTACACACACAATCAAATTATTTCAAAGTGAAAGTCAAGATCTTTTCTCTCTTCTTTTTCTTCTCTCAAAACCGGCAATCCATAGGTGCAAGAAGGAGATTCTCAAAATTTTCCAAATCAAGTTTTACACAATCTAGATACACTCTTTGTTTAGGTTTTGAAATAAAAACCTAGGGTGTTTAAGTTTAATCCCTTGTTCTAGTCACCTCATCAAGTAAACTAGTAAGCATATCATCTTCATTTTTCATCTTTCATTATCATTTCATATTTATTTCATCATATTTGAGCAAAGCATGCAAGACTTATGGATGTTTATACCACTTTTTACATTGTTTTAAGAGTTATATATATATAATCCATCCTATAATTAATCCTTGTTATATATCACTCTTGATGATGTTTAGGAACCTATGACACCCTAAGAAGGTGTATGGTAGGATTAGAATAACCGGAGTTGTTTTGAATGGATTGGAATAGGTTTAGCACGAGAAAAACTCATTTCGACAAGTCTTAAAAGGTGCATCCTTATTTTGTAAATCTGGAAAATCCGACGGTAGACATAAATTTTGGCCTAGATATTTAGAAAATATACTTTAAAAGCGAAACCGTGGCGCTTGAGCGGATTAAAGCGGAGCTATAACGAAGAAGATATGAATTTTTCAAGTTTGACGACGAAATATATATATCACGAAAATTTCGGCATGTTAATTCTAGTTTATGCGAGTCAAAAGCGAGTCTTTAGCGTTATAAATTATTTCGACTTATCAAAATATATTAGTATACTTTGATACGAAGCTAAGGGCGTATAATACGTGAAAAGCGGTTTGTAGAACTTAAACTATACGTTTACACAAAATTGCCGTAACTTTATTATTTAAGAAAAACTATATTATTTCTATTAGACAAGTGTTACGGTAAACAAGTGACCATATTGAAGGCTATTTTAACGTTGACGTAGAACTTTTTGTAAAGAGATGTCTTCTAATAAAAGTGAGATCACCAAGCATATTTTCCAAAATGACCAACCGTTTGTATAGCGGAGTTGTAATGAATTAACTACGGTTGCTTAAACTTTGCGAAATTCACTTTTAAACTACATTTTGGACAAAATCACCATACTTAACCTATATTTTCTCTATGAGCGAGACCTCTAGGATAAAAACTTAAATGCCAAAACTTTGAGATTATGATACAAGCTTTCCAAAACCGTTGAGTTCGTTTCCTAACGCTCGACGTACACCATTTACGACTAGCTTTTCGAGGCCATTTTAGTCACTTTCATGAAATTTCCAACGACATTATTTTCTGACGAAAAGTTATAATTTCACAATAAATCATTAAGAAACTATTGTAGGATGACATTTTGGCGTAAATACTTGCAAAGTAATTTAAGAATGGTCAAGGCGTCAAAAGAGTATTTTTCGACAAAGAGTATTATTTTCAAAACTCACAAGTGGTATAAATAACATCTGAATTGCATGCATAACATTACATCATAACTCATTACGTATCATATCATTCATAATAGGTCAAGATTAAAGTATCACGCTACATTTCGGTGTACTCACTCTTGTCATCGTATCAATTCATCAAGTGAGTTTTCATAGCCCGTCGTACATGTTTATAATTATTTTCAAACCTACGGGGAGAATACATTGCACATCATTTTATTACGATACCAAGTATATCAAATTCATTTACATTGCTTAAGTTACCACATGCCAATTGAATGTCCCCATTATATTACATGAACCGTTAATTTCTTAGAAGCGAGGGTGAGTGGATAGATCTATCGAGGTGACTCCTCCATCCGGGTTGGTGGATCCCAACTAGTCATACGGATGCATTTCATTTAATAACATTATTTGAGTTGTTTGGCAAACACTCTGTTGGGGCGAACATCATGATCAGTCTAGTTTCGGTGTCATGGACTTATAGCAATTGTAACATTTTATGTGGCATATTTGTCATACATGGTCTATACTTGTGTAGTCGTATAAAACATTTTCATAAACCTATGATTTCTCACCAACATTATTGTTGACCGTTTTAGCAATGTATTTTCGGTAACTAAGACATACTCATCATGGCATGGTTAAGGAACCCTTTTTGAGTCATGGCGTCGACTTATCTCATTGTATATTATGGCATTTTCTTTCAAAACATCGTTTGGACTTGTAATATACTTATATTTCATAAACTTTATCAACTTTTGGGACCTATTTTGTAACTCGAATGCTTTAATTAAATATCAAGCGATGTGTTTTAAGCGACACTTTAGGTCGTTCAATATAACTGTGATTGTGATGCTATGACGATCAATCCCGAATTCCATTCGCGCAAAGCAGTAATTTGGGGTGTGTGATTGGCATCGAGCTTGATTATAGAGAACTAGGTTGCATCATTGACCCTAGACTATAGCTACATTATCATAGCATCTCATCATTTCATCATAAGTGCATATTCACTTTTCATGCGGATTCATATACACTTTATTCGAGTTATTTACTTTCATTTCACATCGGTTGTCACAGAGATGTCTTGATTCACATCCCATTACTATATCATCGGACACTAACATGGAAGATGTCTCGGTTGACCCTAACATGGATGATGCCTTATCGCATACCACGAAGTCTTATCTTGATTGGCTCTACTTGACCTTACCACTTATTATGGTGACCTTTGAGACCGAACCCTTTGAGGAGGCGGTCGCACCTACTCACATGTTAGCCTGCTCATGACCCGATACACCCACCATCACCACTACTATCATCATCATCATCCTCATCATACTATCTTAGGGATCCTATACCTACTTTGGACTTGCCGCTCAAAAGCGCATGCGTTTGACATCCGGCATCACCTTCCACAGCCGAACCACCGGCTAGGTTTGAGATAGGCGAGAGCTCTAAAGCTGCTTCTTTGCTAGACGACCTTCCTTTGAGACATTAGGGGCTCGTATTGATAGCCAGAGTTCGGATAGATAGGATGTTGCGGCAGTTGGAGGCTGTCATTAGATAGAGTTGAGGCCATTGAGGAGGAGGTTGAGGGCCTCGTGATAGGTAGGATTTCGATTGATGTCTCGCACGGGGTTTAGAGGCTAGGCGGTTAGAGAACGAGGAGCATATTGTTGAGTTGAGGCGGGAGATGCACGAGTTATCTGTGAGCCGAGATGGCGGGGCGAGTTCTGACGTCTTGCAGGAGTTGTCACTAGCTCGTGAGAGTATAGTTACCTTACGAGGTCAGATTGGAGAGTTGAGGAGTTTGGTTGCTAGCTTGACTACTCGGGTTCGAGATCTGAGGATCGAGCGGTGAGCACCGAGGAGGTGCCTAGTGTAGACTTTTATCATGTATAGTTTTGACTACTATTATCCTAGTCACGAGGTGTGTGGCGTAGTTTAAAGAACTTGTTGTCTTTTGGTTGTTGTACAAACAAATATATCAAGTATTGACTCTACTATGTAGGAATGGTTTTATTATCTATGATATCGGTCCATGTAGGCGAAATTTTCATGTATATTATCCACGTGTGTTGTGATTATATTTGTGATATTTCGTGATTGTTCGTTGTGATTCCATTTACTTTATGCATGTTGTGGTTGTGGACATATATGTGTGATGTTTGTTTCTACTTACGGGTTCTCATAATTGTTTCATCTTGTGATTTTGAAGAGTAATGGCGCCAAAGCCACACAGAAATGACTCAGCGGCTATTCAAAAGTTGGTGAGGATAGCATAGCCGATGCTCTAAGGACCGAAAGGAAGCGGTGGGGCTTGAGGCCGCTGGCTGCTGCTTGAAGCCGCTAGGCTTCTTCTTCTTCAGGAAATCTTGAGGAGGTCCGGAGTTAGAAGCTGTTCGTATAAGGATTTCAAAGTGGAGATCCCACGAAGTTTAGAGTACCGAAGGAGCCTTTGCCATGGTTCGATGGTTCGAGAAATTGGAGTCCGTGTTTTGTTATGTAATTGCCGGATGATAGCAAGGTCAAGTTTGCTACAGTACACTACTTGATGGGGCGTTGTCATGGTGGAACTCGTATGCTCGGCCGATGGGAATGGAGAATGCTTTCAAGCTCACTGGGAGCAATTCAAAGGTTTAGTAACAAAGAAGTTTTGTCCTCGTCGGAGGTGAAAAAGTTGGAGACCGAATTCTATGAGTTGGTAACTATTGGGTATGATATTGACACTTACATTCGGAGATTCCAAGAATTGGCGCGTTATGCCCGTCTATGGTTTCGGATAACGAGAAGTTACTAGAGGCTTTCATCGGGGACTTCCCAGTTATCAAGGAGATGTAATTTCTTTTGATCCACAAACAATTGAGGAATCCATTCGAGTGACCCAAAGCTCATGGCACAAGTAGTGAAAAGAAGTAACCTCAACAACACCAACCGAAACAACAACAACAACACCAACAACCGCTACAATTACAACAATAACAGACCAATTACACAACAACAATAGCAACAACAAAAGAAAGTGGGACGACAACAGAGGTAGAAATGCTACTCAACAACCACCCAAGAGACAAGAGGTTGCAAAGGCTTACGTCGCGGGCGAAAGAAGGAAAAGGGTATTCGGGGTTTTGCCTAAGTGTGATAGGTGTTCGAGTCATCACAAACCCGGTCGTTGTCACGATCCATGCGAGAAGTGTAAGAAAGTTGGTCATCGAACTAGGGATTGCAAGTCGCCAACTATGGGGAAAATCGAAACAACAAGTAACATGTTTTGGTTGCGGAGAGCAGGGACACTACAAGTCCGAATGTAAAGGGAAGGAACCAAGGAAATCGAATCAAGGTGGAATGGCGCAAGGAAGAGCCTACGTCATGGGAGGTGGAGAAGCTAGGGAGGACCCGAATGTTATCAGTGCGTTCCTTATCAATAATCGTTACGCATCAGTTTTATTTGATTCGGGAGCCGATAAAAGTTTTGTGTCCACTACATTTGCACCTTTACTCAATATCAAACCAACCACATTAGACATATCATACAACGTTGAATTAGCTAATGGTAACTTAGTTAGCACCAACACCATTGTCCGTGGTTGCACATTCAATTTTCTAAATCATCCCTTCAATATAGACCTTATGCCGTAGAACTTGGTAGTTTCGACATCATCATCGGCATGGATTGGTTATCAAACATCGTGCAAGAATCATTTGTGATGAAAAAGTTGTTCATCTTCCTTACAACGGCGAAACTTTGATCATTCGTGGGGGCGCAGTGGAACTCGACTCGATATCATATCATGCATCAAAGCGGAGAAGTACATAAAGAAAGGTTGTTTTGCTTTCTTAGCACATATAACCGAGAAGAAGTCGGAGGAGAAGCGACTTGAAGATGTGCCAATAGTCGAGAATTTTACGAAGTGTTTCACGAAGACTTACGGGACTTCCACCGGCACGTCAAGTAGAATTTCATATTGACTTAGTGCCGGGCTGCACCAATTCGCGAGCGCCTTACCGTCTAGCACCATCCGAAATGCAAGAGTTGTCTAATCAATTGCAAGAACTTCTAGACAAAGGATTCATTAGGCCGAGTTCCTCGCCTTGGGAGCACCGGTCTTGTTTGTGAAGAAGAAAGATGGATCCTTGGGATGTGTATAGATTATAGAGAAGTGAACAAGTTAACGGTGAAGAATCGTTACCACTCCCAGGATCGGCGACTTGTTCGATCAGTTGCAAGGCTCTAGTATTTACTCAAAGATTGACCTCAGGTCGGGTTACCATCAACTTAGAGTTCGGGAGGAGGACATTCCAAAAACAGCGTTTAGAACACGTTACGGTCATTACGAGTTTCAAGTGATGCCGTTCGGATTGACTAATGCACCTGCGGTATTCATGGATCTCATGAATAGAGTATGTAAACCGTATTTGGACAAGTTTGTGATAGTATTTATCGACGACATACTGATTTACTCAAAGAGCAAAGAAGAGCGAAGAGCATTTAAGGCGATTTTAGGACTACTCAAGAATGAGAAGTTGTATGCCAAATTTTGAAGTGTGATTTTGGAATCACAAAGTGCAATTTCTTGGTCACGTCATTGATAGTCAAGGATTACAAGTTGATCCATAAAGATTGAAGCCGTAAAGATTGGGCTACTCCAACAAATCTCTAAATCCGACAATTTCTAGGACTCATGGGTATTACCGAAGATTCATCGAAGGTTTTTCAAAGATAGCTAAAGCTTTGACCAAGTTGACACGAGAAAAACAAGAAATGCGAATGGGGAAAGAAACAAGAAGCGCTTTTCGGTTGTTGAAGCAAAAGCTTTGTAGTCGCCAATTTTGGCCTTGCCGAAGGAATTGAGAACTTCGTTGTATATTGCGATGCTTCGCATAAAGGGCTTAGGGCTGTTTTAATGCAAAGCGAGAAGGTGATAGCGTATGCTTCTCGACAACTTAAGATTCATGAGAAGAATTACACCACTCATGATCTTGAGTTAGGGCCGTAGTTTTGCACTCAAGATTTGGAGACACTACCTCTACGGTACAAAGTGCACAGTGTTTACGGACCACAAAAGTTTACAATATGTTCTTGATCGGAAGGAACTTAACATGAGGCAACGTCGTTGGTTGGAGTTACTCGTGACTATGATTGTGAAATCAAGTATCACCGGGAAAAGCCAATGTTGTGGCTGATGCTCTTAGCCGAAAAGAAAGACCCAAACCTTTAAGAGTTCGATCATTAGGAATGACGATTAGTTCACCTTTACCATCGAAAATACTCGAAGCACAGATCGAGGCACTTAAGGAGGAAAATCGACCAAGTGAAAAGCTTTATGGTATGCCCGAAAACGCAAATGGTTTTGTAAAGAGAGCAGATGGAGTATTATGTTTCAAGGATAGAATGTGGGTACCATTGTATGGCGGAATACGAGAATTGATTATGCATGAGTCGCATAAGTCAAAGTATTCTATTCACCGAGGATCGATAAGATGTATCGGGATCTCAAGAAACTTTATTGGTGGCGAACATGAAAGCGGAAATTGCCACGTCGTTAGCAAGTGCCTTACTGCTCTAAGGTAAAAGTCGAATATCGAAACCTTGAGGATTACTCCAACAACCGAAATTCCTCAATGGAAATGGGGCGCATTACAATGGACTTTGTTCTGAAACTTCCTAAGACATCGGGAGGTTCTGACGCTATTTGGGTAATTGTTGATCGCCTTACCAAATCGGCCCATTTCATACCAATTAGAGACTTATTCCATGGAACAACTCACTAGACTTTATGTCAAGGAAATAGTCTCGAGGCACGGTGCACCAATTTCTATCATTTCAAGCAGAGATAGTCGATTCACTTCAAACTTAAAATCATTACAAGATTCATTTGGAACCAAATTAGAGATGAGCCTGACATATCATCCCCAAACCGATGGTCAAAGTGAAAGGACAATTCAAACATTAGAAGATATCTTTGAGGGCATGTGTGATTGATTTTGGAAATGGTTGGGCTAATCATTTGCCATTGATTGAATTCTCGTACAACAATAGTTATCACACCGGTATAAAAATGGCACCATTCGAGGCACTCTATGGTCGAAAGTGCCGATCACTGTTTGTTGGGCGAGGTTGGAGAGCGCAACTCCTTTGGTCGAGAAATGGTGCGGAAACAACGAAAAGATAGTTCACATTCGAGATAGACTCGGAAGCGCGAAGCCGAGCGGAAAAGTTTACGCGGATGTTAGCGCAAATCATTAGAATTTCAAGTGGGCGACAAAGTTATGTTGAAAGTATCGCCTTGGAAAGGCGTGGTACGATTTGGAAAGCGGGAAGTTGAACCCGAGGTACATTGGGCCATTCAAGATTTTGAGTAGAGTCGGTACACGTAGCTTATCGACTTGATCTTCCGTCGAGCTTAGTCATGTACACAACACGTTTCACGTTTCAAACACGAAGAAATGTCTTTCGGACGAATCACTCGTTATTCCATTGGAAGAAATTCAACTCGACGATAAACTCAATTTTGTGGAGGAACTGCGAAATCATGGACCGCGAGGTCAAGCGGTTGAAACAAAGTCGTATTCCTATCGTGAAGGTTATTTGGAATTCTCGAAGAGGTCACGAGTTTACTTGGGAGCAGGAAGACCGGATCGCCTCAAGTATCCTCATCTTTTCACCGACAACACCGTAGGACCCAACAAGGACTGAATTCAGGGACTGAATTCCTTTTTGGATGGGCGAATGTGACAACCCGAACTTTCAGGTCATTTCTCAAAACAATTCATGTTTCACTATTTCATCATTTATCGTAAACTAGGTTTACGAGTTTCAAATTCGCGTAACCTTAATGGTTTAGCGGCGAATTCATGATCATATCATCAAGGACATTTCATATAGACTAGGTTTAGTCTACATTTCATTAACATCATTTCCATCATGTTAGTTCATTCATGAATTTGCATTTCACATTAAAGCGTAAATTTCATATTAAATAAGCGCTATCGCGTAAGTTATTATTTTGAACGTTTAATCCGATACTTCCAAAATTATTCCGATAAATTTTTATACTTACTTTTAGTTTATAAAATGATATTATGAGTTTACCCAATGTTTTAAATTTATTTTGTATATAAATTGTTAAATTTATATTATTCGACGTTTTCTTAAAAACTATCGATAATTATTATTTCACTCAAATTTTGCAAAAATGTATTTTACAATTTTATAACTACAATATATTTTACTTTGACCCATTAAAACTTATTTTTAGCTAAAACTACCCTAATTTCACAAATGTATACAAGTTACCTTTACCTAAGTTATTTTACTTACACATTTCTATACATAAATAAATATAAAAAAAAAAATTATTTTTGAAATACATACCCCTTGGCCGACCAAGGGGGTGAGTCAAGAGTGGTTAGATTCTTTTACTTACATGAGATTCACACTCAATTACTTACACACACAATCAAATTATTTCAAAGTGAAAGTCAAGATCTTTTCTCTCTTCTTTTCTTCTCTCAAAACCGGCAATCCATAGGTGCAAGAAGGAGATTCTCAAAATTTTCAAATCAAGTTTTACACAATCTAGATACACTCTTTGTTTAGGTTTTGAAATAAAAACCTAGGGTGTTTAAGTTTAATCCTTGTTCTAGTCACCTCATCAAGTAAACTAGTAAGCATATCATCTTCATTTTCATCTTTCATTATTATTTCATATTTATTTCATCATATTTGAGCAAAGCATGCAAGACTTATGGATGTTTATACCACTTTTTACATTGTTTTAAGAGTTATATATATATAATCCATCCTATAATTAATCCTTGTTATATATCACTCTTGATGATGTTTAGGAACCTATGACACCCTAAGAAGGTGTATGGTAGGATTAGAATAGCTTCGGAGTTGTTTTGAATGGATTGGAATAGGTTTAGCACGAGAAAAACTCATTTCGACAAGTCTTAAAAAGGGCTGTCCTTATTTTGTAAATCTGGAAAATCCGACGGTGACATAAATTTTTGGCCTAGATATTTAGAAAATATACTTTAAAAGCGAAACCGTGGCGGCTTGAGCGGATTAAAGCGGAGCTATAACGAAGAAGATATGAATTTTCAAGTTTGACGACGAAATATATATATCCGAAATTTCAGCATGTTAATTCTAGTTTATGCGAGTCAAAAGCGAGTCTTTAGCGTTATAAATTATTTCGACTTATCAAAAATATATTAGTATACTTTGATACGAAGCTAAGGACGTATAATCGTAGAAAGCGGTTTGTAGAACTTAAACTATACGTTTACACAAAATTTCCGTAACTTTATTATTTAAGAAAAACTATATTATTTCTATTAGACAAGTGTTACGGTAAACAAGTGACCATATTGAAGGCTATTTTTAACGTTGACGTAGAACTTTTGTAAAGAGATGTCTTCTAATAAAAGTGAGATCACCAAGCATATTTTCCAAAATGACCAACCGTTTGTATAAGCGGAGTTGTAATGAATTAACTACGGTTGCTTAAACTTTGCGAAATTCACTTTTAAACTACATTTTGGGCAAAATCACCATACTTAACCTATATTTTCTCTATGAGCGAGACCTCTAGGATAAAAACTTAAATGCCAAAACTTTGAGATTATGATACAAGCTTTCCAAAACCGTTGAGTTCGTTTCCTAACGTTCGGCGTACACCATTTACGACTAGCTTTTCGAGGCCATTTTAGTCACTTTCATGAAATTTCCAACGACATTATTTTCTGACGAAAAGTTATAATTTCACAATAAATCATTAAGAAACTATTGTAGGATGACATTTTGGCGTAAATACTTGCAAAGTAATTTAAGAATGGTCAAGGCGTCAAAGAGTATTTTTAGACAAAAGTATTATTTTCAAAACTCACAAGTGGTATAAATAACATCTGAATTGCATGCATAACATTACATCATAACTCATTACGTATCATATCATTCATAATAGGTCAAGATTAAAGTATCACGCTACATTTGATGTACTCACTCTTGTCATCGTATCAATTCATCAAGTGAGTTTTCATAGCCCGTTGTACATGTTTATACTTATTTTCAAACCTACGGGGAGAATACATTGCACTTCATTTTATTACGTTACCAAGTATATCAAATTCATTTACATTGCTTAAGTTACCACATGCCAATTGAATGTCCCCATTATATTACATGAACCGTTAATTTCTTAGAAGCGGTGAGTGGATAGATCTATCGGTGACTCCTCCATCCGGGTTGGTGGATCCCAACTAGTCATACGGATGCATTTCATTTAATAACATTATTTGAGTTGTTTGGCAAACACTCTGTTGGGCGAACATCATGAGCAGTCTAGTTTCGGTGTCATGGACTTATAGCAATTGTAACATTTTTATGTGGCATATGTGTCATACATGGTCTATACTTGTGTAGTCGTACAAAACTTTTTAGTAAACCTATGATTTCTCACCAACATTATTGTTGACCGTTTTAGCAATGTATTTTCAGGTAACTAAGACATACTCATCATGGCATGGTTAAGGAACCCTTTTGAGTCGGCGTCGACTTATCTCATTGTATATTATGGCATTTTCTTTCAAAACATCGTTTGGACTTGTAATATACTTATATTTCCATAAACTTTATCAACTTTTGGGACCTATTTTGTAACTCGAATGCTTTAATTAAATATCAAGCGATGTGTTTTTAAAGCGACACTTTAGGTCGTTCAATATAACTGTGATTGTGATGCTATGATGATCAATCCCGAGAATTCCATTCCATTGAAAAGCAGTAATTTGGGGTGTGACATTTATAATAGCCCTCAAGTATTCATTGACTAACATTTATTTTCATTGATTTTGCGTTTGATTGAAAACCTAAATCGCTATTAATTATAATCTAAGTGTGTGTTTTTGACCCGGTGTAAGAGAGATAAATGTGAAATCTTGAAAGTCAAAACACACTACTTGACCATTTTCTAATAAAAGTAAATAAATAAATAAAACTAACTTATTTCTTCAAGTTAATAAAGCATTAAAACCTAAAATTAACCATTATGATCATTGATCATTGATCATTTACATATAGTTACTTATATAAACAAAGTAGCGATTAATAGCAAGCATCCATACAACCATCAACTATACATCATCAAACACAAAAAAACTTCCAAAGCTTCCTATGCTCCATCCGGACTCATCGACTTCATCCAAATCTTCCAGAACTCCTCCTTCCAAAACTACGACGACATAGCACCAAAAGTGAGCCAGCAAATCAATCTTCCTTGATCCTTCAAGCTGTATCTCACGAAGGGTGTTAGGTCACTAGTTTTACAACACAAGCTTATAGAAAGAGATAAAGCGGATGAACAAGCTAAACACACACACACACGTATAGTATGAAGCGGTTAAGGAAGAGAGTGAGTGAAGAGAATAACTTGAACAACCAACCCTCGAATGAGGGTTTACAATAGTTATATAGGCAAGGAGCTAGGCAACACTCCTCTCCTTCCTATTCCTTATTGGGCTTGGGCCTCGACTTATGGGCCTTCTACATAATTGGACCTTAAACAAACATAAAGGCCATAATAAAGCTACCTATTACATATGAAATATAAATACTTGAAATCTTGTTTAGGAGTGATTCCAACAATCTCCCTCAAGTATATATGAATATAAGCGGTGAAAGCGTTGATGTAATAGTAGGCGTGACGATCTTCGACATTCTTCTTTCGTGTGAGAGGAATTGTCTTGATTCGAACAATCTCCCGGTGTAGAGATCGTTATCTTTGAGCGGTTATGCTTCGACGTCATCTTTAACTTTGTTCTTTGATCATTGTTCTTTGTGGTGAAAGTGATAGTATGTTGTGGTGCGCATCGATGCGCCTCAGTGCCTTGTTTGCTCCGGTGTCTCCGTCATTCTTCAACATGCTCACACGCTCTTTGGCGTTGGGAATCAATCTTGATGAAGTTACGTAAGTCTTTAACTTTGTAGATTCTTTGATTGATGAAGAATCATTCATTGTTGTGTTGCATTGAATAGAACTTTCATTAGTGATGATGTTGGGCGTGAGCATGAGAAGAATTAGCACGATCATCCCGCTCCGGAGCTTCCATAAGAAGAAAACATTGCAAGCGGTTAGTAATAAGCGGTTTAAGCACTTACAAGTTTGAACTTGAGTGTTAATGACATAGTGTGAAAACACAACTCTAATTCTTACAAAGGCCGTTCTGAGCTGAGTCCCACAAGTGAGATAACGCGACGTCATCTGAAGTACATCTGATTCGGATGAGTGTTGAGGTACAGAAGCATCACCTCACGACGTAGACCGTTTGAGACACACTCCAGCGTAATCCACGGGGAGTTACCGAAGTGACTTCTTGTCGGTGTTTGATGTTGACCACGGCGGGAGTTTCCATTCAATCGAGGATCACAAATGTGAACCTCTCATAAATGTTCTCGACATATTGCTAAGATGCATGAAGGACTCGATATGAACCCTTGAATCATCGAAGATCTTATTTGTTGATCAACAAGTGATTAAATGTCAAGTGTTCCTAAGAGATCTTTTGATGAATCTCGTGGCTCTAGACTCGATAGTGCGTTTTGGTTTTCTGAGTGGAGACTAGGGAGAGGGTCTCCTCTTCAATACCGGCGATCTCTAAGAAAGCCAATAGATTATGTAGGGTTCCTGTGAGAATGAAACAAGCCTGTGAGAGAAACTTGAGTGGCTAAGAAGGTTTAGTGCATGCGTCCTTTGGGTCCATGACGACTTTTAATCTTGATACCGGTGTCACTAAGTGACAACCAAGAGTATATGAATTGAACCCGGTGTACGCCCTAAGTTGAATAATACGGAGGGCTATTTCTTTTCACCCTTTACTTTACATTTCTTTTGATTCTTCAACTCCTTCTTTCTCCGATTCTCATTTCTCCTTTTATAATCATTCCTAAGGACTTCTAATCACTAACTAGTGGTAGTGTCCTTGGGTAGATCCTCCGGCTCTGGCGGATCATAGGACAGTTATTCTAACCTTAGTCACCTTATAACTCCATGACTATCCTATGTTTGCCATTATAACCTTTGTAAGTTAAAATATCTCTCAAAGGGTTTGTAAATGAAAAACATGTTTGAACCACGTTGAGAGATAAGTTTTGCATAAATACTCCCCTCGCATGTGCTTAATAGTTTTAAAGGTTAAATGCACGGTGAGGAAAGAGCGCACTTTTGAATTGATTCCTTGAAGATAGACAATCTCCCGAGACACGGTTCGTTGAATAGTTAAAGAGATACATTGTCGGTTTTAGGTGACAACTAGCTCTAGTACTATCTTGAAGGTGTAGACAAACCTCGAAAGGTTGTCATACCCGTCGAGTTCATGTCTATCAAGAGTTTCTCGAATGGTACTTTCTACTTGGACAAGTCCTTTGCGAGACACGTTTACATCACTAGCGAACTAGCTTGAAATTATTACCCGTCCGGGACAAGTCTTTTCGAGTTACTAACAGTTTAGTGCATCGTCGATTCGTAGGTTAAGTCCGAGGTACAGATTCATTTGCATTTTGTACAACATATTTCTTATCACATAATTGTCTCCCCTCAAAATGGCATATAAGATGTTATTTTGAAACATTTCGAGAATAAATATGACCATTTTGAGTGTTGGGAAGAGTGACCACTTTGTGAACAATTTGTGAACAAAGTTTTCATCAAATACTCCCCTCGACTAGTGATATAAGCGGTTGAGGTTTTGAAATCATATGGGAAGTACTTGTCTTTTGAGCAAAACCTTGAAAAATGAAAGGTTTGATAGGTTTACTCAAAATTAAGAAGCTTTCGCTCCTTTTATAAGGATTGTGCCTGAGGCGTACCACGGGGTCCTTTCTTGACCATTACGGGTTGTACTGTTGTTATGTGTGCACAAGCCATTCACATAATATAATCATACATCCAAAATCATATGAAGGAAACAATTCAAGGGGTACCGGAAGTGCGATGATGTTCGTGAGTGCGCAGGGGTGTTGAAAGCGGTGATGTTTCTCTGGGTCGACCACCAACATAGCTCTCAAGCGTCAGGCGATCCCCCACGAACAACCGTTCATCAATCATGGTGATGATCCTTCTCATATCCCTTCTATCACGAGGTTCAAGCGCTTAGGATTCCCAACCTTCAGCGTATATCCTTCAATCATGCGCCAATCCATCCCTAACCATCTTCAAGGTATGATCCCGAATTTATGGAGCTCACTACACGCCATTAAGCGGTTTCTGCGAAGTTCACTGCGGTAAACAATGCCGAAAGGTTTCTTTGATGGCGTAAGTTGTTTGAGTGGTTGATGTCGGGAAGATCAGGCGTGGTGGAGTGAAGTTTACGTTTACGATATGATTCAACGACCATCCGGATATCTTGACCGTTCTTTGATCGCAATCGTCTAATGAAGATGAGAACCGACTTGATAAATTCACGTTGAACTTCGATCGAGAATTGTCGCATCACGACCACATACTTTGGCAAGGTACAAGTCTTCGATGTCGTTGAGGACAAGTTCTCAAAGTCGACCTCGAGAATTCATAGTCCTGTTCATCTTGTCGTTTGACTATGATATTCTTCAAGAATGTGTAGTCCCACTTAGACTTGAGATCAATGTGTTTGATGGCCACGATGTCCTTTGAGCGATACACTTCATGTTGAGACTTGAACCGTGCGACACGTAGTAGATTCTTGACGTTCGGGCCAATGATGAATCCCATACAATGCATCTTGGTCATATGCTTGCGTTGTCGAAAACAAGTGAGTTACGTTCCTCGATAGCTATGCGGTTTGAGTAAATAGTCTGCTTTGGGAATGGGAGAGTCAATGATGTAGCGTATTTTCGTGAACCATCGCCACCATGGATAAGAAATTCGGATCTTTGTTGAAGAAGTATCGAAGGAATCCTTGGTTCATCTGGTTGGCGATTGTTGGTAGAGGTTTGGTCGATCGATTGTAATATGGAGGGTTGTTCCGTTTAGTGAAGTCGATGTTTGCTTACGGGTTGAGCCAATCCATGTTGTTAGACATGGCTCGAGCAATGTTTTCAAGGTGATATTCAACCTCGATTGCACTTTCCATTTGTTTTTCAACGGAAGGAATCGTCATTCTTGATCGCTTCAACTCGGTTCGTCATCTTCTTCACACGGAATCTTTCTTGCAAGATTTTGCATGCTCCAAGTACTACCGTCTACCAATTCTTGACCTTCTTGGGGTAGGGAGTGTCGTTAACAAGAGTAGCAAACCAATCAAATTCTGCGGTTTATCGTCATCAAGCCATGATCGGCGTCATTGAGTCGTTTTCTTACATTTAGAAGGTTTTGATGATGATTGTGGTTTCTGCACTTGTTTAGGTGAGGTTGGTTGTTGTCGGGCTCAAGGACCTCTTCATCGTCACCACCGTGTACTCAAAGTAGTCACTGTTTTATGAGTCCGGGTGGTGACTCGGAATCGTCTGAGGTTTATCGATGAAGACCGAGGTGATGGAGACTTATGTTGAGAAGAAGTCCGATGTGGAGGAGGTGGCATAGATGTAGATTGACGGATCGCTTGACGTTTAGGTGCGAGTCCTTATCCTTATCATCGTCATCTCTTGGTCGTTTGGGTTGATCGGTGACTCCTTGCATGATGATGCGAGTTAATAATCAAGTAGAATTTGAAAAATTTAGCTTCATCCGAAGTAAGCGTTCGGATCTCTTTGACATTTGCATCACAAGTTTAGCGATTAACTTTCAGTTGAGAGATCATCTTCTTTTGCCATTGTATGTTTAACCAATGCAGCGATGTTAGGGGTGAGTTATCGGAAAATACTTCTCTTGTCACACGGGGCGATGTCGAGAAGAAACTTGTGGGTATGATCTCTTCTTTGTCTTTTCGGTTCCTTTTGGACTTTTGGAGCGATATCCACGAAGGTACTTGTTAGTGTAACCTTGATCATTTCGTTCAGTTCCTCTTTTCGATGACTCTTCATGAACTTGAACAAATTCCTTTCTTTCTCCATCTTGTCTTTCTCATCATTTAAATCTTGAATTTGGTCAAGAAACCAATTCATTTTCACTGTAAGTTATGTCCTTCTTTCGATTTGTTGGACGGCTTTACAATCCTTTTATGAGGCCGAGAGATCCAAGACTTTGGTGGTTTCTTTCTTGATTTGGATGATGATCGGTTTACTTAGTTGATGGTGGTGGTGATGAATGAGATGAAGAGTCCGATGATGAGGAGACATGAGGAGACTTCATGTCCTTAGGAGTTTCGAGGTTTTCTCCTTTGAGTGAGTTGGGTGTCTAGAAGAAACTTTGTATAATCATCCTCGTCATCCTTAGACTTTTCTTTCTCGGTTCTGTTTCTCAAAATCATACACAATGGTGTCTTCAACGGCGGTTGTTGTTGCGGAAGAGTGGTGGCACGGATCCCTTATCGGGTTGATTAACCGCATCGGGATCCGGAGAGGCAAGCGACACCACTTGATCCTCGGGGCCACCCATTTGATCTTTAGCAAATTCGTGACCTTTTGAGTGTGTCGGACGTTGTGAAACTTTTTCTGTATGATTTATCAATTGCTCTTCGTCTTCTTCTTGAGCTCTCATCATAAGGTACAATAATTTGAGTCTTCCCTTTTTCTTGGGCAACTTGAGGACTTGGAGGTTTTGTCACCGAGGCGGTGTTTGGTTGCGATGCGAGTAATGAACCTCTTCATCTGTCTCGGTATCTTGAGCTCTCATCCCTAAGTTGTCTTTGAGGTTCAAGTGTGGGAATAGGTTCGGCTTCCTTACGGGAACAATCCTTTTAGAAGGAACTTTCCTTTTAGGTACCTTCCTTTGACTCACGAGAACTTGTTGTGCTTCTGCACTTCCTCTTACAGTTCTCTGACGGTGTTCCGAAGATTTTTCGTCAAGATGACCAACTTTGCCTTGTCTAACTGCTTCCGAGATATCTCTTATGCGTTTCGAGCTTTCGACATCTTGATTAGAAGGAAATCAGCGAC
Organism: Chrysanthemum lavandulifolium; assembly: GCA_022545495.1. NCBI lineage: Eukaryota > Viridiplantae > Streptophyta > Magnoliopsida > Asterales > Asteraceae > Chrysanthemum > Chrysanthemum lavandulifolium. The sequence continues at coordinate 84,120,429 of CM040246.1, forward strand.
CTGACACCTTGTTTCTTTGTGGGCGTTTCCTTGATTACGGCTGAGAGAATAGGTTCCGTCAACATGTCGTGATTGTCGGGGTCATTGAGCCTCTTGGGAATATCGGGATGAAGTCCAAGTGCTCTCTGTATCAACATTTAGTATATCGATGTAGGGAATCTTTGAGCCAAGTTTCTCGAGAAATGACATCATGTCATCCCAAATCGAGCTTGATAGCGATGTGTTTCATGTTGACGAATGCCCAAAATATTTGCGTTCTATGAGCTTAGGATGCTCATAGCCGCTATCACGACCGAAGCAGACTTGGTGATGATCATGTAGAGTGTTCTCCATGGTTGAGGAATACTCTTAAGCTCCACGTGAGAGTGCTTGGTGATTACTCCTGTAGCCTCATCATAACCGATATTGATTAAGAATTGGAGAGTTAACTCTTGACGGTGTGGCATAAAGTTTGGTTGGATTGACTTGAGAATAAGGAGAGCGACCCTTAAGTGCGGGTGTAATGGTGACTTGTTTGTGGTTGAGTCACCGTCACGTGATCCTTCCTTTGACCCGTTCCATAGTGTTCGAGCTGTTGGATGTAGATCTCGGGAATGGTTGCAGAGTGAGTAAGCATGTTACGACACGGATGAGTCCTCGAATATCGATAGCAATAAGACATGAAGATTCGAGCAAGTAAGGGTGTCAAAGTCAACACGGAGGTTATTCTTTCCTATCTTCATTGGATAGCCATGAGGATAGATATCAAGAATGGAGAGAACTTGGTGCATCCACATTCATTTGTTCGACCATGTCGTGATCGAAATAACATTAGCCAAAAGATCCAACATATCGAAAGACATAATGTTAGTCAATGAAGGTCTTATTGTCTAGTTATTGAATGTATAGTGATAATGATTGTTCTGAGTCCTAAGTCACTTGTATGTTCAATAGTTCAATGTTATCGTGAAATGTTTAGTGAGTTAGTTAACTTTAAGTTTTAAAGTTTATTTTATCACTTATTGTTCACAACATATCAAACGATTTAAGTTTATTAGTGACATTTTGGATTCGTGATGATATGATTAGTTTATCTACAAGTTTGTACAAGTAACAATTCATCATGAAGGACAATCCGGGTTTAGCGTAGTTTTGGCAAAGTTATGCGTGAGCGGTGTATGATATATGCTTGGCGTAGACTTACGCGAGAATCCTATCTTCGGCGTAAGAAATGTTACGTGTAGGAAAAGGAGTCCTTATGCGTAGAGCTTATGCGTAGGCATATATTTACCTTACGCGTAAGGCTACTCGTAAGAGTTTGACCTTATGCGTGAGGTCATTGCACGCATATCCTTCGCGGGATCGCGTGGTCCATTGTAGAACCTTAGCGTAGAAGCTACGGCGAAGACAAGTCTTACGCGCAACAAGCTACGGCGTAAGGTGATCCTTATCGCGTGATTAATAACCACCTTGATTACGAATATTACGTGTAACAAGCACGAAATAAAACATCATATCATCAAAGTTAAACACATATCATTCATTTTATCAACAAAACATGGTATGAATCATTCATATGCGTTAAGCGTAGAAGTCATACGCGTAAGTCAAAACCCTAAGGGTTATGAATTACAGCGTAAGTTTTCTAACCATAGGATTTGCACCAAACTTATTACGGTAGTTCAAGAGAGTTGTATGAGCTTATATACCAAGTATTAACATCTAACTCATGGTGAATCAAAAATACCCAAACTTATGAACCTTAAACCCTAATTTCAAAATCGAGATTAATCGGTGTTTCGGGTAGTTATAGAGCAAGGATATGATTAATTCAACATCATATGAACATAACCCAGCAATATTTAGACCAAAACACTTCACATTTGGAAGAACCCAAATCCACGCATAAACCCTAAGTTTCAAAATCAATCAATTCTTGTTTTAGGTAAGATTTGAGGATAAAGATATTATCATTGATGCTAAAAACACGTTTTGAAACAATTTTTAACCACAAACATACAATCTTGATTATGTGTTCATACGCATATCGTAGAACACAAAACCAAGATATACATCTTTGACCGTTGGATTCACGTAAAAATCAAAACCGGTGTTTGAAAACTGTTGAGATTATGAAACAACACAAGATGATGATCCAAAACTGATTTGAAGATTGATTCTTATGCGTAGGATATGTTAGGTTGATAGTAATAAATGAGAAGAGTTAAGTTAGGTGGAGATTTTATTAAAATAACTTTAAGTTTTTGAGCTTTGGTCCCTCCACCTTTTCCATTTTCATCCAAAGCCTTTTAACTTCCAATTTTGGTTACCAAATGAAGATTTTAGAAAACTTGACGACACTCCCCTCGACTTGAGAAAATAATGAAAGGTTATTAATTAAAGTCCGAGGAGTTTTAATGAACCGAAATTTACCACCATTTGTAAAAGAATCAACCGAGATGTGATAACATGCAAGTACTGCGAGATGTTTTGAAGCGGTTAATGGATTATTTTCTCCCCTCAACACTTGATCGGAAAAATCTTGAATTTTGAAAGATAAAAGTGTTGTGGAAGAAATGTACTTTCCATGTTGAAAGAAATGTAGATTGGGAGAATATTTTGTTGTTTTATCCGATTTTATATTTTGTATTTTGTTTTTGAAAAATTTATTTACAAAAGATGTTTTGGTGTTTGTGGGTTTTAAGACTGTTTTAAGAGGTCATCCATTCCTCTTGAGTCAAACACCTCATACCAATCGGTGGACCAACTCATTAAACCTAGCGGGAGGCAAGGCTTTGGTGAGCGGATCGCCAATTGGTATTTAGTACCCAAAGTATAATTCAGCGGTACCATGTTCCACGTGGTCCTTGATGAAATGATAGCGTGATCGATGTGCTTTGATTTCAGTCTTTGAGGCGGGTTGCACGAGATTGCAATGGCACTCCGATTGTCATGATACATCGATGATACATCAAATACGTAACCATAGTCTTTGAGTTGTGTTCTCATCCAAATGACTTGAGCACAACACGCGGACATGGCTACATATTCTGCCGGTTGATGACAATGATGTACAATCCGCTCTTAGATTGCCAAGACACGGTTTATCAGAAATTGTAGAGCTCACGAAGTAGTTTTCCTTGAGTCTAAGCATCCTGCGTGGTCGGCGTCTGAAAAAGCTATTAGTTCAAAACCGAGAATCCTTCGGATACGGATCCCCAAATTAATGGTTCCCTTGATGTATCGGAGGATTCTTTTAGCCTCGAGAGGTGGGTTTCGATTGGTCGCGACCGATAGCGGAGCATAGATAAATGGCAAAGACAATATCAGATTACGCTAGTTGTTAGATACATGAGAGACCCAATAATACTTGGTATTTGGTAGGGTCAACCAATTTCCCATGTAAATCGACATCTAATTTCTTGGTATGAGCCATTGGTGTGGCATAAGTATCACGGTAATCATTCCAAATTTGTTTAACAGTTCAAGGGCATATTTGGGTGACTCAAGAAAATACCACGGGTGATTGATGAACTTGCGATCCTAGAAAGAGCGTAAGTTCACCCATCATGGACATTTCAAAATTTTTCTTCATGAGTTTTGCAAAAGCGATTGAAAACTTTTATGTGTTGACCCAAAATGATGTCATCCACGTAAATTTGAACAATTAAGATGTGTGCCCGTGATATTGTATAAAAGAGTCGGGTCAACCGAGCCTTTGGTGAAATTATTGGCAATGAGGAAAGATGATAGCTTATCGTACCATGCCCGGGGCTTGTTTGAGACCATAAAGAGCTTTGTTCGGTTTGTAAACATGGTTCGGGAACTCGGGATCAACGAATCCATCGGTTGGTGACATAGACCGTTTCTTTAAGTTGTCCATTGAGAAACGCCGTTTTGACATCCATCGATGAGACCGTCATATTCATATGAGCATGACGCGAGAAATATCGAACGACCTCAAGGCGAGCAGCCGGAGCAAAAGATTCTTCAAAGTCTATCCTTCTTCACGGCGATAACCCTTAGCAACTAGCCGTGACTTGTTTCGGATGACATTCCTTGACATCAATTTGTTTTCCAAATCCATTTTAGACCAATGGCGTAGACCCTGTTGGTCTTTCAACCGATTCCATACTTCAAGACGTTTGAATTGGTTGAGTTCTTCCTGCATGGATTCAATCCAGTTGTCTTTGTCATTGCATCCTTAATGTTTTAGGTTCGATTAGCGACGGTGAGTGCATAAATCGAGTGTTCACCATCCGAGTGAAAGCGTTGTCTCGTGTGTTGGTTGATTCGGTTGCCAATAATGTTAGCGGAGGATGGTCTTTTGTCCATCTATGTGTAGAGGGTTGATGTTGGTATACATTGTGCAGTTCGAGGATTCAAATGGTTTGTTGAAGATTCGCGACATCCGTGCGGCGATCTCATTGGCAAGCGGGTTGAAGAACGCATTTGGATCAAAATCTGCGGTGGGGTACTTCATTCGAATATCATCAGTTGGTTCATCATTGTTGGAAGCGGTGTGTTCAAGCTGTTGTGTTGGAGTCAATTGGTGTAGGTGCATCTTCAACGATGGTTGTTGTAGCGGTGTATCGGTATAGGAATATTATCGGGTTGTGCGGTGAGCAGCGGATACACCAGAGCACGTTCATCAATGTCGTCACGAGCGGAGGAGCAAATAACCTTTCCATTTGTTGTGAGTTAGTGAGGGCTTTCTTCGGTGATGATGGGGTTGAGGAAGTTTAAGCGGTTGTGACCGGGTTCTAAGTTGTTATACTCGAAGCCATTTCCGTGAGTTCATCGAAATGAGCATGAATCGTTTCAATTACCTCCTTGGTTCGACGATTCCAGTTGAAACCTTTAGAATTATCACGGTATCCAATAAATACTCCAATATCGACTTTTGCTTTGAGCTTTCCAAAGTCATCACGATCATTATTCGGATAGCAAAGGGATCCAAATACATGAAAGTGTTTGAGGTTCGGTTTATAGTTGTGGACAAGCTCGAAGGTGTTTTGTTGTGGCGTTTTGTGATCATAGAACGGTTTGAGTATAGCATGCGATGAATCGACTTATGCCCATAAGTAATCTGGAAGTTTAGCATTGATTAACATTGTTCTTGCGCTTCCACTAACGTTCGGTTTCGTCTTTCAACAACTCCGTTTTGTTCGGTGTCCGTGCAATAGATGTTTGATCTTTGAATTCCACTTTCTCATAAAATTCACGAAGGGTTTTGTTAACAAATTCGGTTCCTTTATGCATTACGATGATTACGGCGGTGTTGCGGAGTGAACACGTATCTTTGTGAGAAAGGTGATGATCATTTGTGGAGCTTGGTCTTTGCTACGAAGAAAGTAGACCCAAGTCCATCGTGAGTAGTCATCAACAATTACTAAGATGTAGCGTTTGCCATTGATCGTTTGCACGCGCATCGGGCCACACAAATCCATGTGAAGAAGATGAAGCACATGTTGAGGTCGTGTTCCACCTTTGAAGGAAAATGAGCACGAGTGCTTTTCCTTGTTCACATGCGAGCAAAGGTGATCTTTGAATACCGGAATCGTGGGAGTCCTTGACTAGTTTGTGTCGAGCAAGGTTGGTGATGGTTTGAAAGTTTAAATGTGATGAGACGCGGTGCCATAGCCATGATTTTGTAGATGTTGCCTTTGAAAGTAAGCAAATGGGAGAGGAAGCAACCATGTCTTGCATAGAGATAGTGTAGAGACTAGAATTACGCGAGCCGGACATAAGATCGTTTCCTTGTAGATCACGAATGAAACAAGTTTTCTCCTGAAAGCAACCTCCAAATCTCCATCACAAAATTGACCCTCGAAAGCAGTTGTGACCGAGGCCTTCCACATAGTAAACCCCGCTTATTTCGATGTTCCCAGTAACATAATCTCCGTAGCCCATGATGGTGCTGAGTGATCGTTCCCGAATCTGGCGGTGCCAATGAACTTTGCAATAAAGTTTGATAACGGTTTAAGGTTGCTGTCATGTGTCGGGAACATCCGCTATCAACAATCGAGAATGATCATATCACCGCATTACACAGACGACACGGATGGAATAGAAGTAGATGTGGAACCCGAAATGTGAGAGGTTCCAAGCGATATATTGACATACACACATTTATAATTTTAGGCATCCATTTAAATCCTAGTGTGTTATGTATCCATTTACGCCATCTATAACTCTCTTTGCTTTAGTCTTAGTGAAAGCGTGGGTGGTACTACATTCTTAGGAGGTGAGCGGGAGCTCTTGTGATAGCAATGGTTGCCTTGGAATCTAAAGATGGTGGTTTACCAAGCACGGACTTAGGATGATTAGTGGGCCTAGAGGTATTCGATTCTTAGGATTCCGTAATCTAGAGATTATAGCTTTAGCAACACATTTGTCATGACAATCGAATTCATACTCTTTTGACAAATATCACAAGGTGCATCGATCGAATATCAAAGGTACTTAACGGTTTAGCATTCGTTACATCACTATTTCTATTACATTTGCCCCGACGCAACATCTATAGTGGAAGTAACATGAGTTTTATTCGAGTCCTAGGGTGTTCTTCTACTTTAGCATTCCTTATTGATCTTTTCTTAGGTCGCAACTTCCTATTCTTCGTTTGAGTGCTCTAGGTCGTGAAGTGCGGACGTTTGGAAAAGATGCAACTATTCTGTTTGAGAGGGAAACACATTAGCAACTTGTGATTTGGCGTGGGAATTCTAGGTTCACGATTACTAAGTGTGGTGGTGCTAATCTCTTAATCACGAAGAGGCGGGAGTTGTTCATACTTTCCTAACATTTCCGTAACTTAGAGATGGTGTGAATCGGATCTTGATTTTCGAGCAATATTACCGGCAAAATTCATGACTTCTCTAGTGTGAGCAAGATAGTGATCAAGTTCATTAGATGCTTCATCTCGAGTCTTTTGAGTAAATCAAATATGACACCATATTCTGTTTAACTTTTAAAAGTTCTTGTTCATATTTTGAGATTTGACTTTTCAAAGACACGTTTTGATCATCCGTTGCTCAATTTTATGATCGAAGATTTAGCACTCAATTGAGCGATTTTCTTTTGAAAACCGAGTTGATGGTTGTGAATATCTTTTTCACACCAATGAAGACGACGTTTTGCATTGTTAATTTCCGTGTGTAATCGTTTATTTTCGACTTTTAAAGACTCGATCTGAAGCACATTATCGGTGTTCTCAATGATAACATAGATTTCAACAATATCGCAGAGATATGATCGATGCATATGGCAACGAATAGAATAGCACAACATTATGGATATCAAGACAGATAACATCTTCCAAGAGTCGATCAACATCTTTTCTCAACAATTTCTTTTTGCGTTTTGTGTTAGTAATAGATGTTTACATTTTCGAAAGCGTTTTTCATTACCCCAAGTTCCTTATGAAAATCCTTTTCCGTGAAATTGCACAACTTTTCAAGTTTTTAACATTAGGTAAAGATTTTTCCGAAAATGTCTCTTTGTTCGCGCGAGGCGATTGAAAATGTTCAACTTTTATTTCGGATCGATATTCTATCTCGTGTTGTAAAATTTTGAGGTCACCATGAAAATGTCAAAATATCGAAGAATTTTTCGATTTTCGGTTGTGAGTTTACTTCGCTAATGGAAGGTAAAGGACCATAAGTTTGTGCAAAGGCTGTTTTGGGATTAACAATAGAAGACTCGGGTGTTTTGATGATAACCCTTGGTGTGTTAGAAGAATCCGTTGGTGTGTGAAAGTGACCGCGTTTTATAATTTAAAGGTTTGTTGTAAACAACATTTTTAATTTTGATCGACTCTCGTCTTCGCATCTAATTCCTCTTGACGATGGTATTCAACAACACTCATGACAATATTATCAATTTTGTATTTTGCACCGGAAACTTGGGAGTTGGTTTGAATGTTTTAGTGAAAGCTTTGGTTTGTAATCGCTAGATTTTTCCATATCCATTTGGATTTGGTTTTAAGGTAAACTTTTCAATAGTCATTTCTTGATTCACCATGTTTGTAAACAACGATTTTAAACTCTTTAAGTTTGTTTTGCAAACCGAGAATTTCTGCAAGAAGGTCATCTACCCGATTCGTTGAATGCTTTTTGTATCAGAGAACTGTTTTGACAATTTAACAACTTCGACCTTAGCTTTTGATTTTCCAAGGTGAGGCGTTAATTTGCTTTTTATGTTCATGTTTCAGTTGTTCTATTTCGGACAATAAAGCATTCTTCGAGGCTAGATCATGTCTGTCTCTAAATATTTTTCGTTTTGATGAGATTTTGCAAAAGCGGCTTCAAAACCTTTTTCACGATTTTCTTGAGTTTTGAAAAGTTGAGTTGCATTTGTAAACATTCAAAATCCTTGGTTAATGATGCATTTTACTTTTTAAGGATTGATTTAATGCATAACATTCCTCCATTTTGATTTTATGGTCTTGAATTAACCGAGCAAAATCCGGATGAGGCAACAGATCATCTTGTTCAACGTGAGTCTCAAGATGATCATTCTTTAGATCCTCAAATGCGACCACGGAGTCAATTTGATTATCAAAGGAAACCATGAGGTCATCTTGATCGTCAAATGTAACTCTGAGGTTAACTTGAAAATCATCGAAGAAGATGTAGAAGACTCATTTTGAGCAGATCGATCCGTGCGGATTCGGATATTGGCGGAGATATTAGTTCGAGATATGATGATGGTTTGTTCGGTACTGAGACAAGCCATCGATGTCATACTATGGGCTGTATCACTCATGTGCGACTCATGCATATTAGCCATCAACATAACACGTGCATTAGCCCGCAAATCCTCCATATCATCATCCGAGTGCGCATACGCCATAAAGCTCTGTTCTTTGGTTGTGAGAGATCCACCGACTTCATCCTTAAGAGCCAAAAGTAAGGCCTCTTTGAAATAAGCACGCCCTAGTCCTTGGCTTTGGGCATGCATTAAGCAGTGTCCCTTCTCATTGCGGTTGTAGCATCTAAGACCATTTAACCGATTCGAGCATTTCCTTGTTCCACCACTTGAGCTCTGTTGTTATTCCTACCCACATTAAACCCTTGACCACCGCCCATCCGGCGACCATAATCACGATTTCGAACTTCAACACGTCCATTGTTCTAGCGACTTGAGTCGTGTGTTAGATGAGGAACGAATACGATTGTTGGATTTGTTGGTGTAACGCCAAAAGCATTAGCAATCATTACAAATCCTTGTTGCAATGCTTGAACGGATCTGTTTCCTCGGTAGCTTCAGCGACATATGCTTGAGCATTGTTCTTGTATGGAACCAATTGATTTTGTTGAGGTTGAGGTTGTTCTTGTGAAGGTGTGTTGGAAGCGAGTTGGTTGAGTTCTTTGGTTGAGAGGGATAATTCATTGAGCATACAAGGAAAGTTGTTGATTGTCCGGTTGTGTTGTTTAGCAATTTGAGCACGGAGAATCCTTTCCCGATCAACTTCCTTCTCATGAGGCTTCAAGTAATCATACAACAATCCATAAGTAGAATGATGCATATTCTTAAGCAGCGGAGAAAAATGACATACTTCTCCCATTCGGACCAAGACTACTCAGAACTTAGTATTCACCGCAATTCTTGGCATGATGATGTTGTGTTTATCCAAATCATTGATGATGTCGAAAATCGATGATGATATGACTCGAGTGTCTCTCGGGTTCAATCATGAAGTGTTCATAAGCCAAGTAAATTTTGGATTCCAAATCCTCCGATTGAGTACCGATCCTTCCATAAGAAGGCGAATATGATCCCACATCTTTTGTGCGATCTTTTGAGCATCAACACTACGAAGAATTGGGTTTGGTAATCCTAAGAGGATGTATTCCATTGCAAGTTCATCGACTTCATAGTGTAGAAGTTACAGAGGATTTAAATCGCTGTGATAGCAATGTTGGTTTGTTCATCTCTTGGTGGAACAGTTTGGATCTCCGGTACAATGACAAGAGGCATCTCAAATGGACCTTCCAAGATAACCTTCTTTAAGAACTTTCCATGTGGCTTCTTCGGATCACAGAACCTAAAGAACCTTATCACCCATTGATCGTAGTTTCTGGAGTGAGCATTGGAGGTCTATCAGTGATCCGACTTCATGAATTGATTGTTGGTCGCTTAAAGCTTCACACATCTTTGCAAACCAAGTGGGTTCCTTCATAGTGCTTCGTGATGGATGTTGATTGAAATCGGTAGTGTAGGGTTGAACTTGAAGGCTTGATTGTGGTTGAACCATTTGTGGTTGTGGGATTGCACCAAGTTGTGGAGTATGTTCTTGATTAAATTGTTGTTGATAAATGGCTTGTTGTTGATTCCATTGTTGATGTTGTGGAGTTAATTGTTGTTGTTGTTGATTATAAGTGTGAGGAAATAGTTAGAGTATGGTGGTTGAGACATGATGATAAACTTGTGTGGTAAAATGGATCTTTGTAGTCGAATGAACCTTTGTTGATGAAGTGTCCTTAGGCGTAGAAATGACAAGAACCAAGTAGCACTTATGCGTAAAACACCAAAAGTTACGCGTAACAAGATTAGTTCTGTGTGGGATTTAGCTTACGCGTAAGCGGAGAAAAGACTAAAGTTATGCGTAAGCGATGAAGTTAGGCGTGAAAGTTAGGCATAGGATTACCTTATCGTGGGACTAGGTCTCTGCGTAAGATGAATCTTAAGCGTAAGATTTTCTACGCGTAAGCTTTATGCTTAAGCGTAAGATTAGGGTTTTATGCCAAGTGATCTTTTATACTTCACAAGGCAAAAGATATCCAAAGTCGTATTTTCGGACTTATCCAAGTAAGAAAACACGGAATAAACCAGAAATTGAAGATCAAGTCAGAACAAAGTTACGCGTAGAACTACTCGTAAAACTAGGGTTTTGATACGCGTAATCCTACTCGTAAGAATGATTTTGTCCAAAGATGTTTCTAAACCGGTTTTGTGTGATGAAATAGCTTCAATAACACCAAAATAACACAAAAGTGTGAAACTTGATGATCCAAAGCACTTAAAACGGTTACGCGTAGGATAACACTTGCGTACAAAAACAAGCTTAAAAACAAGGAAAAACACGTAAAGCTACCTATTAAAAACAAGGAAAAACACGTAAAGTTCCAAACTTGATGATCCAAAGCACCTAATAACGTTGAAAGTACAAGAATCTTGGATTCAAAAGTGTAAAAAATCAGTTTTTAAGCGAACCAAAGATTGTGTTATCTTTACGCGTAAGACCCAAAACCAAAACTTGAAAAAACAAAGTGTACACCCAACTATTTGGCGATTGATACCTTTGTTAGGTCACTAGTTTTACAACACAAGCTTATAGAAAGAGATAAGGCGGATGAACAAGCTAAACACACACACACACACGTATAGTATGAAACGGTTAAGGAAGAGAGTGAGTGAAAGAGAATAACTTGAACAACCAACCTCAAATGAGGGTTTACAATAGTTATATAGGCAAGGAGCTAGGGCAACACTCCTCTCCTTCCCTATTCCTTATTGGGCTTGGGCCTCGACTTATGGGCCTTCTACATGTTGGACCTTAAACAAACATAAAGGCCATAATAAAGCTACCTATTACATATGAAATATAAATACTTGAAATCTTGTTTAGGAGTGATTCCAACAAAGGGCATACTCACCGATTCTTTGTGACATTGAAACAGTAAACAATCCACCAACCTCATCGATTATACATTCTTTTTGTAACATTTCCTCGAATCGCCTCTCTTCTCCCATCCGCTCGATCAAATTTTTCTCCTCCGCTATGTCTTGCAATATCAACAACACGAAGCATCACCGAGCTTGCGGATTCGATGGCGGCTTTCATTTCATCGATATTAGTGTGGAAGACATTTTGTGTGTTTAGGTGTAAAATTATTGATAGTTGTGTGTTTAGAGTAAAATGATTGATACTTGTGTGTTGATTTTATGGTTAGGTAAGTATACATAATTACAATGTACCTCACAATTTGCACAAATAATCACAAAAAACACTTAAGAGGCATCGGAAAATTTATTTTGGGTGTTCTTGTAGCCCTTCATATTCTTCCATGCATAAATGTGATATGCAATAGTTCAAGAAAAAGAAAAGAAAAAAGTGATATGCGGAGGAGTATTTAGGAAGATATCTAATATTGCAATTTAAACCCTTCATTTTTCATTGGATCTAAACCGGCCCCTATATACTAGGGGTGTTCACGGCGGTTCGGCTCGATTCGTTTAGAGATTTTAACTATCCATCACGGGCGGGTAGTTCATTCTACTATCCAAAACCGAACCGTACTAGGCGGGTAACCGGACATGCGGGTATCCGAATGAGTGATTACCGCGGTTCGGGTCCTGGTTAACCATTCAAAAATTAATCGAATCGAATCGGGCGAACAATAACATAAATTATAACGTAATATGTCATTTTAGTAAAATTAAATAACACTAAAGATATTAGAATAATAGTAATGTTGTTGTATCGCAATAGCAACATTCAAATTACCATATCTAACAAAATAAGTAATACTACTTATTTGGCGTTTATAGATTACGATCACATTAATGATATGTAAAATGCATTATGAACCGTGATAAGCGGGTTTTCGGTTTGGGTTTTCGATTTCGGTTTCTTGGTTATCGGTTTTAGCGGTTATCGGATTTGCTCAAATTCTTAAAATTTATGTCAAGCGCAATACATCGACCAAAATCAAAGTTAGTCATCTTTACAATGTAGCACATTGACAAAATCAAAGTTAGTCATCACTACAACTTTGGCAAACAATGAATTCGGTGGTTATTAATTTGCGAACCATGCAAATTTGCATAACAAAACCCACGTAAACATTACCCGACAAGGTTACAACAACATTACGCAACAAGAATTGTCGACACAATAGGATCTTGACACATGATAACATCAATTGCAATACCTTACATGTAACTACTTGCATACAATATTACGTAAATTGTCGACACAATAGGATGCTCACACATATGTTTAGCCATACTATATGAGTTAGGGGTTGTTTACTTTTTGAAAACTTTTTTCGCCTGTATACACGTTTATACACACATTCATACGTTTATACGTTTTTATGCTTTTAATATGTTTTAAACGTCTTTGTCCCCTTTAACTGCTTTTATATCGTTTCGGTTTTGTTTACGATTTTTCGTCCGTGTTTACGTTTCGCTAGTTTTTCATGTTTCCGTCCGTTTGAATAAGTTTTAGTCTCTTTTACATACTAACGTACATTTTCAAACGTTTCACATTTTCATATGTTTTACATATGTTTTCATCCGTTTTCGTCCGATTTACCCCGTTCTCATCCGTTTTACCCATTTTCGTATGTTTATAAGAATTTTCAACCGTTTTCAAAGGTTTTCTTACACTTTTACAGTTAAATACGTTTATACAAGTTTTTCGTCTGTTTTAATACGTTTGGTCCGTTTTTTCACGTCTTTGTCCCTTTTAATCGGTTTTATCGTTCCGTTTTGTTTACTAGTTTTAAATACGTGTTTGCGTTTATTTGGTTTTAATCTTTTAATCCGTTTGTATAACTTTTACACACATTCGGCGATTACGGTTGTTTTTACGTTTTCGTCCCATTTACCCGTTTTCATTCGTTTTACCCATTTTCGTATGTTTTAACAATTTTCAATCGTTTTCAAAGGTTTTCTTACACTTTTACAGTATTCGCACGTTTAAACACGTTTTCTTACTTTTAATACGTTATGGTCCGTTTTCTTACGTCTTTGTCCCTTTTAATCGCTTTTTTATCGTTCGCGTTTTGTTTCTTGGTTTTCGTACGTGTTTGCACGTTTTATTGGTTTTTATCTTTTAATCCGTTTGTATAACTTTTACACACATTCGGCCGATTCGGTTTGTTTTGCGTTTTCGTCCCATTTACCCGTTTTCATTCGTTTTACCCATTTTCGTATGTTTTAACAATTTTCAACCGTTTTCAAAGGTTTTCTTACACTTTACCGCATTAAATGCGTTTAAACACGTTTTCTTCATTTTAATACGTTATGGTCCGTTTTTCACGTCTTTGTCCTTTTAATCGGTTTTATCGTTCCGCTTTTGTTTACAGGTTTTCGTCCGTGTTTGCACGCTTTATTTGGTTTTTCATCTTTTAGTCCGTTTGTATAACTTTTTACACATTCGGCCGATTTAAATTTGTTTTGCGTTTCGTCCCATTTACCCGTTTTCATTCGTTTTACCCATTTTCGTATGATTTTAAGAATTTTGTGTCAACTCGAAAGCGAACTTAATTATCCATTTTGGTTTAAAACCATATGTGTCAACCCAATAATCAAGCTTAATTTCGGTCAACCCAAGAAGCGAACTTAATTCATAATCGGTTTTCGGTTCGCTTTGGTTTAATTATAGTTCGGTTCGTTTCGGTTTCGTGTTGACAAAAATAAAATATAACAGATTTAACGAAACAAAACCCGATAACCGAACGGATCAACACCCTAATTTATAGTCATAGTTTAAAGAAGGAGGACTTAGTTTGCCGTTTTTAAACATTAGGTCCTTAGAGATTTGTGGATCTTAGGGATGACGGGGAGGTGCGAGGTCTAAGTCATAGGGTTGAATGATCTCATTACTCAATCTTAGGAGGAAATCGGTACCAAGGAAGAACAAATTCAAAGCGATGAATGGTTGAAGGGTTTCGCTATGGAATGGGATGTTTTCTTTGCTCTAGTGTCATCTGTTTATGTCTAATGTCTAATGTCTAATGTCTTGGTTTAATGGGATGGTATGTGATATATTAACAATGGAATATGTATGGATCTTTTGATGGTTTATCCATACGAATGCTAATTATGTTTGTTAATATAAGTAATGTGTTTGCTAGTTTGTTTCATCTTTTTTTTCATGTTGTTTTGAATTTAGGAATTGGTTGTGGTGTTAAAGTTCATATTCGCACTAGTATAATGTATTATTGTAGGATTAGGATGTTCAATTTTAGATTGTTGTCAATTTTTTATGGTGATTATGAAGTTTAGAACTGGAGGCGTTTGTTCATGACAATTATTTTGATTGAACCACTATATTGGGTGTTTTGTTGTTGTTTACGCTTTAAGTTAATTGCATTTACATGTTTTCTTGATTTTTTGACTACTTGAGGATGTTAGAGCTTATCTAATTGCTTATAAATAGCTTATTTATAGCCTTAAAGTAAGGTCTTAGAAACATTTGATGTATCAGTTCTTGGTTTGATTGCCTATTTTGTGCTTAATTGTTTATCTGGGCCTTATTAGTTATAGTTGCTTAATTAGTTGCTTTAAGTCCATTTTAGCTTTTGATTGTTCATTTGTATCGCCATGTGGTGATTTTAGTGTATCTGCGATTATATGTGTTTTGACACGGTGGTTTGAAGTAATATGAGTGTTTGGGATTGTGGGTAAGCACCATTTACATCGGGGTGTTTTTGGTTTAAAAATTGTTTGATTTGGAGCCACATTTTAAAATTATCAAATTTGGAGCCAAATTTTAGCCAAAATTTTAAAATTACTTTGGAAATTATGGTTTCCTTAATTGAAAAAGCGCCCATCATTAGCCCTATTTTACTCCAATAAATCGACCTTCAAGCAAAACAACGAACTTCAATTTTACACCATTATTTACCAATTAAGTTTACTAATTTTCTTTAACATATTACTTCGACGAATCATGTCACGCAAATCACTTATCCGGATGATTTGGTTTATTACGATCGTGAAAACACTTTAGAATATGAATCGAGACGTATTCGGATGAGGGTGAGGATCTTGAAACAACCATTCAAATGCGAATGTTGTTAAGAGGGCATAACTAGGTTAGCTAAGTTTCGCGAGAGAATATGGAAAAGCAGACGGAATAAAGGTCGGTGTAACCTTGATGCTTTGGATAGGTTATCGAGGAAAAAGCAGCATTGTTTTCAAGTTTTTGGGTGATTTGGTTCGTGAGCATACAGTGTCGGGATTCTAACTTTGGAGGAAGGTTGATTCGAAGCAAGAGATAAAATGTGGGATGAAATCACGATACACATATACTTTTTAACTAGTAGTGGCTTGGGCATCGTAGATACAAGGTGTTAATAAGTTTATCTCTGCATTTACGGTATGTGCAACTAATTAACAACAATTTGTTAATCTTTGCGGCGATATTTTGATGTTGACTTGACGGTCGAAGGCGATAATGAATCGTCTTGGTCAACTTCTAAGGAATTTCGAATGAAATTGATACAAAACTACATATTGCCCAACCAAAATACCCTTTCAAAACTAAATGAAGTCCCGACAAAGTATAGTGCAATTATAAAAGCCGAAGATTGGGTTAATTTTGTAAACTACACGACCAATGAGGAATACAAGGTGTTAATTATTCATTTTATTCAAGTTCAAATATCTTTCACCTTTTCATATGTTTCCATATGTATTAGTTGTATACTATCGCATTACTACATCTAAACGCCGTATGATTTTGTGTTGCAAGGTGAGATCGCAAAAGCTAAAGTGTCGCGTTCCAAGTCATTTATGATCATACAATGGGACGAGGTGGATACGCCAGTGTGATAGAAAAAATGGTAACGATAAACATTTGCACATTTACATTTGCATTTAATAGCATCATAGTTTCGTTTATATTCGTTTATCTTACATTTGTATGCATTTGATGTGTATAAGATCGAGTAAAGATTTTGAACGGATGAAGAACCACCGCGTGGTATCTTCGTGGTTGAAAGGAAGGGTGAAAAAGGCGGAGAATATCACGATGAAGATATCGGATCGATGGGAGAAAAATTTGTAAGTTTGTTGCAAATTTTATTATTATGTTTGTTTAGTTATAAGTTAATATCACTCTTGTATTTAAAGCGTTAGTTATAAGTTAATACGGTAGTGTTTTAGTTAATACTTTTAGTTAATATCACTCTTGTATTACTTAAAGCTGTTATTTATAAGTTATCTTGGTAGAATTAAATAACCTATTTCCCATATTGTGTGCGAGAAAAAGCGGACGACAAGATCAAACAAGGAATCTTGAAGCTTGATCATGGCGATGCCATGACGGTTGTATTAGGTAAGGAAAAGGGAGGATATGCGAGAGGGTGGGAGGTGGAGTAACCTACAAGAGGTATTTTGATGCGCTCTCGAATCGGACAAGCATCGATGAAAGAGTGGTGTTACTTCAAAGTGAACTTGCATGATGAGGCGCCAACGTCAAGAAAAAGAGGCGTGTCTGAGATTTGATGAAACAATTGGTGCGCAAAGGCGATTCGATCAACTTCAACTCCATTGACGAAGCGAAGTAAGACATAAGAAATTAACATTCCATCTTTTTACCCTTTTAAATCTTGCTTGGTCTTCTTAAACAATTTATATTTGGTGTCTCGGTGAACATTAATCTTTTAAATAGCGGTCTTGATGAGGATCGGAACACGTGTTCTTTGGGCGTGAGAAAGTTGCGAGCATTGAGAAGTCTAATGCACTTGCAACTTTGGAAAAGGAAATTCAAATAAGTGTAAGTAATAAATCACCCCACAGGATTTTTGAATTCTACATACATTATTTATTTACCGTGTATTATACATATAGGAAGCTATTAAACTGGCCGCACCTAAGAAATCGACTAGATCAAAGCGAAAGGATTCTTCACGTCAACTTTACGGATCACAAGAGCAGAGTCTCCATTAACAATACTACCACAAGTATGTATTTAAACATTTTCATATGTTCTTTAGCTTAATTAAAATTAATTCTTGATACATATATACATGCAACAAATTATCTTTTAGGTAATTAAGTGCGGTGTGGCATAAAGAAATCAACTATTATTGCGGAGGTACCGTGTACAAAGCGATGGAAAACAAATGCTTCATAACAAACCACTCCCAAAGGATTGCTCAGAGTATCTATTGAAAAATCTTTAGTGGATGCGTGCATACCGGATGTAGGAAAGTAACGGTCTCAAAGCAGTTAAGGATGCGATGAGGTGGTTTTATGCATGGCCAAAGGATCAAGTGGTTTTCAATGAAAAGGTACATAGATGCATGTGTTTTATAAACCTACATATATCATTCTTCATATTTTATTCAGTGTTTGATACCCGGCTTTTGTTTCCTCAGTAACACCACCAAGTACCATAAAGCGATTGGTGAGAACAGAAGCGCACCTAAATTAAATCTGAGCGCTTCGTCTCTAGTCATACCATGCAAAGGAAGCTAAGAAGATCAAGAGTCGAAGTCGTTAAATTATTGAGAATTTTATTATATACGACATTACAATTTTTATACATTCCAATTTTATTGTATTTGAATATATTTTGAATATATTTTATATATTAGAATTTGTTTTGATATATATTGATTTCTTATATGTGACTAAAAGATTCATATAGTCACAATTATTAACACTTTTGGTCACAGTTTGCTTAATTCGATGCGTGACTAAATGTTAGAAAGCGCCACACAAACATAAAATTAATGTGGCCATTGGATGAGCAATAGTCACACAAACACACATTTCTTCACTTAAAACACCATATGGTCACACTTATTAACACTTTTGGCCACTTTATGCTTAATTTGTATGTGACTAAATACCCAAAAGAAACATGCTTGTGTGACTAAATGTTAGAAAAGGCCACACAATCATAAAATTCATGTGGCCATTGGATGATCAATAGTCACACAAAACACACATTTCTTCACTTAAAACACCATATGGTCACACTTATTAACACTTTTAGCCACTTTATGGTTAATTGCATGTGACTAAATACCCAAAAGAAACATGCTTTGCATGACTAAATGTTAGAAAAGGCCACACAAACATAAAATTCATGTGGCCATTGGATGAGCAATAGTCACACAAAACACACATTTCTTCACTTAAAACACCATATGGTCACACTTATTAACACTTTTGGCCACTTTATGATTAATTGGATGTGACTAAATACCCAAAAAGCGTGCTTTGTGTGACTAAATGTTAGAAAAGGCCACACAAACATAAAATTCATGTGGCCATTGGATGATCAATAGTCACACAAAACACACATTTCTTCACTTGAAACACCATATGGTCACACTTATTAACACTTTTGGCCACTTTATGATTAATTGAATGTGACTAAATACCCAAAGAAACATGCTTTGTGTGACTAAATGTTAGAAAAGGCCACACAAACATAAAATTCAAGTGGCCATTGGATGATCAATAGTCACACAAAACACACATTTCTTCACTTAAAACACCATATGGTCACACTTATTAACACTTTTAGCCAATTTATGGTTAATTGCATGTGACTAAATACCCAAAAGAAACATGCTTTGTGTGACTAAATGTTAGAAAAGGCCACACAAACATAAATTTCATGTGGCCATTGGATGAGCAATAGTCACACAAAACACACATTTCTTCACTTAAAACACCATATGGTCACACTTATTAACACTTTTGGCCACTTTATGATTAATTGGATGTGACTAAATACCCAAAAGAAACGTGCTTTGTGTGACTAAATGTTAGAAAAGGCCACACAAACATAAAATTCAAGTGGCCATTGGATGATCAATAGTCGCACAAAACACACATTTCTTCACTTAAAACACCATATGGTCACACTTATTAACACTTTTAGCCACTTTATGGTTAATTGTATGTGACTAAATACCCAAAACAAACATGATTTGTGTGACTAAATGTTAGAAAAGGCCACACAAACATAAAATTCATGTGGCCATTGGATGATCAATAGTCACACAAAAGACACCTTTTTCACTTGAAACACCATATGGTCACACTTATTAACACTTTTAGCCACTTTATGATTAATTGTATGTGACTAAATACCCAAAACAAACATGCTTTGTGTGACTAAATGTTAGAAAAGGCCACACAAACATAAAATTCAAGTGGCCATTAGATGATCAATAGTCACACAAAGACATATTTCTTCACCTTAAACAACATATGGTCACACTTATTAACACTTTTGCCACTTTATGCTTAATTGTATGTGACTAAATACCCAAAACAAACATGTTTTGTGTGACTATCGATGTTTATGGTCACTAATACGGATTAATCCAACAAAATTTGTACCTAATTAGTCACACATGTTACGGTTTGGTTACTCTTTTGCAATAGAGACTAAAAAAGTCAAACACGTGACCATAGGGTACCTATGGTCATGCGACCTTAGTCACACATGGTCGAAAAACATGTGTGACTATATGTATATCGTCACACATATTCGGTGTGGCCAAATCCACTTTTGTTCTAGTGTAAACATAGTGTATTAAGGCAAAATTAAGTCCTTATCAAGATAAGTAGATTCTTCCTACACATAACTCACCTAGATCACATTCTAAGACGCTTGTAGATCTATCGTTTCATTGCTAATCCATTACTCTTCCGCTCTCAAACTCACACTTCATTTTTTCTACTTGATCCCTCACATCTAGTCTTAGAAATCTTTCGATTATGGCTAAGTTGATCATAAATCATCCTCACCACAAAATTGATCAAAGTTGATCAAATCCTAGTTTTCCCATCTCAAAACCTTTAGGATATTTTCCAAAACACAATCCTAAGTCACAACCTGATCTCTAGGATCATTTAGCTTCAATTGACACTCTCATCTTTAGTGTCATCCTTGCTCATTCATTGGTACTCATGAAAGTTCTAAATCCTTCCATAAAAGACAATCATTAGCTACATCACTCACCACCTTCAAGTACTTAAGCACCCCTTCATTTAAGACATTTAGGAAGACTGAAACACTCAAGTTGTTATAGGTCTTAGATTTTAGAAACATCATTTCCACTCTTTCATAGCTGCGATAGCGGATCCCTAGGATTAGCCTAGGCGGATCCTCGAGGAGGAACCGTGGGATCCGGATGACAGTATAGGTCAAATCTTGCTTAAACAATCACACTCCATCTCATCTTAAATGAGTTCCTAGATCAGTGCAACCTCTGAAGTTGACTCTTGTGCATGTTAATCATCACATTCCAATGAATCCTAGTGGCTTAAGGCTTAAATGCACTTGCCAATTCTCTTGGTTTATAAACCACTTTGTTAGGACCTTCATAGTCATCACTCTCACTCTAACTTTCAGCTCTTGAAATCATCTCATCATGAGGAAAACCCCAAGTAGTAACTTATCCACCAAAGAACCACCCATGAAAAGGCTCGTGTTATACACGAAATCTCCTCAACCGAATCATCTCCGTCAAGCCTACAAATGATAGAATTCTTCATCATCCAATCAAACCAATTCCCAAAAGGATAGTACCCACAAAACTACCAATGCCTAACACCACCATACCTCCTAGGCCAAGCAATATCATCTCCACTAAACCATCACCATTGGTTCCTAGAGCTATTTCATTTACATCCCATTATCATCACCACACCTCTACAATGTAGAGGACTTGCCTCTAGGCCGTCTCATCCGCTTCCGCCAACAACATTCTCCTCATTAGGAGGAATAATGGTTCAAAATCAAGGTGTTGAGTCAACACTTGCTCCGGCTTCCTTTTCGCCATCTCCATCATATAATCCTATTTGGATTATGAGAAATCATCAAAGTCAACCACCCGACCATATGGAAGTTGACACTTCTTTACCACCACCATCATTCTTGGTCGAGGCATTCTCAAATGCACCTCCACCAATCCCTCCATCGTTTGAAGCTCCGCAAGCCGCTTCACTTGATCCTTCACATCAAGCCATTTCATTTCCTCCACCACCACTACCTAGCCATGACAAAGATTGCTATCATTGTCAACATGTTGAAAGTTTGATACATGAAGTGCGAGAAGATCAACGTTTCATGTTCTATCATCTCCTCGAGCGTTTCGGCGAGATCAAACCTAAACAAAACTTGAGCTAGAAGATTTTAGTGGTGTCCTAGCATCAGCGTTAGCTAGTCTAGAAATTCCTAGTCATGTATTGTCTATTTTCTTATTTTTAGAGTCATGTATATCATAACTCTTGTTTTATTAAATGGAATTACATGCTACTTGTTATTTTTACGAGCATATGTATTCATATCTCATTTATGTGATAACATTACTTGTTATATCACCTTTCTTGATTTTAGTCATCGACCAGACGGATCCTCGAATTGCCTAGACGGATCCCTACTAAGAGGAACCGTGGGATCGTGAAACAGAAACGTTCTCTACTAACTTGAACCACATTTGCGGAAATTGTAAATTATACTTGTTTTCTAACCCTTGTTATGCAGTTATTCAATTAACACATGAAGAATTTGACATCCTAAAGCTAGGGGGAGCTTGGTGTCAAAATAATACGTTGCAAAATTACTTGCAACCTTAGATTTATATTTCATGACTTCCCGTTGCAAAAACGCAATCATCTAGGGGAGCACACCGTCACATAGGCGTAATCTTTTGCAAAAGTTAGTTGCAAATGAACTAGATTAGAATTAGTTTCTTGACGCCCTTACTAAGGGATGGACTCGTCAAGGGGGAGTAATGATGAGATCCTTTCCCGTTA
This sequence comes from Chrysanthemum lavandulifolium, assembly GCA_022545495.1. Classification (NCBI taxonomy): domain Eukaryota; kingdom Viridiplantae; phylum Streptophyta; class Magnoliopsida; order Asterales; family Asteraceae; genus Chrysanthemum; species Chrysanthemum lavandulifolium. The sequence goes on from CM040246.1 coordinate 84,142,938, forward strand.
ACTTGCTCTCTACTTCTTTTCACTTTTATTTCTTTCACATGTTTTTTTCTTAAAAACGATGTGTTGCTTTTCTTCAAACACTTTTTTTTGTTTCGACAAAAAGGGGGAGAAGAAAGTAAAAACTACAAATTCAAACGTTTACGAATTTTAGATTTTCCTTAAAATAATTTTATGTTTTGTCATCAACAAAAGGGAGATTGTTAATACAAATAAGCCGTAAAAGCGTTTATTAATATTTTACGATCTTCAATGTTTTGTCGATAACAAGCGTAAAATCATGTTAACGAAACAAATAAAATCGTAAATGGTTTGAACTAATAGTTTCTAACATATTCACATTTTCACATAACTAAAACAAGTATAAGTGATTTTATGATTTAGTAATACATATGTACAACAACTAGTGTTTACATATTTGGGTAAAATATACACATAACTAGTATGTAGTATATTGGATATTATAAATGGGTAAAACTTAAGTATCACAACCCATTGGGCAAATACATTGAATGTAGTTGGGTACAACCCAAAGCCCATAACCCATGGATCTTGACCCATAACCCATTGCATGACATCATTCTTATATCATACATGGACAATATCCATAAACCCATGGATCAACCCATACCCAAGTGACTAAGTGCATTGCACTCAAAGATACATTGTATCTAGCCAAAGATCCATGGTTCAACCCATGACCCATGACCCATAACCAAAATACCCATGGGCAAGAGGGCGTTCCACGGATCCATGGCTTAACGCTAGACGGATCCCTTGTGGTAGGGATCCGTGGGATCCGAGGAAGCGATGGGATTTTCCTCTACAAATAGTGAGCCATTTCTTCATTATATCCCACCCCTTTCCAATACACTTTCTCCCCTGAGTTAAATCTCACTAACCTTAGATCCAAGAGATCTATGTTTGTAGTTTTGTTTTTGTGTGATCTTCTAGGTTCCTCTTAAAGGCAATATCACCACCTTTGAAGTCGAGCAAGCTCAAGTCCATGAGTTTCCATGCTTCCTCATCATAAAGGCTATTGAAGTCCTCTTGTTGATGATCTCTTTCTTTCTTTAGAAGTGTAGTGTTGAAGACATTAGTGAAAGATGTCTCAAGTGTCAAGACGAAGATATTAGTGAAGGGTATCTATTGTCTATAGGATAAGCACTTGTGGTAGGTGCTTAGAAGTCAAGACAAGAAGCATTAGTGAAAGGTGCTTAGAAGTCAAGACTTGAAGCATTAGTGAAAGGTGCTTGAGTGAAGACACAAGACATTAGTGAAAGGTGTCTTGTAGATCTAGTCAAAGGCATTAGTGAAAGGTGCCTTAAATGTACATTCGATATGGTGTGTTTCGATGTACTAGATAGACTAGCATTAGATCCAAGGATATTGATGTCCTTGATGATGTTGTAAAGGAGTAGATCTCCTTTGGGATTAGTCGTTGGTGTAGTGTGGTAGTAGTTCCTCCATTGCAATGGAACTAGGTGCTTAGCCTAGTACCTAATAAAGGGTAGGCGGACGTTACGAAGGTGTAGTTCACCTTGGTGTGAAAGAACTAGGTGCTTAGCCTAATACCTAATAAAGGGTAGGTGACGTTGTGTAGGTGCGGTTCACCTTGGGTGAAAGAACCGGTGGTTAGCCTAGCGCGGAAAAAGGGTAGGCGACGTTGTGAAGGCTTCTCCGCCATAAGGAGATTGGTGTAGTGTTTACAAACTCTCGAGTAGGTGAGTCGGGGGTGGAGTAGGGCAAGGAAGGTGTCCTTGTGGCGAACCACTATAAATACTCGCGTTGTGGTTTTGTGCTTCTTACTCTTATCTTTTCATTACATATCTTTATATGCTTGTCTATCAACATCCAACACACACAACCAAATAGATTGACATAAGTCGATCTAAATAGTTTAAAAGGAAGTTTTAATTGGTAAAACTATTCAACTACCCTTCTAGTTTTCCACATGAACCAAAAACTTTAGATAACATAACTAGAACACCTCACGAATTATTTTAAGAATTCACTCAACACTCATATATTGGTGGGTATATGTAAATCACTCAATGCCTAGTCATGATCAATTCTTTTTACCATAAGCTTGTACAAGTATCAAAACAAAGAAAATAAATTCATCAAAGAGGGCTTTTATTCGGGTTATATCGTTAAGGCTTCGGGTTTATAAAAGGTATAGATAAGGCATGGGATGGTTTATGAAATTGGTGTTAAAAGAAAAATAAAGTCAAGTCTAAACCTCCATGTTGCTAGCCAAACCACAATCCTGAAAGTGATCATAACTTCCTCCTCTTCACATATCGATCTCTAAACATATTTATAACTCAATTTAGCTCATTGGCTAATCAATATTCTAAATATAGCTCATTGGCTATAACTTTTTTTTAACAAGTTCCCCCACACTTAGTGTAAGCATACACCACAAAAAACACAAATGAGAAAGACGTCCCCTTCATCTTTGTTGGAGAATGGTACACACTATAGACAAAGTGTAGTTTCTTCATAATCATCAAAAAAAATCCAACACTCCAAACAACTAGCAACAAACCGATAGACATGACATGGGTAGGCTAAGGTTTAAAGTGTAAAATCTTTTTGTATTTTTCTGGATTTAAACAAGAATGAAAAGATTGGCTCGAAGGGTGTAACTAAGGGTATCTAGTGCTAAAGATGAGCACTAACAAATGGGTTTTCTAAAGGATAATCAAAAACTTGATGTGCTTACCGTGTGCAAGTTTTAAATATTTATAAACACGATTTATCCGTCTAATACTATAAACACATACGAGCAAGTATACTCGTTCGCGATAGCAAAGGTGGGTAAGTCGAGATCGTCCTAAGAGATTTTGTGTTTGAAATTGTTTTAAAAGATTAGTAACAAGAAAGCTTTGTCAAAGCTTCTTTCGAAAGTGATGTTATAGTGAAATTCAATATAAAGAAATATATATATACTTGTGTGTAGTCTATAGGCAATCATAGGTAGTGTTCATGAAGGCTTGGTGTAAACTTTTGATGTGATGCACAAATCATAAGCAAATGATTTCCAACCATGGTTTATGTTTGCTAAAATAATTCTAAGAACAAAAACATATAGGTAATCCTTTCGGTCCTTATCCTAATGATTATCCTTTAGAAAATCCATTTGTTTGTAAAATGTTCTTATTAAACTCGTTCCTCTGAATCTTTCGACCTTCGTGATGAAAATGTTTCTAGTCTTGTTTTAATAAGTAAACATGGTGGATGTCAATCACCATATCCCCATACTAGTTTGTCACTTAACTTTTTGGAATAAAACACAAGAGAAATCATTTCGGTCCTTTTTCTTAAAACATGTTTTACCAACAAATCAAACAAGACTAGTATTTTTCCAACAAACTCATTTAAAAAATATCATATATACATGCATCACATATGAGAACACTAGTAGGTTTTCCTACATCCTTACACACAAGTATATTCAAAAACTACTCCATGATAATAATCACAAAACACAACAAATAACAAAGTAATTCCAATAACTCAAGAGAATAGAAATCCATAACAAAGTTAATAGAATACCTAAACTTTTGTGATTACAAGAACTAGAAATCATGGCTTATAGCAACCGCACGCCTCCAATCACCTAGCTAAACCGTATAACTCCGAATAACCGAAACAATGGATGAGAATTGCTCTCACCAACCTCCTGGACGTTTTACAGTGAATACTAAACTTTTGGGACGAATAAAATGGTTGGTAATAGTTTTGGTGTAAACTATCACACTTTGGGTTGTGTCACACCTAGTATACTAAGTCTAGGTTTGATATATATCCAAAGAGACTTTTCTAACTGGCCAAAAACGTTCCCAACAAGTTAATAACAAGAAATGATCGGCCTCCAATGATTATGGGAGTTAAGGCAACATTAAATGCGTTTTGTGTAACTCAGGTCCATGCAACCGAACCGTTCTGATGCAACGGATCGGTTGTTTTGACCATCGCCCAACCGAATCGGTTGCGGGCTCCAACCGAACGGTTGGGTGCCTCAACTTTGACTTTTGTTGACTTTCTTGTTTCGCGCCTCTTTCTTTGTTCTCACTGGTGATTTCCAAGGCGAAACTTGATCTTTCCTTGCTGTAGATACTTAGAAATCATTGCGCTTCCTAATCATTGAGTCCAAAAGCTTCCTTGCTCGACTTCCTTCCTTGAAATTCTCCAAGTGTGCATAAAAACTTCATTTCTTCATCATTTGTGATACCTAGCTACATATACATACACAATTGCACTTTTGCAACAGTTTTGAGTAAATATAGCCGATTATCATGCACAAAACCAACAATAACGCTACTAAAAACATGTTCATTTTAGGCGTTATCAAATTTCCCCATACTTAAGTTCTACTCGCCTTCGAGTAGGTCTAACATTTGCAAAAATCGAATTCAATGGCCTTGATACCGTGGTTCCGAAAAATTTAACAATCATCCCAAAAGAGATAATCATTAATTTGCTTTTAATATGTGAAAAACTTTTAAAATGAACCAAACACTTTAGATAATATAGCTAGAACACCTCACGAATGATTTTAAGAATTCACTCAACACTCATATATTGGTGGGTATATGTAAATCACTCAATGCCTAGTCATGATCAATGCTTTTTACCATAAGCTTGTACAAGTATCAAAACAATGAAAATAAATTCATCAAAGAGGGATTTTATTCGGGTTATATCATTAAGGCTTCGGGTTTATAAAAGGTATGCATAAGGCATGGGATGGTTTATGAAATTGGTGTTAAAAGAAAAATAAAGTCAAGTCTAAACCTCCATGTCGCTAGCCAAACCACAATCTTGAAAATGATCATAACTTCCTCCTCTTCACATATCGATCTCCAAACATATGTATAACTCAATTTAGCTCATTGGCTAATCAATATTCTTCATATAGCTCATTGGCTATAACTATTTTTTTTTATTTTTTATTTTTTATTTTTTATTTTTTATTTTTTTTAACAAGTTCCCCCACACTTAGTGTAAGCATACACCACAAAAAATACAATTGGGAAAGACGTCTCCTTCATCTTTGTTAGAGAATGGTACACACAATAGACAAAGTGTAGTTTCTTCATAATCATCAAAAACAATCCAACAATCCGACACTCCAAACAACTAGCAACAAACCGATAGACATGACATGGGTTGGCTAAGGTTTAAAGTGTAAAATCTTTTGGTATTTTTCTAGATTTAAACAAGAATGAAAAATTGGCTCAAAGGGTGTAACTAAGGGTATCTCGTGCTAAAGATGAGCACTAACAAATGGGTCCATATAAGGTGGTTAACTAACCAATGTGGCTAGCTAATATATCATTAGATATAAAATGGAAGGCCATTCGGGTTAAATCTTACGATGCCTCTTATCACTTGAACATATTATAATCACTAAAGAGTGATTTTAACCGTAATGCATAACTAGTACAAGTTCTAGAATCGACATAATCACCGGCACACTCATAGCAAATATAAAACAAAAGATGTGTTTTATACAAAAAGAAACCTCACAATTAAGTGAAAAAAGGCTATAATGCGCGCTAGAAAATGCTATCGAATCCAAAATGAAATACTTCCATAATTTGGTTCAAATCAAATTTTTTTCAAAAACCTCATTTACCATTGAAATACCAAAGTTGTTTTAATATATCCCAAAATGTGTGAAAACAACTAGACAATCAAGGCGATTTCTGCTAATTACTTGCATCAAAAGTTTATCTAAAAATAAGACTAAAAAACTAAAAATTTAAAAATCGTATCATTTTTCCTATTTTCTTCCCTCCCCCATACTTAAGTTCTGCATTGTCCTCAATGTAATAAAAAAAAACTTCAAAGTAAAGAATATGGGAAAAAGAAATAGTCAAAAGATACCACGGGATAGAATATGCAATACGCATATCGGGTCATAAGCAAGCATATGAGTTATCCAACTCCAAATATTTGACCATCAATAAGCTTCCGACAAATCCATCCTGCAAACAAAACTGCAATACACAATGCACAAAACAAAACAAAACAATCCAAATGCTACTAAAAATATGAAAAATAAACAAAGTATGATAATCATCCTAGAGAAATGGTTAAGAGATAGAGATAATATTGTTTAACACATGATAACCATTGTTTTTGAAACCATAAATCAAGAATGATCCACGATCATTCGTCATCCTCACTCATCTCATCACCTTCTTCATCACCATCATCCTCGTCATCATCATCACTCTCGGTCACATAGTACTCATCCACAAGCTCCGAACAAACTCTCCACTTCTTCTTCGTTCCTCCAACTCCTGATGACGATCCTCCAACATAATAGCTTGATCCACCAACCTCGGGTAATCTACCATATGCGGGTACTGGGTCAGGAAATGGTGCATAACCAGGATATGGGTACGGATATGGTCCAGGATAAGAAGTGTAGGGGAAAGGATATGGTGGAACATTGGGTGGATTGTAGGGTGGCAACTCGTAATTGGCTTCTTGAGCCATGTGTTGAAAAATATGCATTGAATAATCATTGATGTAATTGTTTCTCAACATCATCGAGTCTCTCCAAACATCCCTACACTCAATTTCATTCAAATGTTGGTTCCACTCTCCCCAACCTGAGTCAAAACTACTAGACGTACCCGTTTGCACGTTCCCCATTGGTATATTGCCCATTGGCACATTTCCTTGCTGTTGTTGTGGTGGTTGTTGTTGTTGTTGTTGTTGTTGTTGTTGCGGTTCAATCTATGCTCCTAATGTTTTCAATTTCTTATTCAAAGCATTTCCGAAACCACTTGCACTCGAAGTCTCACTAAACTTTGGCTCTCCACACTTAGCCAACTCACTACTATTGTAATACCCAAGATTTCTTGCCAACCACGTCACAAAATGGCCTCCACAAATTTTACTATTACCTTTGATTCCCGGGGCTCTCCTAGACAAATACTCGGCTATTAACCAAGCCGCATTTCCGTCCTTAGATTCCTCCAATAACATCATAACCCACAAATCAGGCTTCTGACATTTGTCCCTGCTTCCAAATCTATGAAATGGCCCAGTTACTAGCAACTTGTGTAGTATTCTCATCAACGGATTCCTAATGGTTGCAACATTCCTCCTAGTACAAGAAGGATCTCCTACTTGATTCCAATAAGCGAGCATACTAGGGTATTCTTTTTCAAACCTCCTAAGCCTCAAAAAATAAGCTTCAAACAATCGGTGCTTAACCTCCTTTGGTTCATACAAGCCAAGAGCAACAGTGAAATCCGGCAAAGTGTAGGCATGATCCCGCCCACAAAGCCTAAACCAAACATAAACTTCTTCCATCAAATTCCGAACATTGATATTTCTCTCAAAATACATAGTCGAAAAGAACTCCATACGCCACTCACGATAAACCTCTTCATTTATGCTAAATGCTCTTTCCCATGACAAATCATCAAACGAATCCCATCAGCCGGATACACATAAGACGTCCGCATCATTTTTCCCAACTCCTCTTCACACTCATATTCGGCAAACAAATCCCAATCAATCACCCTCGGAACCAAACATTCCCTATTTTGCAATTTTGACAATCGTTCCCGGAAAGCATGTTTCTCCTCGTTGGTGAGATCTTTGACCTTCAGGTTGGCATTTGCTTCCGTCTTCACACTATACGTAACTTTCTTCCTTTCGTTCCTTTGACAAAACTTGGTAACAATCAGGTTTAGTGGAACCCGTGCCGAGCTTGAACTACCTACAACAATTCTCTGTAGAAATCATAAATATAAGTCAATATAAGAGTGTTAGAACAAACGGGAAGGTCTATGGAAGCCTCTAAGGTCCACTTTCAAAGATTCGAAAAATCCCACAACAGAACATGGAGCCGGATTCGGTTGCAGGGCAACCGGATCAGTTCCACTGTTGACCTACTCCAACCATTCGGTTGCGCTTCGTAACCGGATCGGTTCCTCAACCTGCATAAGGCTTTGCCTTCTAATCCATTTCCCACTCGATTTTTCTAAGTTCAATTCACTCCTAGACTGCATTCTAACATCACCAATGGTTTCTACATCCTCAAATTGCTCTAAATTCACTTTCCAAACCTCCAACCATCACATATTCATTTGCTTAGAACTCAACAAATTAGACCTCAATTCTTTCAATTACTAGTTCTAATCAACAATGTGGCATCTATTATTCATTAAGAACGTTTCATCCACCAACTAGGAATCACCAATTGCAACTTAATTTGATTCAATGGCATAACCTCATTAAATCCAAAAATTCAATCATCTAATACTCATTCCATGTTGAATCAATCACTACAATTCTTTTTGCAATGCATTCCTATATCAATTACCCACTTAATCCTAAAAGATTACAACTTAATTCGAATTCTATCAAAAACCCCCAAATTAGTGACCTAATTTTCAATTCGAATCAAATGCTCTAATTAAACCTTAATTGAGTTAATTGAATGCAGATGCTTACTTGATTGGGTGCCATGATGATCTTCTATAACTTATACAACCTTTAGATAGCTTCTATTGGTCGAATTTTGCGAAACCCAGCTGGAGGATTAGTGTGTGTGTGTGTGTTTTTCTGGAAAAATTGTATTTTTGGTATATATACTTGTATGCAACCGGTTCAGTCAATGACAACCATTTCGGTTTGCATTTTTTTTTCCAAATTTTGCATTTTTCTCGTTACTTAGGCATTTTACCTTCCAAGCAACAATCGTTTACTCAAAAATCCTATTAAAGTTGCACACAACATTCATCCACCATTTGGAAATTTCAACAATCATCTAATCTCAAAAATCAAATCATCATACTCATAAACTAAAACTAAAACTCATAATGCATTAATCAAATAACCTCAACATAATAAAGATAAAACTAAAATAAAAAACAAGAAATCCTAAATGCATAAAATTAAAAAGAAGTTGTTCATGAAATTCAAGCAAACAATCGCTTGTTTATTATGGTGCCTTGTTTCTCCTTAGAATTCCTCAAAATACTCATGCCTTAAGATGTCCCCACTTAGAAATTTCCCGTTCAATTCACGGTGTGTTTCATAAGTTTTGAACTTCTTTATAAATCTTCTCCCATCGGGACATAGTATATCAAATTTGACGTGCCAGGATATTAGTTTTCACATACACATCATACCATAACACAAAGTGGCGTATAAATGGAATTCTAGAGAGAAAGTTAGAGGTTTAGGGAACTTAGTGAGAGAAAGTGAAAGATATTATTATGAGCTCCAACTCTCTACCTTGGGAGGTAGAGAGTATTTATAGTCTTACATAAAGCGCCACACAGCAGTGTGGATCGGGCATCTGATGGGTAAAGACCGTCAGTCCTCCACGGTGTTACTTAACTAAATACTACTTAACTTAAAATAACTACGACTACGAGCTTTCTAACGATTACATATACTTGAGGTGACCGACTCTTTAATACGGAATTTCTAATTCCTAACAATCTCCCCAAGGAGGTCACCTCAATCATGTACTAAAATTACATTGAATACAAATAGATATTACATTAACAATTGTTCTTGCATTCTTGATGTAGTACTTTGCTCTAAGCTCGTAGTCATTGATTCTTCTCATTGCATGTTTGGTTACTCCAAGTGGAGGTCTTTTCTTGATCCACGTGATAATAAATTTGAGCCGACTTTTGAGATCATCGACTATCAAAAATCTACGAGACATCCTTTGTGGTGTTGGTATTATGTGATGTTGTGACATTCGGACCGACATGCTCACATTACGGATCATGATATCTTCTCATCGAGTAGCGGAAGCTTTAGTTGATTCATGATATTGGCGCGTAGCGAAGCATGGAGTGAAAATATCGAGTCATTGATGCACTAATCATGATTTCTTTTGAGATGAATGTGTTAAGTGAGCATGCGGCTATGGATTGACCGCTTCATTACGATCATTACCAAGCGTCGGGTGTACTGCATACAACGATTAGCAATAAATCGCACGAAAGTGTCTTTGATCACTTCGTTGAATTGAGTACACGACCCACGGTTCCCGTTGATCGATACATGTCTTGCTGTGATCGGTATAATTCGAAGAATTTCCTTGACGGGTTTTGTTGCTCTAGTTGTTCTCAAACCGGAACATCTCAAAGAAGACAACACGGAGTGAGTGAACGGTGAATTTTAAGTCCAGCGATTGATGAAAAGAGATTTGAAAAACAATCGTGTATTGCTCAATAGAAATTGTTTTGCAATACAACGAAGGTTTTATTGAAAATCAATTATCAATCATAAAAACACCTTTTGGTTTGAAAAATGAGTATACGGTCGATGTGCTAAAGAAAAGAGTTGTTAAGCACAAAGACCGGTTTTCAAAGGTATCCGTCAATCCATAACTGAACGAGATTGATTCAAGAGATTGAATCCCCATTGTTTCATTCGGTTGTCACATGGTTGATCTATATAATAGATCTCACATGCCACCTACGAGGAGCTTGTTTGATGTTGGCTCGAAGGTTTTCCATCTTCATTGTGAATATGTTCACATATCACTCGGATGTTCGAGCAAAACCACAAGGATAATCGTGGGACTCAAGATATAATCTCTCTTTCCACATTGTGTGAAGCAGAGAGTCTTCATTGAAAGTGTCCTAATGAGATTTATTGATGATCTCGTGGCTCTAGACTCAATTTGTGCATATTTGGATCTGTCTGGGAGACTAGGGAGAGGTCTCCTTCTTCAATATCAACAATCTCTAAGAGAAAGTCGATAGATAATGTCGGTTCCCGTGAGAATGAAACAAGTCCTTTTAAGAGGAACTTGAGTGGTTTGGAAAGTTGAAGTGCGGTCGTCCTTTGGGTCCATGACGTCTTGTCTTCAATACCGATGTTACCATCGGTAGCATATGAATTGAACCGGTTTACGCCCTAAGGTTGAATAAATGGAGGGCTATTTGTTTTCACCCTTTTCTCATTCAATTCTTTTAATTCTTCAACCCCTTGATTGCTTACGAGACTTCATAGCAAGAACCTTGTTGGGTTTGTTCGATACTTGCTCTATCTCGATCCGCACTCTTCCCATATCTCACTTTTCTCCTTTTATCATCATACCTAAGGACTTCTACACTAACTAGTGGATTGTCCTGGGTAGATCCCTCCGGTTACGGCGGATCATGGGAACCAATACCTAACCTTATCATCCTTATATCACCGTACATAAAGTAAAGTTGGTCGGTCTATTTGGTATTGTTCATACGCCATTGGAATCAATTGAAAACCATTTGAAAATCAATCCGGATACTTGTGATATATTATCAAAACATTTTGTACTGAATTGTTTTGATATTTTTAGAATAAGTGCTCCCCTCAACATGTGCATCAAATGTTTGAAATCGTTTTGCACGGAGGCAAGAGGAAGAAATTACTTCTTTGATTACCATTTTCTAAAGATATCACCATCACTTCCTTGATCAAATCAAGTAGATATAGCATTTCGGGAAGGATGAGGTTTCCATAAATTTGCTCCCCTCAATATGTGCCTCGAGGTTTGAAAGGAGTTTTGCACATACTAGAGGAAACTGCACATTGAGATAAATGATCACGTTTCAAGTCATAGGTGTAAGATAGATGCTCCCCTCAACATGTGAATGGAAAATTTGAAATCGTTTGTCACATGCGGGAGGATAACATGTACATCCTTGTAAAACCATTTACCGAATCCTCGGTTTAAGTCCAATTTAAATCACAAATTCTCCCCGATCACAATTATCAAATCATTTGAGATTTGTGATCTCTTATAGATTTAAATTGATTTTGAAAGCTTTTAAGGAGAATTGTGACTTGATTATGAAAGCGTTTTAAGCGATAAGGATCGGATTTTAAGACTTTAAACTCCATTGATAAAACATGCATGAATATCTTTTGAAAACAATTGAATGCCAAATAACTTTTTAATTTAATTGAAATCATTCTCCCCTCAATCAATGACATAGGTTGTTGATTGAGAGATTGATATTTTGACAAATAAGTCGAGATGATTATCAAAAATAGAGGCGAGTTATTTTTCAAAGTAGTTAGTTTTCAATGAGATAAATGTTTATAGAATCGAGCATGGAATTTTGAAAACATGATAAAACATGGCTCTGTTCTTTCTTTTAAAAGCGAGTTCTTGCTGAAATGACAATAAACCATTGTTTCTCTTTCTCCAAATTTTTTTTTTTTTTTTTTTTTTTTTTTTTTTTTTTTAAATTGAACAACATCTAAAGTCCGTGTCATTCTTTGAATGACAACACAAAGACCGTAGATATTATCGAACCGAGAAAAACATGACAAATTGACAATATTTTTTGAAGATTTTGAATTTTTGATATTTTTTATGGATTTTGAAAGTTTTATAATTTTGTATTTTGTTTTTCGAATAAATATATACAAGAGATAGATGAAGATAGACCTTTACTCCTCGTCTTCCTCACGAAGGCGTTTGAGTGTTCGGTTGAAGGCTTTTCAAGCCAAGTCGTGGAAGAATAAACTCAAAGCGTTCTCTTGGAAGAGCTTTGGTGAAGATGTACGCTAGCGATATTCGGACCTCACAAAATAGAGTTCCACCACACCTTTTCCACTTGTTCCACGATGAAATGATGTCGAATGTCGATATGCTTTGCTCTTGAGTGTTGAACGTTGTTGCATGAGAGAGCAATAGCACTTTATTATCACGATCGGAGGGATTTTGTTGAATTCAAAGCCATAGTCGGATAATTGAGATCTCATCCATAAGATTTGAGCACAACAAGATGACATGGCTATGTATTCGACCTCTGTAGAGAAATAGAAGTACTCATTTGCTTCTTTGAAGACCGACTCACAAGCTTATCACCCAAAAGCGAGCACCTCGGATGTACTTGACGAGTATCTTGACACCTGCATGATCGGCATCTGCATAGGTCATTAGTGACATACCGGTGTCCTTGGTACCAAAGACCCATATTGATGGTTCCTTGGAGATACCGAAAGACCCGTTTAACCGCTTCAAGGTGCTTTTTAGTAGGCTTAGCACGGTATCTAGCACACATGCAAGCAATGAACAAGATGTCGGTCTACTAGCGTTGAGGTACATCGAGGATCCAATCATACTACGATATTTCGTTTGGTCAATCATGATCCACGAGTGGTCCTCATCTAGTTTGGTTCGATCAATCATGGGGTGTCAGCGAGGTCACTTGAATCAAATCCAAATTTCTTTAAGATCTCGGTTGCATATTTAGATTGATTTATGAAAATGCCTCCGGGACTTTGTGAAATTTGTAATCCCAAGAAAAATGACATTTGTCCCATCATTGACATTTGAAATTTTGAACTCATTTCATTTGAAAACGATCACATTCCATTGGGGTGCATCGAGGCAAAAATAATATCATCAACATAAATTTGAACATGAATTAAATGTTTGCACGACTTCACGGTGAACAATGTTGGATCAGCTGCTCCTTTGCTAAATCCGGTAGATAGAAGAAACTTTGTGATGTATCATACCATGCCCTTGGAGCTTGCTTTAAACCGTAAAGAGCCTTCTTCAAGCGATAAGCGTGAGTAGGATGCTCTTGATTCACAAATCCTTGGGTTGGTGGCGTGAGCGACTTCTTTAAGATCTCCGTTCGAAATGCCGTCTTTACATCCATCGATAGACTACCATGTTCTTACTAGCGACATTAGCCAAAAGATTACGATTGCCTCGATTCGAGCAAGCTGGAGCAAAAGATTCTTCAAAGTCAATACCCTCCTCTTGGCGGTATCCTTTAGCAACTAATCGAGCCTTGTTCTTCAACACATCACCATGCTCATCAAGTTTCACTTTGAAGATCCATTTAAGAGCAATAATCATAGCACGATCTGGGCGGTACTAACTCCCATACATCAAGTCGATCAAACTCATGAATTTCATCTTGCATGGCATTGAACCGACTATCTTCATTCATGGCGGTTTAACATCTTTTGGTTCGATCTTAGATAGTGCGGAGTTGAAGAAGCACCATAAGGCATCGGTTGCAAGTTGTTTCCGTGTTGATACGGGACGAGAGGATTTCCAATGATGTTGTCTAGTGGATGATCGTGAGTCCATTTTCTAAGGTGTTCATGTGGCGGTTGTTGAGGGCGAGGTAGCAGTCGATGTCTCTGAAGAAGATGGTTACGATGATGATTCGAGGAGCAAATATGTTTTCAAATGGAGCATCTTCGGGAGTAGCAAAGGATTAACTTCATCATTGATGCGAAAGCAGTTCCATGATGTACATTTGAAGAATGATGATTTGTTGATGAGACGGAAGGATCGTGGTGGCGCTTCTTGACTTAAAGATATTGAGGCGAGGATTGACTTCATTCACGGGAATATGAGCGACCTCATTGTAGGGATCAACACCTCATTAGTACTTGGATCATAAAGTTCATCAAACATAGGATCAAACAATTTCTTTAAATCATCTTGGATGGAGGTACATATGGAGTTTCTTGAGAGGAGTTTGGAACAAGGGATGAACCAATGGGATTTGTTTTGAAGTGCGGGTCTGGCTGGGTGTCCGAGGAGCCATTTGACGGTCGACTCATCAAGCGTAACGTGAATTGTTTCCATGATATTTCGGGTTCTTTTGTTGTAGATTCGGTATCCCTTTTTGTTTGGTGCATATCCTACAAATACTCCAATGTCGACTTTAGCCCTAAGTTTGCCTAAGTCTTGACCCTCATTAGTTGGATAACACAATGCACCAAACACACGAAGGAAAGAGATTAGGTTTTTGTTGTGGACAAGTTCATATGGAGTTTTCCATGAGCAGTGTGAATCGGGGAGCGATTTTGTGTGTAGCATGCGGTGGCAATTGCTTGACCCGGAGAAACATTGGAACCTTTGAGTAAATCGGCATTGTTCTAGCGGCTTCAACAAGAGTTCGATTTCGTCTTTCAACTACACCGTTACATTGAGGAGTTCGTGGAACACTTCTTTGATGGTGATTCCAACGCTTTCATAGAATTCACTAAGTTGTTTGTTGACAAACTCGGTTCCATTATGCATTACGATAATTACGGCGGTTTTGTTAAGTCGAACTGCAATTTGTTTGATGAGTTTGATGATGATATCGGGAGTTTCATCCTTTGTCCTTAAGAACTTGACCCGGTGAATCTAGGTAATCATCAACCACAACTAACACATATTTCTTCCCAAAGATATTACGCACCCTCATTGGTCACATAAATCCATATGAATCATATGAAGAACTTACGTGACGAGTTAGTAGGTTTGGGTTTATGGGCATACTTCTTGCTTTTTCCCAATTGACATCTTTGAACAAAGATGATCCTTTTCGTACTTGAGTCTAGGTAAACCTACAACTAAGTCCTTTACGGTGAGATCATTGATGGTGCGAAGTTCGGTGATTGAGGCAGCGATGCCATAACCATGACTTTGTTTTAGAAGCCTTTGACGACAAGCAAATTGGAGAAGACTTCATCATATCTTCGATGGAGATGGTGTATAGATTTGAACCACGTGAACCTCTTAAAAGTTCCTTACCATCAAGTTCTCTAACGAAGCGGTATGTTTTCGAAGGCTACTTCTAGATCCGAATCGCGAGAATTGACCAACAGAGAACAAGTTGTGACCAAGACCTTCTACATAGTAAACTACGGAGATAACACTTTTGCCAACAACATAGTCTCCATAACCCATAATAGCACCGAAATGATCATTCCGAATCTAACGGTCCGATGAATTTGCTCACGAAGTTCATGAGCCGTGACCGGTCGCATGATCATATGCTTGGAGCGACTGAGTCCGGTACCACGAGCGATTTGAGCGATCTGCGGTTGAACACGAGACAAGAATGGATAAGCGGATAATTGGGATCCCCATGCAAGAATGGGTTCCATTTGGTTAGTAACAATGGTTGGAACACCCGCATCGAAATAGAAGCATTCATATCGGAAAATGAGGCAATGGAATCATTGTGAATAGATGCGATACTAGTGTCGTATTAGCCACATTCACGGTGTGCTCACTTCTTAAGGAATAGTTCTACCGGTAGGCATCCATTTTCTAGTGGGCATTATCGATTAGTCTTATGACCAGCGGTATCCAATAATAGCCTATTTTCTTGAATGTTCTTCTGTGGGTTTCCTTTGTTTTCTAACTTTCTTTCGTTTTGCCTTTTAGCCTTCTTAGCATGAATTTTAGCATTAACAATATTAGCGGACAATTAACATCATTAGGCGAACATTAACACCACATTCATGATTAGAAGCGAATTCAAGCGAGACATCAATACAAGGTTTGCAAATAGTATCGAATTGAATTAATTACGATGCGCCTATGGCTAATACTAGAATCAACACGATTCGTTTTATTCGATTCAAACTTAAAGTTCCTAGATTGTTCTTCTACTCTTTTCGGTGCACATTCTTAGCTTGCGAGGTCCTATCATTCCTTGTATTGTCTTGAGACTTTGACTGCTCCCTTTAATGTCATGATTACTCTGTAGAGGAATGGGAACATTAGTTGGTTTACTACTCTTTGCATCACTGTTTAGATGTCTTTGGGATCTGAACTACATGCGAGCACACTAAGGTTCACTTTCTTAAAACTAAATCTTGAGATTTGTACTCTAGAAGGCACACTTGAGTTCTCTTTCTTAGCATTGCGGATCGGAATCGAACTACTTAAAGGCACACTACGGTTCACATTCAAAACATTGGGAATCGAATGAATATCATACTTGGCATTAGGCATCGAGCATGGAATCAAAGGATTAACTCTCTCACCTAATGACTTTGGGCATATTGTGATCAAGCATTCTAAGATTTCTTGAGATCGTTTGGCATATAAGCATGCATGTCCAATTGCATTATCATGAGGTTTCTCTAACTTATCCTCTTCAACAATCTCACGAGACATTCTAGGCAATCCTTAAGGGATGAGAAGTATGTTTGAGCAACAAGTTTGTTGTTCACGAGATGAGGAGGACATATTTCTGAGACAAAGCATATTTATTACAAGAGTGAACCTTTGATACACCATTCTCCCCATTGGTCATAGGCATTTTCCCTTTTACGACTCTTGATTCTCAATTTCCTTTTGCAATGAAGCTATTTGTTCGTTATTTTTATTCTGAGTGACCTTTATTGATTCAAATAACTCATTGAAATGACGTTTAACTTTTCATTTTCTTCTAGAAAACTTTCATTTTCTTTTGTAATGCATTTACTAGGTTTTGAAGATGAAACGTTTGAGAATTCGAGAGTCTAAAGGAGGAGGCATTTGGGAGCTGTCATATTGTTCGTTTGACCCTTTAATTGAGAGATTTGGGCTTTCAACTTTCGATCGTGTTGCAATGAGCTTGAATCATTCATCACGTTTGTTAATTTGAAAAGCGCATCAAACTCGGAGCATCGAGGATGTCTTGATATTTGAAGTTTTGACATTTTCTTTAAGATGTTGATATTTTAGTTGTAAATTAAAATGCTCAACTTCTAGTTTAGAAAAATGTTTAACCAAATTGTCGTGATCATCGGTTCAATTTTCTCGTTTAGTTTAGAATTAGTTTTTCAAGCTCAATGACACGATCATGGGAGACTTTCGAGAACAACAGATAGTTCATGAAATTGGGAAGCATTAATAGAGCAATTTGAGCGATGAAAAACATATCTTGAGCAACACATTCGATAATAAGAGTCTCATTTAATGTATGCAAGTTCTTCCTCTCAATCTCATTATATTTTAGTGCGCTCATAGTCACTAACTTCAACTATCATTGCATCAAATTCCTTTTCCATTCCCTTAATATCGGTTTCTATCCCTTTTAAGACTCTCAAAGTGATCTTTTAGAAGTTTAAAGAAAGGCATGACCTCGGTTAAATAACATTCTTTCATTTGCTCAAAACCCTTTCTCCTTGATTATACGGATGGGTGTGATCCTTTTCTTGCAAGTTTTCTCAAAATCAACAAATAGTTGAAATATAACATATTGGCTAATTAAGGTCTTGCTTTTAGTGGCAATTGTTCTCGGAACAAGATGCATTGGTGTATTAGGAGGATACACAGTCGCTCTAGGCATTTTCAAAGGGAGGTTTGTTTCAACAATATTTTCGACTTTACGCTTATCTAAATCCATTTTCGAGAAAACTTGTTGGGAGTCAACAATGTCGAGGCTTAAACTTGTTCAAGGAAATCCGGTTTTCCTTCTTGTAGTCATGAGGAGTGATAATTACTTTTTCTCTTTGCATTTAGGATCATTTAGTTTCTTATTCATCTTCTCCTAGTGATTTCATCTAGTTTCTTATCATCCTCGGTGCACTCAGCGCAACTAGGTTTTGTCTAGGTTTAAGAATCTCATTGCCATCATAGATCACACTTTGAGTTGCTTTTGCTATCTTTCCGTACTCGGGGTTGGGTTTATCTATAATGGGAACACTATGCTTATCGCTTAGAACTCTATGCTTAGTGATCATGTGAGCGATCGAATGGTGTTTCCTTGTATGTACAACTTGTTTTCAAGTTTGTTTTCAAAGTTTTCAGATTAGAAAAGTCTCTCAAGAGTTTTGATTCCTTTGCATTAAATTCTTGCTTAAGCATTTTCACATTTTCTTGAAGTTCTTGTTTTGCTTATTTGTTTTAGAAAGCTTTTCTTGCAAGGAATTTAATTCTTGTTTCAATACTTCTTCTCTAAAATTACTTTTCTAATGATTTGTCGCACTTGGTCATCCATTTCACCGCTCACGAGTGGTCAACTCAAATTTTGCACGTTGTTCATAAATAGCAACACGTTCTTTATAGGCATTTAGTTCGAAATTACGAGAATCATCGGGGCGCATGCGGTGTATTCATAAAAACATAGTCATTGTTGTTGCGGAAGATGCATCACTTGGTACAACTTCACTTTCACTTTGTTTCACATATTGATCATATGGGACAATATCGATATTACCCATATTTTCAACATTTGATTCAATAGTTTCGATTGATAGTACTTTGTCATGCATCATTGCACATCGACATCATCGTATAGTTTTAATACCTCGAGATGAGTTTGTCTTTGGATGAGCCGGTTTGTGGTGAAGAAGAGACCTTGGGAGAAACCATTGGAGAAATGCTAGCCATAAAAATTGTGTGTGCGATGGGTCCATCATCCACATCAGTCGTATGCATCACAATCGGCGACTTGAAAGGCATTCGATGATTGTGACCTATCTCTGAATAGGTTGCTCATCCACATCGCATCATAGGTCTTGGCATTGCCTCGGCTAAACAACAATTCCTCTTCATCAGCGGCACCATTATCACGAGCTTGTACAAGCGACATCTTATCTCTGAAATGTCGGCGTGCGTGGGCGCTTTGGAGATGTGCGGTTCCTTGCAATGTGTCCTCACCACCACGGTTATAACATTTGATCGGCTTAGCTTGACCTTGATTACCATTCCTTCCTCGATTACGATTACCAACATAACCTCTACCACTCCACCTCTTCCACGATCATCTTGTCTTTCTGAGCTGGTTGCACCACGATCCTCCCATCTTTTTGATAGCTTGATTGTGTGGGTTAGATCTTTGTTACGAGGTTGTTGTTGGTTTGTGGGAGAGAATTCATGTTTTGACTAATCGGAAGAGCTAGTTGATTAATGAAGTTACCAGCGTGTGCATCGGCATCGACTTGTTTGAACATAGGATCGGGAATGAGTTTGTGATTACCATTACCCAAGGGTATGACTTGTGAGGCTTTGGTTGTGATTCCGATGTTTGAGTAGAAAGCGGTTGAGTCATTAGGCGAGCTTGACTCTCCTGGTTGGTTTTAAGCGATTAAGAATCATTTTTCAAACATAGCATGTCTCTCATTACGAAGGAGGAAGGCATAGAGTTGCTCATAGTTTGTATTCTTCAATCCTTTAGTGAGCTTCACGGAGGTGACAAACTTGTGCCATTCGGGATTCATGTTGTTCACAAATTTTGAGTTCGGTGAATGTTAGGCATAGTCATTCGATGTTCCTCATATCATTCACCAACTTATGAAATCTCACATAGTACTCATAGACACTCTCATCGGTTTCATCTTGAAGTGTTCAAATTCGTCATAGAGTTGTGATTCTCTGTCTTCCATAGTTAATTGAGAACACGAGAGAAGCATCTTGACATTATCCCATCTGCCTTTGCTTGGTGTTGTGATTGATCGACTTGTAGATGTCTTTAGGAAGACCTTGAAGAACAATGTTAGAAGCCACGATATCGCATCGAATCTCTTTTCTCCTTATCATCAAGCTCATCATACATTTTAGGTGCATCCATTCCGTAAATAGGGTTCCATCTTCATTAGTATCAAGTATATCTCTAGTCGTCTCAACTCGTCGGTCCTTCATCAATGGATTTGAGAATGTTGACACCATTTTCCTTTCCAAGGCGATACAATCGATTCGTTGAGCCCAAGAATCGTAGTCGATTCATCAAGCATGGGTGGGCGAGTATCGAACCGGTTGCTTGAACATCCTCGGCAGCGATGGAGATGATAGTAGGAGCGTTGGTAGACATGTTAACAGTTATACGGGATTTTATAACTCTATGATTAAACCGGAAATAGATTCTTTCACGGGTTTTACTAAATCAAGAAAACCGTAAACAATCACCCAAGTCGCTAGAAGATAATGCACCAAGTCGCTAACACCTAATTCGCTACACCCCAAGTCGCTAAAGTCCCAGTCGCTAGACAAATGCAAGTCGCTAAGTAGTAACTCGCTAAGCCTCAAGTCGCTAGCAAAATTTTGGCGACAATTAAGCTACTCAAGTCGCTAAAGATTCAAGTCGCTAAAGAGCAACTCGCTCTGAGACCAAGTCGCTACCACCAAGTCGCTACCGTAGTGGAGAGTCCACTACTTGTCTTGTTAATCGCTAGGTCTAAGTCGCTAGCTCCAAAGCGTAACTCGCTACAAAATTGTGAAGCAAGTCGCTACGAAGAAAGAGATCCGTATATCAAGTCGCTAGCAAGAAAAACCACATAAACATCACTTTTCAATCCAAAACAACCCAACCAAGATGATTCAAGCTTACCAAATGAAAACCTAAACACTTGTGATGATTCTAAACATAAAAGTACTAACAAAATCCAAGCTTTAACACAAGAAATCAACCAAATGATGCACAAACCACTAAACTTTTCAAACTCAAAACCACCTAAAACCACTAAAATCCAAAGATGTGCAAGATATGATCTAACCATGGCTCTTGATACCAATTGTAAGATATTAGTTTTCACATACACATCATACCATAACACAAAGTGGCGTATGAATGGAATTCTAGAGAGAAAGTTAGAGGTTTAGGGAACTTAGTGAGAGAAAGTGAAAGATATTATTATGAGCTCCAACTCTCTACCTTGGAAGGTAGAGAGTATTTATAGTCTTACACATAAAGCGCCTAACACATCGGTGTGGATCGGGCATACGATGGGTAAAGACCCGTCCGTCCTCCACGGTGTTACTTAACTAAATACTACTTAACTTAAAAGAACTACGACTACGAGCTTTCTAACGATTACATATACTTGAGGTGACCGACTCTTTAATACACGGAATTTCTAATTCCTAACAAAGCAAGTAAAGACACTTAACAAAGCGAAAACACAAGCTAAAACTCAAAATTTAAAAAGTAAATTTTTTTACGAGAGCTCCAACCGGATCGGTTGGCTCACCAACCGATTTGGTTGGTGGTAAACTCTTAACCAAAGCGTCCAACCGATCCGGTTCTGGTTGCAACCGAGCAGTTGGATTGATTTCCATTTTTTTTTTTTCCTAAAAAGCGTAAATTTAATTAAATAAAAAAATATTAAGTGTACTTAAAATCTTAATTAATAGAGACTACTCATTATCCTTATTAATTATAAAATTAACTAAGTTATTAAATGAAAACTATATTAACTAAATTATTAAACTACTCATTAAGACTACTAAAACCATAAAAACTGAAAATTAACTATTTCTAATTACTGTAATTAAGACAATTAACTAAAAAGTAAATAAAACTAAAATTAATTAAAATAAGAGAAAAGCTAAAAAAACTAAGAAAAACATAAACAACCCAAGATATAATCTAAAAAAATCAGAAATGACAAGAATTAATCTATAAACTATAACACAAATCACTGGATAAACTAAAACTATGAAAATCAAAAGACAAAAATTTTCCAAGAGCACTAACGGATCGGTTGCGGCGCAACGGATTGGTTAACCTCTAAACCAAATATATATATATATATATATATATATATATATATATATATATATATATATATATATTTGCGAAATTCAATTTAAAATCTACCAATTTTACGAATGCTTTGTCAAGGCTTCTTTCGAAAGTGATGTTATAGTGAAATTCAATATAAGAACAAAAATATATAGGTAATCCTTTGGTCCTTATCCTAATGATTATCCTTGAGAAAATCCATTTGTTTGTAAAATGTTCTTATTAAACTCATTCCTACGAATCTTTCGACCTTTCGTGATGAAAATATTTCTAGTCTTGTTTTAATAAGTAAACATGGTGGTTGTCAATCACCATATCCCCATACTAGTTTGTCACTTAACTTTTTGGAATAAAACACAAGAGAAATCCTTTCGGTCCTTTTCTTAAAACATGTTTTACCAACAAATCAAACAAGACTAGTATTTTTCCAACAAACTCATTTAAACAAGTTCATATATACATGCATCACATATGAGAACACTAGTATGATTTCCTACACACAAGTATATTCAAAAACTACTCCATGATAATAATAACAAAACACAAGAAATAACAAAGTAATTCCAATAACTCAAGAGAATAGAAATCCATAACAAAGTTAATAGAATACCTAAACTTTTGTGATTACAAGAACTAGAAATCGTGGCTTATAGCAACCTCACGCCTCCAATCACCTAGCGAAATCGTATAACTCCGAATAACCAAAACAATAGATGAGAATTGCTCTCTCCAACCTCCTAGACGTTTTACAGTGAATACTAAACTTTTGGGATGAATAAAATGGTTGGTAATAGTTTTGGTGTAAACTATCACACTTTGGGTTGTGTCACACCTAGTATACTAAGTCTAGGTTCAATATATAGCCAAAGAAACTTTTCTAACTGGCCAAAAACGTTCCCAACAAGTTAATAACAAGAAATGATCGGCCTCCAATGATTATGGGGAGTTAAGGCAACATTAAATGCATTTTGTGTAACTCCAGTCCATGCAACCGGATCGGCTGCGTTTTGACCATCGCCCAACCGAATCGGTTGCGGGCTCCAACCGAACGGTTGGGTGCCTTAGCTTTGACTTTTGTTGACTTTCTTGTTTCGCGCCTCTTTCTTTGTTCTCGCTGATGATTTCCAAGGCGAAACCTTGATCTTTCCTTGCTGTAGATACTTAGAAATCATTGCGCTTCCTAATCATTGAGTCCAAAAGCTTCCTTGCTCGACTTCCTTCCTTGGGAATTCTCCAAATGTGCATAAAAACTTCATTTCTTCATCATTTGTGATACCTGGCTACATATACATACACAATACGTATCTTTTGCACTTTTGCAACAGTTATGAGTAAATATAGCCGATTATCATGCACAAAACCAACAATAACGCTACTAAAAACATGTTCATTTTAGGCGTTATCAGGGGTCAAAGGAAACTTCCTTTTCTTCGAGCAAGTTTTTCAACCACCTAGGCGGTGAACCTAATCGTTGTAGTGTAGTATTAGGGTAAGCCTCGGGATTGATATTGTTTTCTAGGGGAATAGGAATGCTAGTGAGAAATTACTACGCTAAGGTTGGGGTTGAGGAAGATTATTTTTATCTTTTTTATATTTTTTAGAAAATTGAAAGTACGAACCTTGGGGTATTGGATTTGGGGGGTGGTATTTCTACCGATTACTCTACTATTCTAATTATCTAATCTAAGGGGTATTCTATGTCTAATTGATGTGTACTCGTATGATGATTAAAAATTTCTCTACCTAGATGTTATTACTCCCTAGTTATCTTTTATTGATGGTTGAATTGTCACGTCCTTATTCTTAGCGCGTTGTGTCTTCTAAGGTCGTAGGGTATGCTTTTTTCCCTAACTCTTTGAGGATACCTTAAGGTTATTGCCTACAAAATCTCTAGGATTTATAAACTAACTCTAAAGTTATCTTTGTATTTTTAGCCTATAATAACTCTAGGCGATTATAAACTAATGTTCACAAAGATTACTCAAGCATTAAAAATACAACGATGGCCTATTGCAATCCTAAGCCAATTACAATTAAGAGAAGAGACAACCAACCAATATTCATTAACTAGGTTTCATAGATCTAGGCAAAACACAAGTAAATTAGCCGGACATGGTAAACATGCAAGCATACACACATACAATCGAAGACATAATGAAATCAATGAAGTAAATTACTTATCTTGATGTACAATAGGGTAAGAGAACCCTAAGATACTGCCCAAGACAACCAAAATTGTTTTTGGGTTTTACTCTACAATTCTACCTCTCTAAAATTTGGAAAATTCGAATTCTATATATAGAGTTACAACTGCGACGACGTCACTCTTTAATTGTGATGCCGTCGGATCGCCGCCATTAGGGTTTCGTCTTAACCAAGTCAACTTTGTGACGGCATCGCGTTGTGGTTGTGACACGATCGGCTTGACTTTTGACGCCGTCGAATCGGATCTAGGCCGTCGAGTTGTGACGCCTACTCTTTAAAGCTCGACGCGTCGACTACAAAATAGCAATTTCACTTCTGATTTGGCGCAATTAGAGGGATGGCGTCGCCCTTTATCTGTGACGCTGTCGGGTGTGTTTCTAGCAGCTTGAGTGTCTTGATCTTGACTTTAGCCATTTTCTTCACATATTCACGCCTTTTCGTCCAAATAAGTGTCATTCCAGCCATTTGCCTTCAAGAGACCTAAAAAGTGAAAAGGAACAAAATTAAGCAGTAATGGATATAAAAGTGGTCTATTAAGGGCTTAAATGACCCCTCGAAAGTGTACCTTTTAAATCCTTATCAAATATCCCTACACTTGGTATTTGCTTGTCCTCAAGCAAATGTGCTTTTGGCCAATTAATTTATAAGTTAGAGGGCATGAAGCATTGGTTTAGAACAATTTACAACAAGTATAAGCCCCGCAAAAGTCATAACAAGCACGGAAATTACGTACTAGTACCTCACAAGTGGTGTTTGGATACTCTCATCTCTCGGGTGTATATGAAATATATCAAATTAGAAATGGAAGATAAACACTCATTAACCGGTCCTAGTACATAGATTAGCATAGGCTTAAGACTAGATCAAACCTCCATCGCTTTGGCGTAAGCACCTAAGAAAACTATCTAAGAGGTCTTTTAAAGGGTTGTAATGTTAGGCTTAGGGTAGGGAAACAAAGGGTTTGGTTGGATAGGCGATTTAGTGGTGGCAAGTAAAAAATCTTTATGTTACAAGCATGAGAAGAATGGCGTTGCTAAGCCAAGACTCGACACTCTAAAATCTAGATAACTTTGAAACAAACAAACATAAATTTAAAGATAGATGTAGGATGGTAGCCCGTATGTTTTTTCATCATTTTTTTCACTCTTTTTTTTCGATTTTTTTTCGTACACTTTTACTTTACCATCCTCTACGATAACATCAAAATATAAGGGATTTATAGGCACATCCCTACACTTGAGTTTTTATTACTCTAACACCAATTTGACCCGAATTGAAAAGATCAAAACACTTGGAGTACATTATTACATAAATAAAGGGAATTTGAATTTAACGTTCTTTCCCGTCACTTCATAAAATTTAACTTTCCCATGAGTCCCAATCGTCCCAAAACTGTGTACAAAGGATATGACTCGACTTAGCAACTTATGCAAGTAACTAGATAATTGAACTAAGGGTTTAGTATGATAACAATAATGCACTAAAAGTGAGTGCATACAAGGTAGGCTAAGGCGTTTTGGGTGTACATTCGGGGGTGAATTATAAACAATGCTCTTCATTGATATTCCAAAAAACCGAAACATCATGAGAACCGCGAAAAGGATAGGCTCTGAGGGGTTAACTAGGGTATCGTGTACTAAAGATGAGTACAACTCAAGGGTGTGGGGGAATTACTCAACCGATGTGGAAGAAGTAATTATAATACGGTTATCAAACAAGGGTTATCCTAATGCCTCATATCATTTAGTGATTCCTAACTACACAAGTGTAGTCTCACTAGCGATCTCAGGATGCACCACAAAACAAGTTCTAGAATCTATTATACTACCGGTACACTCTTGAAGCATTAAAGATGAATGCTTTAATTCCTACAAATCTAGGGGCGAACCTCACATTTTTAGGGTGGAATTTGAGTGGTAAAGGGTTTTGTGCTAGTCATATAACTTCCTATCCATGAGACACTTTATTAAGACTAATGTCCCACTCCTACATGTCATGAAAAATTATAAATTTGGTGCCAAAATTACCCTAACCGATTTTTCTCATGGTTTATTACACAAATAAAATTGGACAAGACAAATAATCAAGGATAAACATAGTTTCAAAGTTTCCATTTTATTCTCCCACCCTACACTTAAATTGAACATTGTCCCCAATGTTCCCCGAAAGTATCAAAGTTATGATAATGGAAGGTAATTAAAAGTGAAAGAAACTAATACTTCCCTGATTAGCTCGGTAGGATCCGTGTGAAGTAGTGGTTAAATTCTTCTTCAAGAAGAATGTATGCGTGAAAAGCTCCATCCAATCTTTTGTTTCTTTTTCTTGATAAATAAAACCTGCACACTTAAGAAAATAGACGAAACCTTCGCATAAAATCGGCGGTAAAACTATATATGACTCAACTATACTAGGATATAATGCTTGTGAAATGGATGTTTACAGGTTTTCTGTAAAATTAAGACCTGAGAAATTTTAAAAATTTATAAGTAGCACAGAAAACGAGGGAAAATAAGATAAGCTATTTATGCTCCTCCTGAAGCCGTCAGGTAGTGAGCCTGACGCCGTCAGGTTATCCTGACAGAAACTGGCCTGCTGCGTTTTTCTGGAAAAATTCTGGAAAAGTTATATCTTTAGAATCTGGAAAAATTCCTGCAAAACATCCATTATGACTCGATACAAGCATTTCACTCTAACAAACACACATATATATCTTTTTCAAGAATTGTAATTCTCATGTTCACGTTCTTTTAAAAACGTGTGTAATCTTCCCTACACTTATCCTTTTTATAAAATACCTTTATATGTAATTAAGACGACGTTAAAGACAAAATAAAGCATTTTCACAAATTCAAACATGAGAATAAACAATCAATGAAAAGATATATGACACACAAACAAGCAAATAATTAAGCATGGGTTGCCTCCCACGAAGCGCTTTTATTTATTTATGAGTCTTGTAGCTAGACTCGAAGTCGTGCCCCTACTTTCCCTTTATTTTAGAAGCCCATTCGATTTCCTTAACTCTTCTCTCATCACGAATATACTCAGGGCCTAACTCTAGACAAGCGGTGTAGTGCACCTTGTTCTCCCAATCTACTTCAAAGGCCGGAATGTTGTTTACATCAAGATCATCAATACCCTCAAACTTCTTATTTTTGTAGGGCATTATATATTTAACACACTCGGTCCTATTTGAGAACTTGGCTATTCCTTTTTCTTGATCATAAACCATCTTAGATTCCTCAATAAATGGTCTCCCAAGGATCACATCTCCTAAAAACCCATCAATGATGCCCTTAACATCATCCAGGATCATGAAATCACACTTATACGTGAAGTTACCTACGAAGACATGCAATCCTTTGACCCTCCCAACATAGTTACTCACTTTCCTAGGGTGAAAGGGGTCCCTCATAGGTCCTAACTTCTAGCTCATGATCCAATTGTAGTAGAGCCTAGACATTATGTTCATGGGTGCCTTATAATCAATGTAAGTGTGATCCCTATATAATTATCCAATCATGCATGGTATTTTAATGTTTTTAGGGTCACCACTTTTTATGCAAGGCTCGAAAGGTGGTCGCGGGAAGTTAACTACGTTATAGTGATAGGCGGTTTCCTTCCCATTAGGGTATGAATCGAAATACTCCCTAAGTTCCTCCTCCTCCTTACTACCTTCCATAACTTCTAATACCTTATAATCTCCTTCTTCTAACTCATCATCCGAATCACTTGAGGTCGAATCACTATCTAAAGTACTAGTAGATTCCTTAATAGCTTCCTCAAGTGCACATTTAATTATCCTATTCAATTTCTTAAGCTCTCCAATCACCAACAATACGCGCTCGGAGTTGGTTGGCAAAAGTTGGATCAAGTGGTAGGTTGTTGTTTGGTGGGTTATCACCTTCCATGATGAAAAGTGATGGGGTTACTAACACAGTCACGAAGAAGGGGGATAGACTAAGAGGAAGCTAAAATTGAGAAAAAATCTTACTTGATAGGAATCAAGCAAGGAAACCTAAACGAGGTGGAAATCTAACTAGCTATTCTATTCCCGTGATGGCGCCAAAACTTGATACTGCACAACGCTGCTCGGGGTCAAAGGAAACATCCTTTTCTTTGAACAAGTATTTCAACCACCTAGGCAGTGAACCTAATCGTTGTAGTGTAGTATTAGGGTAAGCCTCAGTATTGATATCGTTCTCTAGGGGAATAGGAATGCTAGTGAGAAATTACAACGCTAAGGTTGGGGTTGAGGAAGATTATTTTTTATCTTTTTTATATTTTTTAGAAAATTGAAAGTACGAACCTTGGGGTATTGGATTTGGGGGGTGGTATTTCTACCGATTACTCTAAGGTTATCTTTAGATTTTTAGCCTACAATAACTCTAGGCGATTATAAACTAATGTTCACAAAGATTAATCAAGCATTAAAAACACAACGATGGCCTATTGCAATCCTAAGCCAATTACAATTAAGAATAGAGACAACCAATCAATATTCAATAAATAAGTTTCATAGATCTAGGCAAACACACAAGTAAATTAACCGGACATGGTAAACATGCAAGCATACACACATACAATCGAAGACATAATAAAATCAATGAAGTAAATTACTTATCTTGATGTACAATAGGGTATGAGAACCCTAAGATACTGCCCAAGACAACCAAAATCGTTTTTGGGTTTACTCCACAATTCTACCTCTCTAAAAGTCTGAAAATTCGAATTCTATATATAGAGTTACAAGCGCGACGTCACTCTTTAATTGTGACGCCGTCGGATCGCCGCCATTAGGGTTTCGTCTTGACCAAGTCAACTTTGTGGCGTCACGTTGTGGTTGTGACAGGTCGGCCCGCCCGCGCGTGTGAATCGGATCTAGGCCGCCCGGTTGTGACGCCTACTCTTTAAAGCCTGGCGCCGTCAGTACAAAATAGCAATTTCACTTTTGACCATCACAATTAGAGGGACGGCGTCGCCCTTTATCTGTGACGTCGTCGGTGCGTTTCCAATAGCTTGAGTGTCTTGATCTTAACTTTAGCCATTTTCTTCACATATTCACGCCTTTTCGTCCAAATAAGTGTCATTCCAGCATTTTGCCTTCAAGAGACCTAAAAAGTGAAAAGAAACTAAATTAAGCAGTATCGGATATAAAAGTGGTCGATTAAGGGCTTAAATGACCCCTCAAAAGTGTACCTTTTAAATCCTTATCCGGACTAAAACGTAAAAAAGGACGAAAACGTAAAAAAACATACGAAAACGTAGAAAACGGATGAAAAAAACGTAAAAAAACAAATGAAAACTTGAAAAAGCATAGGAAAACATAAAAAAAGTGACGAAAACGTAAAAAACGGACGAAAATATAAAAAAATGTTTGAAAACATAAGTAAATAGAAAAAAACGTAAAAAACAGACGAAAACGAAAAAAATGACAACAACGTAAAAAAATATATAAGAAAAGATAACTAAGGTTATGTATTGGGGATCAACGGTGCAATTGTTTAATGTATTGGGGACTAACGGTTAATTACCATGTCAAGTGGTTAGTCATATTGGTTAAAATTTAAAAGTATAATAGTCATAGTGGACTTCTTAAAAGTATGTTGGTCATATTAGCACAAATCGAAAAGTACATTAGTCATTTTTGACTTTTACCCATTTCAAGTGAATAAATAAGAGTTATCAACCTTATTTGCTCGGTATGATTAAGAAACAATAACCAATGTGGTTATTCTCTACGGTTGATCCACACTACACATTCACCAATACTTTTGGTATGCTAGTTCTAACACCACCCGAATGTATATGCTTTTACACCTTAGATCGAATAAGATAAAAGATGAAAACACAAACCCTAAAGAGGATGTTTGGTCAATCGGTTTTAGAGGAGATGAGGGAGGAGAGATTTAGTTTGTGTGTTAAGTTATGAGGATTAAAAATAAAGCCTTTGCATTTATACTAAACACAAGGGGTTTTAGATCATTCGTAACTTGATCACCAAGCCAAGGATAACTTCATTTTCCCTCCTTGGTCGATCCCCTATAGGGATAAATTATAGATTATCTAGTTTTGATTTGTTAATTTAATATTAATACAATATTGATAAATAACTAATAAGTATTTAACCTCATTATTTATTAATACGTTATGTAACAAATACATACGCTAAATGACTTATAAATTATTTTGGTGTTATTATAATATAAATACAAAATTTATATTATAACTTAGAGTGTTAATACAAATAACTCCTAAAAGCGTTAATTGTACTTTACGATATTTGCTAAATTTTATTGATGACAATAATAAACTTTATTTACGCAACATATACAAATAAACAAGTCATATGTATATAGTTTCAACTTTTCTTTTATATCACTAAGGCGTAAATGAATACCAAATACTATGTTGTTAAATGAACACACTTTGCATAAGACAATTGTTATAGTATAATATACATATTTCAAAAAATGTCTAAGTCTAATAAATAGTCTTTATATGAACACAAATAAGCAAACTTTTTCTTTACTTCTACTAAGACTTCATACATATTTGTTTTAGGCATTTTATTAACTAGTTACATTTACAAATAGTCTTTATATAAACACAAGTACACAAACCATTTCTTCAGCAAAGACTAACTACATATATATGTAATTAGACATTTTATTTTTCAAGTTAACTTTCATAATATAAATAAAAACAAAATCGACTCATTACATCATGCATAGTGTCATCAAAATCTGAAAACACCACAAAATATTTTTGTTAGCCTTAATAGTTTTATTAGAAGTGATGGTCATTCACATTTAGGAACTTTGTAACGTGTGTTAGATATCGTGATAGAATAGTCAGCGGGCTCGTGGATTGGGCTAAGCTAAATGGCTATTAGTTTAGTTAAGCTTGCCTTGTATAAGTTCATGTAACCCAATCCATGTCCAAGTCCATACGACGGCCCATAGAAAGCCTTTTAGGGCATCATGTATTCCAACTATATAAACCCTCAAAGTCTCATTTGAGGGTGTGCTTAAGTGTGTGTGTGTGTGTGTTTTTCTTTGGAATATACAACTTATTGTGTTCATCTTTTCTCTCACATACGATCCATATAACATCAAGTCACCATCTCTTCTCATCTTTATTTCTTTCATCTTCACGCATAGTTTGTGTTTGTGTTAACGAGATATACGTGTTGGGTTTGTGATAAGGTTGATAAAAGTAAGGTCCTACAATTGGTATCAATCGCCTAACAATGGTTTAGGAGTGTTTGTGTTTGTTTTGAAGTTTAGTGTATCGCGTAAGCTCTCGTTATCAAAGTGGTCACGCTTAAAGCTTTAATTTTGCACTTAAAATTCAAGATTCTTGTGGTTTAAGGTTTATTTGGTGCTAAAGTTTGAGTTTTTGCAAAAGTTCGAAGCTTTACGTGTTTTCTTCATTTTAAGCTCGTTTTGGTTCGTTGGTCATTTCTACTCGTAAGCTTTCTAAGCACTTTGGGTGAAAAAGGTCAACATTTTGTGTTATTCGAGTGTTTTTAAGGATATTGTGCAAGAGAAATCGTTTGAATCATTGGAAATTTTTACGCGTGGGTCAAAACCCTAGTTCTCTGCGTAAGAAAAGTCAAACTACGCATAACTTTCTCGCATAAGCTTTTGGTGCAGATTCTTGAGCTATAACGATTACTCGATGCTTCCTCACTTGGATAAGTTTGTGGAACACTTGACTTTTGGATATCTTTTACCTTTGTGATAGTGTAAAGGATTTTGGGCAAAACCCTAATCTTACGCATAAGCTTAGACTTACGCGTAGAACACTTTACGCTTAAGTATTTTCTTACGCCTAAGCTTGTCTTACGCATAACTAAATCTTACGCATAAGTTTTCTCGCCTAACTTTAAACTTACGCATAAGCATTTCCTCGCCTAAGGAATCCTCGCCTAAGCCATCCTACTCGTAACCATATCCTACTCGTAACCACATTGTCTCGCCTAAGCTCTTTCTCGCATAAAGGTTTAAAAAAAGGTTTTTGGCGGAAAACTTGAGTAAAATTTAAATTTTGAGGAGACTAAGCGTTCAATTTTTACGAGATTCAAATTTTGGTTTAACTGTGAAAATTTTGGTCAAAATTCAAATTTTGGGCCTAAATTCAAATTTTTCGGGTCAAATTTGGCGTCAAAATTGTCATAACTCAAATTTTTCATACGACCTTAGAATTGATTTTTATAGTGAATTTCAAATTTTGGGAGAAAATTTTTTTCGCCTAAGAACCAAGGTTCTGATGCGACTTTCGGAAAAACCTCAACCGAGCTTAATCTTCATCAACCACAACTCCTTTATCGTTGAATCGATCCTACATCAACTTTATCATATCATACCTTCATCAATGGCAACTCAACAAGACATTCATGCGGCGGTGCGAAAACCGTCCTCCTATGTTGGCAAAGGTGGTTATCTTCAATGGAAAAGTCGTATGCTTCGCTACATCAAGACCAAACCTAATGGAAAACTCATGATTAACTCCATTACGAATGGACCCTTCAAGCCTCGACAAATCCTAGACCACGGAACTCTGACGTCCCACCATCTTATCATACTCAAAGCGAATCGAGAATACTTGAAGAGGATCGAAGCAAGTCGATCACGAGATGACATGGCAATTCATATTGTCCAAGCTGGTTTACCAATAGACATCTTTCTTTGCGGTGAGCGGTTGTGAAAGCGCTTTCGATATGTGGGAGCGTGTTAGGCGGCTTTGTCATGGAGCAGAAATTGGTCAACAAGACATGGAGAACAAGCGCTAGCGAATGGGAAAAGTTTACTTCAACTCGGGAGAATCCATTGAATCCTACTATGGAAGGTTTTGCACTTTGATGAATGAGCTAATCGAAACAAGCTAGCACCCGAACTATCGTTCAAAACATCAAGTTCTGAACAATCTTCGGAAGAATGGGGACGATATGTCACTATTGTCAACCAAACAAAAGACTTACATCGGTGAACTTTGATCAACTAAGCGATTTTACGAAACAAAACCAAGTGAAGTGAATGAAGTCGGGAAAGAAAGATTGGCAAAGAATCATGATCCATTGGCACTTATTGCAAAGACTCAACCTTGGTGAATACACAACAACAAGCTTCATCATCTTCCAACAACAACAACTTGCGACAATACATTCCACAACCACAACAACAATTCTATCCACGAACAACAAGTCATTCAACAACCGTATCCACAATACGGGAACAAGGAATCACGATCTTGGCGAACAAGAAGAAGCTTTGCGACAAGTATTTTCTTTATTGGGTAAAGCATTCGTGATCGCTATTCCACACCAACTAACAACAACCAAAAGTTTCATCAAACACTACATAGCGAGCAAATTGCACGGTAGGGTGTGAATATGGGTAATCAAGGTCAAATGGTTGGAGTTATTGGGAATCGGCGAGGATATGCTCTTGGATTTCGTATGGGTGTCAGCGGTTCCGTATCGGGGAATCAGTTGGGTCGAATGTTGGAAATCGGATGGGACGAGAATGTTGGGAATAAGCGATGGGTGTCGAATGGGAATGTTGCGACTCGATCGTTGGGAATTATGGAAATGTGAATCGGGTGTCGGGTTAAGTGTTATAGCTGTCAAGGAATGGGTCACATGGCACGAAAGCTGTCCCACTAAGCCACACAAGAAGAATCTTGAGTTTCTTGAAAGCTATCTTTGTTAGCACGAAGCAAGCGGGGATGCGGTTGAGTCTTGAGGAAAATGATTTTTCGCTATTGTGGATGATTTGGAAGACCTCGAGGAACTCAATGCACTGCGCATCTTCATGGCAAATCTTGAGGAGACTAAGTCGACAACGACTCGGCGCACCTCATCTATGGCGCCAACGCGATGTCGAGGTACCAATCATTGATCCATGCTATAACAATGTCATATTTGATGTGTTTACTCATGACGACGACATTACGTGGCGCTTGACACCTACTTATGATACATACGGACAATCCGAGTTGTAGCAATACTAACTCGAAACTCGGATGTGGATCCTAGTGGAGGTGTGTGGCACAAAATCTTGAGGCGATGAGGAAACACGTGCTTATTTTGAATCATTAATCAATAAGCGTGGCATTGAAATTGAGAAAGTTAGTAAGGTCAATCGCGAAGTTAAGGCGCGAATGTTAAATTGACCACGAGCTTGAGAGTTACAAAGAGAAGCGCGAGCCTATGAATTTCATACAAACAAAATATCGAATTAGAAATTGGTTACGAGATTACATTTTAAGAGAAAAACAATTGCAAATCAAGTATGATACACTTGATGTGAATCGAACTTGAAAATAAAATCTTTAAACAAGGAAATTTACGAACTAAATGACCAACTTTCTAAACAAAAACACTTTTTTCGATCTTGAAAAAGAAGAAAGCAGTTGATTCTTGATTTTTCAAAGCGAGAAGATTCTCTTCTTGATGAAATTACGGATAAAATGAAACTATCAAAAATTGGATAATTTACTTCTTACAACGGGTCATTCCGCTAAAACAAACAAGATGCTTTCTAATCAAGTAAATCCGATTTTCATACGACACATAAAATGGCTCTTGGTAACTCACCTCCTTGTTTCCTCAAGAAAGCTCGAAATCTCGGAATGTGTTGAACAATGGAAAACCTTTGCATGAACCCATAATTGTGCATGATTCTCTTGAAGCGTTGGAACTATATCGAGGAGAGTAGATCAAGAATGAAACAAAAACATCCGAAATCAAACCAATTGACTATAACAAATGGAACAAAATTAATGGTATTTCGTTTGTTTCACATAAAGAACAATCAAAGTTTTCCATCACACGGTTTCAAAACCGGTTGCAACTCTGTAGTTGTCTCAAAATCCTTTTCGAAAATCGAACAAATGTCTTCAAACAATCCTTTTAACACAAGTGATGCGGAAGCATTTTAGGCGATGTTAAAACTAGAATTGGGAGACTTCAAGAGGCTGTTAAAACTAAAACTCATATTACAACCAACATACGGTTTAATAGTTTTGATATTGAACAAAAAGTTTTTGAAGCGAAATTGCCCTCAATTTGAATAACATCAACTCAAGGGTAATTTATTTTGAACAAGCCTTTTGAAAAAAGCAGTGACTTTGTCAAGGACCATAAATCCACAGTAAAGCAAGCTAATGAAAGTATTGAACAAATCAAAGTTTTGGAAAAGTTAAATGATTCTCTCTTGAAGATGTTCGACTCTTGATATTATGTCCATCATTTTGCAAACATATTACATTGAAGATCATGAAAGACTCGATCTGAGACCTCAAAATTGTTTCAAAATATGAAAAAGCTCTTGAAAAACTTGAAAAGAAAATGTCTCATATTTTAAACAACTTGATCGAAAAAGCGAGGAATGCAAGTATGACAAAGCTGTCGTATGGCGTGCCTACAATGACATGAAAGCGAAAAATGATCTTTTGAGGGCTCATTTGGAAAGTCAAAAGGAAAGGCGGTGGATCTTGTGATTAAAAACCATTGACTGCGGAGAAAGCAAATGTTCCCAAACCGGTTTCCAAACCAAAATGTACATTTCTATGCCTCCTCCAAAAGTCAATGAGAAAAATGTTTCATCAAAACCGGTCACTCCACTGCCTTACCTAAACAAAATGTTGATAAAGGAAAAGCGGTTATCGAGAAACCAAAAGTTTTAGCTTTGGCCTTTTTAAGATGAGTACCACTAATCGTGCGCCTCCACATCTAAAACATATGGAACAAAGCGACATAAGTTTAGAAAAGCACTCTAAAGAGACTAGGAAAATGAAACCACCTCCTTCATAAAAATGTGAATCTAATCGTGTGCCTTACCTTCTACGGGACTAGAAAGCACCTCTAGGAGCAGCGAGACTAAAGCCTAAGAGCAATACAAGGAACAATAGAGTCTCATTGCCTCTAGGAGTAGTAGCTTGAATAAAGAGAAGAAAGTAGAAGAACACCCTAGGAATTTACCGCTTTTGAATAAGAAAGACATTTCATCAGAATGTCTTGAACCTATGAAACTTGCTAAGTCTAATGAATGTGTTGAATCTCTTTGTTTAACTTGCAAGAAATCTTTAATTAATGTTCAAGATGATTGTGTTTCTAAGAATGTGAATGATAAGCACATTAAGAAGAACGTCCCAAAAGATCTTACGCTAAGCAGTAGGAAGACTAGTTGCAAAACTTAGGCTTTTCACTCTTGACAAGAACCATAGTGTTTACTTTAGGGATGATATTTGAAACCCACGGGTAGAACTTTCACACTCGAGAATGGTACAATGAGTGATAAACCGAATTCCACAGAAAACCTCTTTGAGTGTGATCGATTTTACCTCTAACCCAAAGGAACCAAAATCAAAGCGGTTTCCACAATATTCTTTTTACATTCTTGGCGGGTTATCGAAATTTGTCTTTGGATCGTCGACTCGGGTTGCTCCAAGCACATGACCGGGAATCTGAAGGCTGCGATCAATTTAAATGCGGAAATTCATGGGAACCGTACGTTTGGAAATGATCATGTAGCGACTATCATGGGTTATGGAGATCTACCTTTTGAAATTATTTGATCACTCGGGTTTACTATGTCGAAGGGTTGGGACATAATTTGTTTCGATCAGGCGATTACGTGATGCGATTTAGAGGTTGCTTTTAGGAAAAATGCTTGCCGTTAGAAACTTGGATGGCGATCTCTTAGCGGGAATCGTGATACAAACTTGTATGCTATCGACATCAATCAAATGGCCTCTTCATCACCAATATGTCTTATGACACGAGCATACGGAACACGGTCTGGTTGTGGCATAGAAGGTTATCCCATCTCAATTTTGACACCATCAACAATCTTGCCAAAGACAACATCGTCAATGGACTTCCAAAGTTCAAATACACCAAGGATCACTTATGTCCATCATGCGAACAAGGAAAAAGCAAAAGAGCATCATATAAACCCAAATCCGTACCTAGTTCGGAAGCAAAGTTGCATATGTTGCACATGGACTTATGTGGCCCAATGAGAGTTGAAAGCATTAATGGGAAAAAGTATATTCTTGTTATCGTCGATGATTATTCAAGATATACATGGGTTAAGTTTACGAGATCAAAAGGCGAAGCACCGGGCATCATCATCACCTTTACGAAGCGTATTCAAGTACTTCTTCAAACTCCGATAAGGGTTGTAGAGCAGACAACGACCTTGAATTCACTAATCGGGAGTTAAGAACTTATTTTGAAGATGTTGGAATTACACATCGGACATCGGTTGTTAGAACTCCACAGTGAGAATGGGGTAGTTGAAAGAAGAAATAGAACTCTTGTGGAAGCTGCTCGCACAATGCTAATTTATTCTAGTGCACCGTTATTTCTATGGGTGATCTTTGTTGCCCTTTGCTTGTTTCACTCGAACCGATCCCTAATCCATCCTAGATTCAATAAAACCCATATGAGCTTGTGAACAACGAAAAACGATATCTCTTACTTTCACGTGTTTGGCGCTTTGTGCTATCCGACGAGCGACAGAGAAGATCTAGGTAAATTGAAAGCTAAAGGTGATATTGGAATCTTCATTGGATATTCGAGATAACTCGAGGGCATTCGGGGTGTATAATGAGAAGAACTAGGAGGATCATGGAGCGATGAATGTGAAATTTGATGAACTTTCACATATGGCTTACGAGAGACTCGCTCTAGAACCCGCACTAAACCCATGAGACTTACGGACACATCGATTCGGGACTCGTACCTCAAAGAGCTCAATCAACCGTTTGACAATCCTAAAGAACAAGAATGGGAGAATTTCTTGAGTTAATGTTCGATGAATACTATGGTGGAACTTGACAAATGCATCAAACCATCATTCCATTGCACCGCTCAAAATCATCCTCCACCACCAACGAAGATGCATCTACAACGGTCGAAACCAATGCACCAACTCCATCTACATCATCTACATCTACTACGGTTATTGCACCCGTTCTACCGGCGGTTGATGAGCAAAACCAAAACCGAGCGATGCAACGTTAGATGAAGACTTATTTGAAAACCCGTTTGCTACGGAATCGGTGAATCTTCTTCAAGCTTACGAGAACCATCTAACTCGCATCGTTTAACCAGCGGTATCCTACACTACGAAGTGGACAAAGACCACCCAATTGAACAAGTTATTGGTGAACCTTCAAGGCCGATTCGGACGAGGCGTCAACTTGCCACCGATTGCGACTTATGCATTTACCTTTGCTCAATTAGCAATATAGAGCCAAAGAACATTCGCGAGGCAATGGCGGAACCGCATGGATAGAAGCGATGCGGGAGGAACTTCTCCAATACCGTCTTCATGACTCTTGGGAAATGGTTCCAAGACCAATTGACATTCGCGTCATTGATCTCAAATGGTTATGGAAGAACAAAAGGGATGAAGAGATGAGCGTAATTCGCAACAAAGCTCGTCTTGTGGCCAAAGGATACGAGACAAGAGGAAGGATAGACTTTGAAGAGTCATTCGCGCGGTAGCTAGACTTGAAGCGATCGGGATATTCTTAGCCTATCGACTCACAAAAACATCACGGTTTATCGGATGGACATTAAGACCGCGTTCTTGAATGGAACTACGAAAGAAGAAGTGTCGTGAGTCGGCCGGAAGGCTTCATCGACATGGAACATCCGGACTCGTCTACAAACTCAAAAGGCAATCTATGGTTTGAAACAAGCTCAAGGCGTGGTATGATGACTGTCCTCTTTCCTTATCCAAAACAATTTCACCAAAGGAGCAGTTGATCCTACCTTGTTTACACAAAATGCAAAAACGACATTTTGATTGTTCGATTTCGTGGGCGACATCATCTTTGGGTCCACTAATCCGAATCTTTCAAAACATTTTGAAAATCTCATGAAAAGCAAATTTGAAATGTCCATGATGGGGAACTAAAATTCTTTCTTGGTTTACAAATACATCGGTCCCTCGTGGAATTTTTATAAATCAAGCTAAATACACAAGCGAGATTTTGAAAAATCATGGTATGGATAATTGTGATTCGGTCGGAACACCAATGGTAACTTCACCAAAAATTGGAGCCGATTTGTTTGGGAAACCTATTGATCAGAAGAAATATCGGACATGATTGGTTCTCTCATGTATCTTCTTGCTAGTCGACCGGATATTCATTTCTTTGTTTGCTTATTAGCACGGTTTCGAGCAAAGCCTACGAGCTGCACCTCAAAGAGGTTAAGCGGATCTTCGGTGCACGAAGACATCCATTCACATGGGACTTTGGTATCGAAGGAATCGGTTGATCTAATTGCCTTTTCGGATCACGGACCACGCGGTGATCAAGTTCTGACAAAAGTACATCGGAGGAGCACAATTTTGGGTGAAAAGTTAGTCGGTGGTCTTCAAAGAAACAAGATTGCCTTGCACTTTCAACCGTTGAAGGCGAGTATGTGTCTCTATCTGCGTGTTGTGCTCAAGTTCTATGGATGAGAACACAACTCACAGATTATGGCTTTACTTTCGATAAAATACCTATGTATTGTGACTCGAAAAGTGCCATAGCCATATCATGCAATCTGTTCATCACTCAAAGACTAAGCATATCCGTGTCCGCTACCACTTCATCAAAGTGCGTCGAAAATGGTCTTGTTGAATTATTCTTCGTGAAGGCGATTACCAACTCGCCGATCTATTAACTAAAGCCCTTCCAAAAGAAAGGTTTGACTATTTAGTTCGACGAATTGGAATCGAAGCCTAACCCACGAGGAGTTAGAGCGTCTTCTCGAATCTTCTTGAAAATGATTTTCCA
Organism: Chrysanthemum lavandulifolium; assembly: GCA_022545495.1. Lineage (NCBI taxonomy): Eukaryota > Viridiplantae > Streptophyta > Magnoliopsida > Asterales > Asteraceae > Chrysanthemum > Chrysanthemum lavandulifolium. Next base: position 84,183,212 of record CM040246.1, read on the forward strand.
AAAAGCTTATTTGTAAATATTTTTGAAAAACAAAATACAAAATTTGAAAAACCAACAAAAGCAAAATATAAAAATATAAAACTTTCAAAAATACAAAAACAATAGAAAATCAAAAATCAAAAATATTCTTCTCACGACATGTCTCTTGTATAATCGATATTACATGCGTTTCTAGAAATGTCATTCAACAATGATACGGGCATGTACGGATGCTTGGCGAGAGTTCTTTAATATGTTTTCTAAAACATGTCGTTTCTCAAAATTTCTTCATAAAATGGCTTTCGTATACTTGATCGAAACCGGACCAAAATGATGACTTTTGATTATTTTTCAAATCAAAACTCGTGTTTTTAATGAAAATCACAAGTGTGCGCTTGATGCACTACATTTAAAAATGGTGAGAAATCATCATCATCTTGAGCACCTTTTCAAGATTGTTCAAAAGATTTTCAAAATCTTTCAAAATATTTTGTGCTCAAGATAACTCCTCTAAAACCCTTTAATTGATTATGCTTTATTAAAGGGGAGTATAAAACAAAAATGTTCCAAATTCATGCTTAAATCAAATCCGTTTGTCTCCCAAAAGATTCTAAAATGTTGTTTAATCCGTTGATATCAAAAATATCACGAATATGCTATTTTTGAGGGGGAGGCGTGATTAAAATGTGATCAAAAGTTTAATGATCGTTGTTTGAATCTCAAAATGAGCTCGACTCGGTTGAAACCAATGAATTGACGAAGGAATCGATAAATGTACCATCTCGAGAAACTTTCTATGGACTTGACCGGGACGGGTAATAATTTCAAGCTAGTTCTCTAGTGATGTAAGCGTGTCTCGAATCGGTCTAGTTCATTTAAAGTCGATCAATTCAAAAGTGCGAACTCTACCCTCTATGTGCGATTTACATCAAAACTTATAAGCACATGTGAAGGGGAGTGTTTACGAAAATATAAAACTCTCGGAGTGTTTCAAACATGTTTTCTATCATAAACACTCGAGAGATTTTCAAGAAAAATGGTTTTATGGCAACAATAGGACGATCATGGAGTTATAAGGTGACTAAGGATAGGAAATCCGTCCTATGATCCGAGAGCGGAGGGATCTACCCAAGGACATCACAAATAGTTAGTATTAGAAGTCCTTAGGAATGATTGAAAAAGGAGTAATGTGAGAAAGGAGAAAGAAGGGTTGAAGAATTAAAAGAAAAGTAAAAGAAAGGGTGAAAAGAAATAGCCCTCCATATTCAACCTTAGAGGCGAAACCGGGTTCAATTCATACACTCTTGGTTGTCACTAGATGACTTGGTATTGAAGACAAAGGCGTCATGGACCCGGTGGCCTTGCTTGCACTAAACCTTCTAGCCACTCAATTCCTCTTAAAAGGTTTGTTTCATTCTCTTGGGAACCCTACATAATCTATCGACTTTCTCTTAGAGATCGTTGGTATTGAAGAAGGAGACCCTCTCCTAGTCTCCGCTCGGAAAACCAAAATGCACTATTGAGTCTAGAGCCACGAGATTCATCAAAAGATCTCATAGGAACACTTGACATGACATCGCTTGTTGTTCATCAATAAGGACACAAGTGATATATTCTAGAGTCCTCACGAGATCTTAGCAATCTGCGAGAACATTTATGAGAAGTTTCACAATTGTGATCTTGATGATTGAATGGAAACTCTGCCGGGGTCAACATCAAGCGACCACGGCGGCGGTCACCGGTAACTCCCGTGGATTACGCTTAGTGTGTCTCAAGCGGTCTGATCGTGGGGTGATGCTTGGTGTACCTCGGTGACTCATCGAGCTGTAGATGTACTTGGTATATCGCGTTATCTCACTTGTGGGACTCGGTTCGAGAGCGGCCTTTGTGAGAATTAGAGGCGTGTTTTCACACTATCTTTGTTAACACCCTCGAAATTCAAACTTGTAAGTCGGAATCCGCTTATTACTAACTTTGTTTTATGTTTTCTTCTTATGGAAGCTCGGGGCGGATTGATCGTGCAGATTCTCCACATGCTCATACCAACAACACATGAAAGTTCTCATCAAAATCAAAGGCAACACAAAGTTAAAGATGATTCTTCGTCAATGTCAAAGAATCTACAAAGTTTAAAGACTCGAGAACTACATCATTGGTAACCAAAGACAAATAGAAGTGTGAGCATGGTGGAGAAAGGCGTGGAGACACCTAACCAACGAAGTTGACAATGGCGGAACAACCACATTAATCGATCACAAAGCATGAAGGAACAAAGAATCAAGACTATTCTATATCTACACACAAAGTTCAAGCTCGAGAAAAGTAAAGACCTAATCAAGTGGAGCATCATTTGAATGACCACCCTTAGGGAGATTATTGTATAATAGTTTTATTAGAAGTGATGGTCATTCACGTTTAGGAACTTTATAGCGTGTGTTAGATATCGTGATAGAATAGTCAGCGGGCTCGTGGATTGGGCTAAGCTAAATGGCTATTAGTTTAGTTAAGCTTGCCTTGTATAATCATGTACCCAATCCAATCCAAGTCCATATCCACGCCCATAGAAAGCCTTTTAGGGCATCATGTATTCAACTATAAATACCCTCAAAGTCTCATTTGAGGGTGTGTGTGTGTGTGTGTGTGTGTGTGTTTTCTTTGGAATATACAACTTATTGTGTTCATCTTTCTCTCACATACATACGGTTTATAACATCAAGTCACCATCTTTCTCATCTTTATTTCTTTCATCTTTGCATTGTGTTTGTGTTCACGTGTGTTATACGTGATATACGTGTTGGGTTTGTGATAAGGTTGATAAAAGTAAGGTGTATAATTCAAGAATCTCCTTGATAGGGTTTCGCAGCTGCTCTAGTTGTTCTCAAATCGAAACGTCTCAAAGAAGACAACACGTAGTGAGTGAACCAGCGAATTGAGATTCACTGATTGATGAAAAATTGATTTGAAAACAATAGCGTATTGCTTAGAAGAAAGAGTTTTGCAATAAGACGAAGGTTTTATGAGAAAGATCAATTTTCAATCAAAAATACTTTTTGTATTTGAAAAGAGTACACATTCAATGTGCTAGAGAAAAGAAGAAATTCGCACATCGAACGGTTTTTCCAAAAGTATTTTTTTCAATCAGAGATACTCTTTGTGTTTGAAAACATAAGTACACATTCGATGTGCTAGAGAAAAGAAGATTTGCACATCGAACAGTTTTTCCAAAAGTATTCGTCAATTCCATTCCTGGACCAAGGTTGATTCAAGAGTGAATCGCCCCATCGTTTCTGTCCAGTTGTCACAGGCTTGATCTTTAGAAAAGGTCTCACATGTCACCCACCAAGAGCTTGTTTGATGTTAGCTCTAGAAGGATGTTCTGGCAATACCACAAGGATAATGCGTAGGACTCTTAAAATATTCTTACTTTCCACATTGTGTGAAACAGCAAGTCTTCATTAATTTAGTGTCATAATGAGATATTGTGGATGATCTCTTGGCTCTAGACTCAATATTGCACTTTGGTTCCTATGCCGGAGACTAGGGAGAGGGTCTCTTTCTTTAATATCAACAATCTCTAAGAAAGTCGATAGATTATGTAGGTTCCCGTGAGAATGAAACAAGTCATTTTAAGAGAAACTTGAGTAGCTTGGGAATTTTATTGCGGTCGTCCTTTGGGTCCATGACGTCTTGTCTTCAATACTAGTGTTACCTTAGTAACCACCAAGTAGCATATATATTGAACCCGTTCACGCCCCTAAGGTTGAATTATTTGAGGGCTATTTATTTTCACCCTTTTTCTCATTTATTTCTTTTTCATTCTTCAACCCCTTCAGTGCTTACCGAGGCTTCATAACTAGAACCTTGTTGGGTTTACTCCATTTCTAGCTCTATCTCAGTCCGCACTCTTCCCATATCTCACTTTTCTCCTTTTTTCATCATACCTAAGGACTCTACACTATCTAGAGGATTGTCCCTGGGTAGATCCCTCCGGCTTGGATATTGCATTGGGCCATGGATTGGATTTGGGCTTGATATAAAAAGGGTGTCCGGTTTGGTATATGTTAACACAAGGACCTTTGTTGTAATTTCTCCAAACCTCAAGGACTGAAAATGACACTTTTCCAAACTTATCACAAGGACCAAATTTGAGAAACTTTGATAGTACAAGGACCCTTTTTGCATAAAATTCCATTTTTAGAAATCCAAGGACTATTTTTGCAATATTTCAAAGTTCAAGGACTTTTTCTGCCATTTGACCAAAGAATCATTCAAGGACCAAATTTAACAACTTAGAATATTTCAGGGACCTTGAATGACACAACTTCACATTTTTGAATTCCAGGGACTAGATTTGACAACTTTTAAAACTTGGGGGACTAAAACTGCCAATTTTGCAAACTTGAATCATTTTTCATCTGATTTTGATATTTTTGCATTTAAAACACATAAAACACTGATTTGTGATATTTTCATCATTTTGATGCGTTTTTGAGTGTTTTCAGATGATTTTGCGCTTAGATTGTACAAAAATGATGAGTATTTAGACACTCATCAATCCCCACATCGAGATATTGCTAGTCCTAGCAATGTTTTAGATCTTTAATGGATTTTAAAACTCTTTACCAAAAGCCATCACTTCGGAGTAGCCGGTTGTTTTAGTTCAAGTAAGAACCTTGGTACAATGATAACCAAATGATTTTGAGCAAATCATAAGTCAGAACGGATTTGATTTGTCTTTACCGAGCCGCTTGCTCGGACTAGCCAACTCTTAGATAAATTATCGAATTATCTTTGGTGAGTGAATACCAATTATGGATTTTCCATCGCCTTTACCACAAGCCATAAACTTGCGGGCTAGCCAACTCTTCACTTTTTAGGATATGGAGAGTTGAGAACCATACAATTTGGGCAAATTGCAAGCCATAAACGGATTTGAGAAATCTTTACCAAGAGCCGTTTGCTCTGGATTAGCCAATCCTTTTGTCTATTAGACATGGCGGATGATAACCATATCTTGAGTAAGTGAAAACACTTGCTCCAAAAAATTTTGGCCAAAACGGGAATTAGGTGGATAATTTCATGATAAAATTCGTGAGAATTCCCCCACTTAGAAATGAATATTGCCCTCAATATTCAAAGTACCGCGGTTATGCGAAACAAAGAACGTAAAATGGAAATACTACGGCAATTATTTGAAATTTTTTTTTTTTTTTTTTTTTTTTTTTTTTGATAAAAGATTTTATATACAACGATTGGGCAACTCCCCACACTAGGGTGTAGAACGAGAGAAAGAAGATGAAATATGGGTGAAAACCCATATGGTGTGTCTATTGTTTTTGATTCCCGAGTCATTAGCTTGACTCGATCCCCACATTCATTGGTGCATGGGAAAGTTTGTAGATCCGGGACAACCACGGGGAATGTCCTCTCCAAAGTAATGCTTCACTCGATGACCATTTACTTTAAAATTAGGACCATCGGTGAGATAACTCAATGGTACCATAAGGATAAACCTTAGCGATAGTAAATGGACCGACCAACGGACTTGAGCTTTTCCAGAAAATCTTCAATCTTGAATTGAAAAGAAGGACTCGATCCCCAACGTTGAAAACGCGGTTCTTGATTTTGAGTCATGAATCTTCTTTGTCTTTTGTTTATAGATCAAAGAGTTTTCGTAAGCTTGATCACGAAGTTCATTTAATTCATTCATTTGAACTTTCTATGATCACCGGTTGTCCGAATATCGAAATTTGCATGCTTCAAGGCCCGGTATGCCTTGTGCTCTAACTCAATCGGAAGATGACATGCCTTTCCATTACACTAGCTTGTATGGAGTACACCGATGGGTGTTTTGTAAGTCAGCACGGAAGGCCCAGTCGTCATCTAGCTTATCCGACCGGGATGCACGATTTTCGCCTCTTGTCCTTTCAAGAATTCTTTTAATACCACGGTTGGAAACTTCCACCGCCCACTTGTTTGGGGGTGGTATGCGATGAGAGGCGGTGGGTAACACCATACTTTTGCATGACACGATCAAATTGGTCATTGCGAAATGTACCACGATCACCGATTATCGCTCTCGGAGTTCCAAACACGGTAAAAGAGATTTTAAAATTTCACAACTACTCGGGCATCATTGGTAGGCAAAGCTTTTGCTTCAACCCATTTTGACAAATAGTCAGCACCACAGTATGTACTTGTTACCTCGAGAAGATGGAAATGGCCCCATAAAATCAATACCCCATATGTCAAATATCTCACAAACTTGAATGGCATTTTGTGGCATTTCATTCCTTTGAGAGATATTACCATGACGTTGACAAGCGTCGCGAGTTTTGACAAATTCGTGGGCATCCTTATAGATTGTGGGCCAATAAAACCCGAATCAAACACCTTTTGGCGGTGTAGTTTGGACTATGATGGCCCCAGTGGGTCCAAAGATGGCAAGTGTGAGAATGTCAATAGCTTCGTCCATAAACACATCGCCGATGACTTGATCAACACAAATTTTGAATAAGTAGGGTCGTCCCGTAAATAATGTTTAACATCTTTGAAGAATTTGTTCTTTGTTGGGTCGACATCCTTTTACTATGAAGTTACCCGCATGGTAATTTGAAGTCAACAAACCATGGGGTGGTAGAATTTCACCGAAAAGAAACCGCATTGAGTGTCTCGAGGAAATGTTTCATTTATTTCCTTTTCTCGAAAACATCTTGGTGAGGGTTTTCTAATCGACAGATGATCGTGACTAGATTCTCGACTCCTTTTTATCACGTATAATGATATCAAATTCTTGCAGGAGGAGAATCCAACGGAGCAATCTCGGCTTTGCATCTTGTTTTGCAAAGAGATATTTGAGAGCCGAGTGATCCGTATACACCACGCATTTGGTCAAGATCAAGTATGGCCGAAACTTCTCAAACGCATACACCACGGCTAATAGCTCTTTTTCTGTGGTGGTGTAATGAGTTTGCGCTTCAGTCATAGTTTTACTTGCGTAGTGGATAGGCTGAAAATGCTTGTTTCTTCGTTGCCCTAAGACTGCACCGATAGCAAAATCACTTGCATCGCACATGAGCTCAAAGGGTAAATCCCAGTCGGGAGCAACGAGAATGGGTGCCTCAGTAAGCTTTTTCTTCAATGTTTCAAAAGCTTCAATGCACTCGGATGAGAAGATAAAAGGAGCATCCTTTTCAAGAAGATGGGTCATAGGCCGGGCGATTTTAGAAAAATCTTGAATGAATCTACGATAGAAACCGGCATGACCTAAAAAACTCCTAATACCTTTGACGGTAGTAGGATGAGGTAATTTAGCAATAACATCGACTTTTGCTCTATCAACCTCAATCCCATTTTTTGAAATCTTATGGCCAAGGACTATGCCTTCTTTGACCATAAAGTGGCTCTTCTCCCAATTTAGACAAAGATTGGTGTCTTCACACCTTTGAAGCATTTTTTCTAAATGCGAGAGACATGTTTGAAAAGAATCCCCAATGACCGAGAAGTCATCCATAAACACCTCCATTGTTTCCCATTTGTGATCTTCAGTGATTGAATGGAAACTCCTGCCGAGGTCAACATCAAGCTACCGACAGCAGTCACTCGGTAACTCCCGTGGATTACGCTTAGTGTGTCTCAAACGGTCTACAGATCGTGGGGTGATGCTTGATTGTACCTCAGCGACTCATCCGAGCTGTAGGTGTATTTGATACATCGCGTTATCTCACTTGTGAGACTCCAGTTCGAGAACGGCTCTGTGAGAATTAGAGACGTGTTTTCACACTATGCTGTTAACACCCTCAAAATTCAAACTTGTAAGTGCCGGAATCCGCTTATTACTAACCTGTTTTATGTTTTCTTCTTATGGAAGCTCCGGAGCGGATTGATCGTGCATATTCCCCACATGCTCATACCAACAACACATGAAAGTTCTCATCAAAATCAAAGGCAACACAAAGTCAAAGATGATTCTTCGTCAATGTCAAAGAATCTACAAAGTTTAAAGACTCGAGAACTACATCATTGGTAACCAAAAGACAAATAGAAGTGTGAGCATGGTGGAGAAAGACGTGGAGACACCTAACCAACGAAGTTGACAATGGCAGACAACCACATTAACTGATCACAAATCATGAAGGAACTAAGAATCAAGACTATTCTGTATCTATGCACAAAGTTCAAGCTCGAGAAAAGTAAACACCTAATCAAGTGGAGCATCATTTGAATGACCACCCCTTAGGGGGAGATTGTTAGCCTTAATTGTTTTATTATAAGTGATGGTCATTCACGATTAGGAACTTTGTAATGTGTGTTAGATATCGTACTAGAATAGTCAACGGGCTTGTGGATTGGGCTAAGCTAATTGGTTATTAGTTTAGTTAAGCTAGCATTGTATAAGTTCATGTAACCCAATCCATGTTCAAGCCCATATACGGCCCATGGCCAAGCCTTAGGGCATCCTTTGTCTTGTACTATATAAACCCCTCAAAGTCTCATTTGAGGTGTGTGCTTGAGTGTGTGTGGGTATGTGTTCTTTCTTTGGAATATACAACTTATTGTGTTTATCTTTTCTCTCCACATACACGATCCATATAACATCAAGTCACCATCTCTTCTTATCTTTATTTCTTTCATCTTCACGCATAGTTTGTGTTTGTGTTAACGAGATATATGTGTTGGGTTTGTGATAAGGTTGATAAAAGTAAGGTCTTACAGAATTGATCCACATCTTTGATGATCTTCGAGCTTTCTTTGAGATCATCAGCCACAGTAAATCTCTGGATCACCCTTTATTGTGTTGCCATCATGTGAAGTTGTGACTTTTGGACTGACATGCTCACACCGTTGAATCATGACATCTTTCCATCGAGTAGCGGGCTTTTTTGGTTCATGATATTTGCGAACAGAAAGCGAAGCATAGTATAAAAATATCGAGCCGGGTAATGTATACATGCACCGGTCATGATTTCTTCAATTATGTGTGGATCTTTGTGAGCATGCGGTTTTGGATTGACTTTCAATTACGATCATTGCAACCCTCCAAATGTACACGCAACAACAGTTAGCAATAAAACACACGAAAGTGTCTTTGATCACTTTTTTGAATTGAGGAACACGCCCACGGTTCCCCGTTGATCGAGACAAGTACTTCCCGTGATCGGTATAATTCAAGAATCTCCTTGATAGGGTTTCGCGGTTGCTCTAGTTGTTCTCAAATCGAAGCGTCTCAAAGAAGACAACACGTAGTGAGTGAACGTGAATTGAGATTCACCGATTGATGAAAATTGATTTGAAAACAATAGCGTATTGCTTAGAAGAAAGAGTTTTGCAATAAGACGAAGGTTTTATGAGAAAGATCAATTTTCAATCAAAATACTTTTTGTATTTGAAAGAGTACACATTCAATGTGCTAGAGAAAGAAGAAATTCGCACATCGAACGGTTTTCCAAAAGTATTTTTTCAATCGGAGATACTTTTGTGTTTGAAAACATAAGTACACATTCGATGTGCTAGAGAAAGAAGATTTGCACATCGAGCAGTTTTTCCAAAAGTATTCGTCAATTCCATTCCTGGACCAAGGTTGATTCAAGAGTGAATCGCCCCATCGTTTCTGTCCAGTTGTCACAGGCTTGATCTTTAGAAAAGGTCTCACATGTCACCCACCAAGAGCTTGTTTGATGTTAGCTCTAGAAGGATGTTCTGGCAATACCACAGGGATAATGCGTAGGACTCTTAAAATATTCTTACTTTCCACATTGTGTGAAACAGCAAGTCTTCATTAATTTAGTGTCATAATGAGATATTGTGGATGATCTCTTGGCTCTAGACTCAATATTGCACTTTGGTTCCTATGCCGGAGACTAGGGAGAGGGTCTCTTTCTTTAATATCAACAATCTCTAAGAGAAAGTCGATAGATTATGTAGGTTCCCCGTGAGAATGAAACAAGTCATTTTAAGAGAAACTTGAGTAGCTTGGGAATTTTATTGCAGTGCGTCACTGGGTCCATGACGTCTTGTCTTCAATACTAGTGTTACCTTAGTAACCACCAAGTAGATATGTATTGAACCCGATTCTTGCCCTAAGGTTGAATTATTGGAGGCTATTTCTTTTCACCCTTTTCTCATTTATTTCTTTTCATTCTTCAACCCTTGATTGCTTACGAGGCTTCATAACTAGAACCTTGTTGGGTTTACTCCATTTCTAGCTCTATCTCATCCGCACTCTTCCCATATCTCACTTTTCTCCTTTTTCATCATACCTAAGGACTCTACACTATCTAGAGGATTGTCCTGGGTAGATCCTCCGCTTGGATATTGCATTGGGCCATGGATTGGATTTGGGCTTGATATAAAAGGGTGTCGGTTTGGTATATGTTAACACGAGGACCTTTGTTGCAATTTCTCCAAACCTCAAGGACTGAAAATGACACTTTTCAAACTTATCACAAGGACCAAATTTGAGAAACTTTGATAGTACAAGGACCCTTTTGCATAAAATTCCATTTTAGAAATCAAGGACTATTTTGCAATATTTCAAAGTTCAAGGACTTTTTACGCCATTTGACCAAAGAATCATTCAAGGACCAAATTTAACAACTTAGAATATTTCGGGGACCTTGAATGACACAACTTCACATTTTTGAATTCGGGGACTAGATTTGACAACTTTTAAAACTTGGGGACTAAAGCGCCAATTTTGCAAACTTGAATCATTTTCATCGATTTTGATATTTTGCATTTAAAACACATAAAACAACGATTTGTGATATTTTCATCATTTTGATGCGTTTTTGAGTGTTTTCGGATGATTTTGCGGTTTAGATTGTACAAAAATGATGAGTATTTAGACACTCATCAATCCCCACATTGAGATATTGCTAGTCCCTAGCAATGTTTTAGATCTTTAATGGATTTTAAAACTCTTTACCAAAAGCCATCACTTCGGAGTAGCCAGTTGTTTTAGTTCAAGTAAGAACCTTGGTACAATGATAACCAAATGATTTTGAGCAAATCATAAAGTCAGAACCAGTTTGATTTGTCTTTACGACAGCCGTTTGCTCTGGACTAGCCAACTCTTAGATAAATTATCGAATTATCTTTGGTGAGTGAATACCAATTATGGATTTTCCATCGCCTTTACCTGAGCCATAAACTTGCGGGCTAGCCAACTCTTCACTTTTAGGATATGGAGTTGAGAACCATACAATTTTGGGCAAATTGCAAGCCATAAGCGGATTTGAGAAATCTTTACCAAGAGCCGTTTGCTCTGGATTAGCCAATCCTTTTGTCTATTAGACATGGCGGATGATAACCATATCTTTGAGTAAGTGAAAACACTTGCTCCAAAAAATTTTGGCCAAAAGCGGGAATTAGGTGGATAATTTCATGATAAAATTAGTGAAATTCCCCACATAGAAATGAATATTGCCCTCAATATTCAAAGTACCGCATGTTATGCGAAACAAAGAACGTAAAGGGAAATACTACGGCCATTATTTGAAAGATTTTTTTTTTTTTTTTTTTTTTTTTTGATAAAGATTTTATATACAACGATGTGGCAACTCCCCACACTAGGGTGTAAACGAGAGAGAAGAACGTAAATATGGGTGAAAACCCATATGGTGTGTGCTATTGTTTTGATTCCCGAGTCATTAGCTTGATTCGATCCCCGCATTCATTGGTGCATGGGGAAAGTTTGTAGATCCGGGACAACCACAGGGGGAATGTCCTCTCCAAAGTAATGCTTCACTCGATGACCATTTACTTTAAAATTAGGACCATCAGGCTGAGATAACTCAATGGTACCATAAGGATAAACCTTAGCGATAGTAAATGGACCAGACCAACGGGACTTGAGCTTTTTCGAGAAAATCTTCAATCTTGAATTGAAAAGAAGGACTCGATCCCCAACGTTGAAAACGCGGTTCTTGATTTTTGAGTCATGAATCTTCTTTGTCTTTTGTTTATAGATCAAAGAGTTCTCGTAAGCTTGATCACGAAGTTCATTTAATTCATTCATTTGAACTTTTCTATGATCACCAGTTGTCTGAATATCGAAATTTGCATGCTTCAAGGCCCAGTATGCCTTGTGCTCTAACTCAATCGGAAGATGACATGCCTTTCCGTACACTAGCTTGTATGGAGTACACCCGATGGGTGTTTTGTAAAGCTATCGGAAGGCCCAGTGCGTCATCTAGCTTATCCGACCGGGATGCACGATTTTAAGCCTCTGTCCTTTCAAGAATTCTTTTAATACCACGGTTGGAAACTTCCACCCCCCTTGTTTGGGGTGGTATGCGATGAGAGAGCGGTGGGTAACACCATACTTTTGCATGACACGATCAAATTGGTCATTGCAGAAATGTGTACCATGATCACTGATTATCGCTCTCGGAGTTCCAAACCTGGTAAAAAGAGATTTTAAAAATTTCACAACTACTCGGGCATCATTGGTAGGCAAAGCTTTTGCTTCAACCCATTTTGACAAATAGTCAACAGCCACGAGTATGTACTTGTTACCTCGAGAAGATGGAAATGGCCCCATAAAATCAATACCCCATATGTCAAATATCTCACAAACTTGAATGGCATTTTGTGGCATTTCATTCCTTTGAGAGATATTACCATGACGTTTAACAACGTCACGAGGTTTTGACAAATTCGTGGGCATCCTTATAGATTGTGGGCCAATAAAACCGGAATCAAACACCTTTTTGGCGGTGTAGTTTGGACTATGATGGCCCCAGTGGGTCCGGCATGGCAAGTGTGAGAATGTCAATAGCTTCGTCCATAAACACATCGCTGATGACTTGATCAAGACAAATTTTGAATAAGTAGGGGTCGTCCCGTAAATAATGTTTAACATCTTTGAAGAATTTGTTCTTCGTTGGGTCGACATCCCTTTTACTATGAAGTTACCCGCATGGTAATTTGCGAAGTCGACAAACCATGGGGTGGTAGAATTTCCACGAAAAGAAACCGCATTGAGTGTCTCGAGAGGAAATGTTTCATTTATTTCCTTTTCTCGAAAACATCTTGGTGAGGTTTTCTAATCAGACAGATGATCGTGACTAGATTCTCGGCTCCTTTTTATCACGTATAATGATATCAAATTCTTGCAGGAGGAGAATCCAACGAGCAATCTCGGCTTTGCATCTTGTTTTGCAAAGAGATATTTGAGAGCCGAGTGATCCGTATACACCACGCATTTTGTCAAGATCAAGTATGGCGAAACTTCTCAAACGCATACACCACGGCTAATAGCTCTTTTTACGTGGTGGTGTAATGAGTTTGCGCTTGATCATAGTTTTACTTGCGTAGTGGATAGGTGAAAATGCTTGTTTCTTCGTTGCCCTAAGACCGCACCGATAGCAAAATCACTTGCATCGCGCATGAGCTCAAAGGGTAAATCGATCGGGAGCAGCGAGAATGGGTGCCTCGAGAAGCTTTTTCTTCAATGTTTCAAAAGCTTCAATGCACTCGGATGAGAAGATAAAAGGAGCATCCTTTTCAAGAAGATGGGTCATAGGTAGGCGATTTTAGAAAAATCTTGAATGAATCTACGATAGAAACCGGCATGACCTAAAAAACTCCTAATACCTTTGACGGTAGTAGGATGAGGTAATTTAGCAATAACATCGACTTTTGCTCTATCAACCTCAATCCCATTTTTTGAAATCTTATGGCCAAGGACTATGCCTTCTTTGACCATAAAGTGGCTCTTCTCCCAATTTAGACAAAGATTGGTGTCTTCACACCTTTGAAGCATTTTTTCTAAATGCGAGAGACATGTTTGAAAAGAATCCCCAATGACCGAGAAGTCATCCATAAACACCTCCATTGTTTCCCGATCATGTCGTGGAAAATGGCCATCATACATCGTTGGAGCGTGCGGGAGCATTACATAAGCCAAAAGGCATACGTTTGTAGGCAAAAGTTCCGTATGGGCGGTGAATGTGGTTTCTCTTGATCCCGTGGATCAATAGGGATCTGAAAGTAACACGAGAAACCATCAAGGAAACAATAGTATTCGTTCCCGCTAATCTCTCAAGCATTTGGTCCATAAAGGGTAGAGGAAAATGGTCTTTCTGGTGGCGTCATTTAACTTACGATAGTCAATACACACGCCATCCGTAACCAATCGAGTTGGAATTAACTCGTTATCTTCATTGTGACAACGATAATGCCACCCTTTTTGGAACACAATGAATTGGGCTAACCAAGGACTATCCGAGATCGGGTAAATCAATCCGCATCAAGAAGTTTGATAACCTCCTGTTTGATAACATCATGGATTTTGGATTCACTCGTCTCGATGTTGAGCTATTGGTTTAAAGTCATCCTCCATCAAGATTTTATGAGTACAAAACTCGTGGTTGATACCCTTAATGTCGGAGAGTTTCAAGCAATTGCTTGCTTGTGTGACTTCAAGACCTTTATGAGAGCGACTTTTCATCTTTACTCAAATCTCGAGAAATAATGACGGGTAATTTATCATCACCTTCTAGAAATGCATACTCGAGATGAGGCGGTAAGTCCTTAAGCTCAACCTCGGGAAATTCTTGGTTTTCTTAATTGACTTGACTTCCTTGTTATGAAGCTTGAAGGGAGGGAGAGGAGGAGAAGTGTCACGATTTAACAACTTCTTTAGAAGAATATCTCCTCATTAATCTCATTTTGATTAATCTCATCGGGAATTGAATCACTAGGGTGAGGGTTGATGATGGATCATCATTGAGCAACTTCTCAATAAGTATGTCCCCTCAATATCAATTGGGCGTGATCAATTTCCCATGGAGCAGAATCACTAGCCAAGTATGCTTCAATCTCTTCCGAGAAGAGTCATTTCCCTCAAAGGAGTGATAGAAGGAGTAGAATTGGCTACGATAGGTTGAGAAGATGTGGTGGGATCCCACTTACGAATTATGAGAAAAACCAAGAACTTCTTGAGTACTCTTGAAGTAATATCAATGATATCTATTCGGTTAACCGATTCGGAATCATAGTTTGCGGAGTACCTCGAAGTTTGATCAAGGTTAAAGGTGACTTCATTACCAACACGTAATGTGATTTCTTGCTCAAATACATCAATGAGAGCACGGCCCGTCTCGGGAATCCTCGACCAACAATGAGAGGAACCCGATGATCGACATCGAAATCAACAAGCACGAAGTCGGCTAGAAAATGGAACTTTCCTACTTTCACAAATCGTCCTCGGCAATGCCAAGAGGACGGGATATGGAATGATCTGCAAGCTCGAGAGTCATGCATGTAGGAGTGAGTTCGGAGAAAGTTTCTTCCATCTTGAATAAGGCATCGGTTGATGCTTGCACCAAGATCTGCTAAAGCAAAGCATTCAACCATTCACGGAAATATACAAGGTAAGAGAAATTTCCGGGATCTCAAGCTTTTCTCGAAGCTTCTTGAGGATAACCGCAGAGCGTTCTCGTTTAAAGGAGTTTTGCCATTTCAAATGACTTTTCCTTATTGCTTAACATGTGTTTGAGAGTTGATGCAAACTTGGGCATCGGCATGATAGCATCCATAAAGCTTATGTCAAAGTGTAACTCTTGGAAAATTTGGAAAAATTTGTCCATTTGATGGTAGCTTTCTCGGAGCTTTGCTCATTCAAGCGTGATGGATAAGGAATAGAAGATTTGGATTTACGGTTTTCAGCGGAGCTACTGGGAGGTTCAAAACAACTCTGGATTTGACTTGGGTTTCGGACAACTTGAGGTTGGACTACAGAAGGTAGGGCGTGTCTTGATGCCGTGGGCTTGAATAATGCACCTTGTCCGTAGTATCCTTGGTAACTTGACTCATTTCTCACGGTGGAGGGCGTTGGAGTCGTGGGTCCATTGTGTCGGAGGTTCACTTTCCACTACCTTTGGGAGAGAAGAAGAAGAAGAGGTAGTAGGAATAGCAGGTCCAGATATGAAACACCACTTGGTTGTGATCGCCTTTGCATCGCCCCTCGGGTTAGCGATCGTGTTGCTCGGAAGTTTTCACGAGCCCGAGGGTTGATCATTTAAAGACTTCTTAAGATCGTGATCCGACCAACAACAACTGTTCATTTCATCTTGGGACTTCATGAATTGCTTCAACAACTCATCGGATGATGGTCCAGTTGGAACAATGGCGGAGGTGGATTACGAAAATTCGGCCTCTAATGTTAGGATTAGGGCCTTGGTTTTGAAAATTTCCTTGATTAGGATTCATATTCCCATGAAATTGATTCCCTCGATTGAAATTGTTTTGATTAAGGTTTCCTTGATGTTGGAAACCTTCATTGGGTCGAGGATAGAAATTACCTTGGTTTTGATAACCTTGGTTCATTCTTGGTTGGTTTTGATTCGGTTTTGCATGTTATGATTGGTTAAAACCGGTGGTGCTCGATTAGTGTTAGCACGGTAGTGTGGTTCATTCGAGGACGGTATTGATTACCTCCCGATGTGAACTACCGGCTAGAGCATTGGCTTCAAATGGACTACCATCGGTGGCGGTACAATTGTAGTATGCATGAGGACCACCACAAGTGACACAACTCTCGACTTTCTTCACTTCACCATGTGTTGGTGTCGTGTGAAGGTCACTTTCTTTTGGTTAGCAAGAACCAAAGCACGAACAATATCTCGTGAGTTTGTCAATCTTAGCATCGGTGCTAGATGTACTCACGGGAGATGAAGAAGAAGAAGGTCCACATGAGACCGATATGTCTTTGCTCGGAAAAGGCGGACACGAGATTTGTTCTCAATGATTTGCAAGGCTTCTTTGGTAGTCTTGCTCAGAAATACCTCCAGCGGAGGCATTCAAAGAGTCTTGATTAGTCGGTTGAGACCATTGTAGAAAGTATCCATTTGCATTAACTCGGTAAAACCATGATGCGGACACTTGCGAAGCAACTCTTTGTAACGATCCCATGCCTCCCGAATGATTCATCAAATCGAGAAAATTTCATTATCTCATTCTTAAGACTTGTGGTTCGGGATGGAGGATAGAACTCGATTAACGAACTTGGTGACTAGATCTTCCCATGTCTCTATAGAGCGAGGGGTTGTTTCTCAAGCCAATTCCGGCTTGTCCTCTAGAGAAAATGGGAGCAGAAGAAGCTTGATAGCTTCATGGGACATTCTTGTACTTGATGGTAGATGCAATCTTGTTAAACCATCGAATGTGTGCATGAGGATCATCCGCTCAAAACCATAGAATGGCTTTGGGTTACTAGATTAAGCAACCCGGTCTTGAGCTCAAAAGTATCAGCCACGATGGTGGGACAACAATAACATCTCCGTAACCCTCGATGGGTGCACGGAGAAGCTCATTCATGGGCTTATCTTACGCCATTACGACGGTGGTGGTGGTGGTAGGCGTTCCTCGATCACGGTGAAGGAGCGAACGTCCTACGTCTCGAGGAATGTTTCCAAGTTCGAAAGTGGACTTGTAGATTTGGAAGAACAGTGTGCATGCACTAAGTATAAAATCAATTTTCAAAACAAATGAGGCAAAGCGACAAGTGAACTTAACCAATAATCACAAATGAAATGGCTTCTTTGAAAAAGGTACACCAAATCACAAGGACACAAAGGCAAGTTTTAAATCGATGTTCGAACTTATTATGGTCACACCTCGGTTAGTAGGTGTCTTGCCTTGATTTGCGGTGGTTGATTTTATGTATATATTAAGTACCACTAAAAAGACGTAGGTAATGATTTGTGCAAATGGGTTTAAAACTTTTGGACAATATTTTGGATCGTCTCGTTTACCAAATCGTATCTCTTTAAGAATCACATAAAAGAAACACAAGATAGAAAACGTTACGATTGTTTTGTTGTTTTATATTGTTTTGGGTTTGTTAACACTTTAGGAAAAGTGCTAATGAACTTTTGATATTTTATAACTTTGCAAAAACTTTTACAAAAGGTGGTATGTGCAAGAATGGGTCTGAAAATGGTTTAGAACACGCTAAAGCCTCCCGTGTGGCGTAAAATTTGATCTGTTCTCGAGACGGTCAAGTCTAATCACACAAGTGGCCACTTGTGAATGGCCAACCGTAAGACTTAAAACACCTTGAACCAAAAACAATGAAGATCGAGAGAATATAATGAATTCCGGGTCGTTAAGTCCCACGGAGACTGATGGTGTGTAAACACTTGATCGATGATAGAATGATCACTAAGGATAATGATCGATAAAGGTTTTGATGAATTATTACACTCTTGATTGATTGGAATGGAATTGGAAACGAATAGAAAAGCACAACAATCGATAAGACAAACGTAAAACTTACGTTTAAAAACAACGATATCGTACAAAATAAAAAGTGAATCTAAGAAATAAAGACCTAAAAATATAAAATGACATTTTGGAATCCTAAAAATAAAAGAAAATTATTAGAAAAGAAAATTATTTTTATAACTTTTATTTAATTATTATTAATTAAAACTATTTTAACTATTTATAAATACTCTAAAATAGAAGAAAATACAAAATAAGGCTAGAAAAATAAAATTATGATTCAGAAAAATCTAAAATATTATAAAACTAATTTTAAAATTAAAATATATTTTTACACATTTTATCTAATTATTACTAATTAATTATTATTTAAAATACACTTAATTACTAGAAAATATAAAATAAAACTGGAAAATGAAATTTCAACTTGGAAAAATCTAAAATATGATAAAACTAATTTTAAAACTGAAAAGATATTTTTAGGCTTTTAATTATTTATTACTAATTATTTAATACTTTTAACTATTTAAAATTATAATAAATACTAAGCAGATTCGAGAAAATTATGAAACTTTTTCTAAAAATAACTTAAGGTGACAGAAAACTAAGAAAAATATAAAACAAGATTTGCTTATTAATAAGTGAAAAGAAAATCAAAAAGCTAAAATCTATTAAATAAATGCTATCACTAAATTTAAATTGATGTTTTTCTGGTTTTTCTTTTTGGAAACTACTTAACTACTTAAAATATGAAACTTTAACAAACACAAAAATTTTATAAATAAAAAATAAGCAGTTTGAGGGCTTATGAGCTCAACAGTAGGCTTAAGAGCTTATTTTGGTGAATTAAGCTTAAACAAGCTCACACACTGAAACAAAAGCTAAAATAAGATGAAAGAAGCTACAAACTACTAAAATTAAGCTAGAATACACAGATAAGCACACTGCTAAGATGGAAATAAGCAGATAAGCACTTGTGATCTTGTAGTCAAAAGACAGAAATGGGACAAAGAAAAGGCTTATTGCAGCCCTAGCTAACAAGCTAAAAAATGAAAAGCTAAAGTTGGAGCCTCAAGATAGCTTGGTTGGCTTTCCAAAGAACCAATAATCACAGGATGAGGCCAACTAATTAGCTATTTGTGAGCTTATCAAATTGGACCTATTCACTGTGCACAGGGTACCATTGCAGACAAGGTACTCAAAATAAGCCAATAATTAAGCACTTAAAAAGCTGATTAAAGGAGAATGAGTATTTTTCTAATTTAGTTTAGCAACTGAACTTTAATATCCCAAGAGCTTTTAAACTAAAACTCAATATTGAACACACAATAAAATTATCTTTTTAATCAAAACGACCAAATGCAAATTTTGACTTTTTATAAAAAGTATAAGAGTTGACTAAAATGAACTTTGAATCACTACTACTTCTGATTATGTTGTTTTAAGGTGTAATAAGACTATTTTGATCAATGATAACAACTTGTAAACATAAAATGATGACCATGAATCATTAAAACCCAACAGTGGACACACAAGTTTTGATCAAAGAGATTTTGACTTTGCTTATGAGCACCGATTTTTCTTGCTTGACCGACTAGTATGACCAAGTTGAACACAAAACAACCAAAAGTGATAACACAAACACTCAATAACACAATTTAACTAGCAAAACCAAACAAGCCTTGATATAACTGTTTTGATTATTTTCAAAGCTAAACACAAATTTAAACCATGAGATTGATTACAGACCATATATTATCATATGCAAAGACTAAATAGACATGAAACAATAGTACTAACAACATCAAACACAAGACTGATGATTATACTAATATTACTGTCAAAATGAGATTTGGCTAGCTACAAATTTAAAAGAACAAACCACTGATTTTATTGGTTAATTATCCTTAACTAAGACTAATAAACACTAAAACACAAAGATTAAAGCTACTAAACACTAAAACAGTGAAATAACAAAATTGAACAAAAAGGCTTACAAAGGCTATCCAACTGACAACCAAGAACTAGGAACCAAGAACACTCCTATAGGCTTACCACTAAGCCACTAACCCAAGGCCATCCAAAATTCACCTGCTCCATTTGTGAACACCATTTCCATATGATTTTGATTTTCAACTATTTAATTTGTATTTTTGGTGATTTTTGATTTTTGCTTCTAAACTGGATTTTAAGATATCTAATAGCTTTTATAAGCTATCTAGAGCCTACATGTGCTTATTCAGGTCCATGATAACACCTAACAACAACATTCGAATCATAAGAGATTTTGAGCACTTGAAAATTGCATAAACTGAATTTGATCTTGAAAACTTGAAATTGATTATTAAAAGGATTCAAATACACTTGAGAAACTTAACCAAAGTACTTGGAAGTGAAAACATACATGGAAAGCTTAGATTAAAAAAACGACTAAAGAAAATATAAATTACACTAGATACATAGATACATTGCTTCTTCCTCCTCTTTATAGACTTTTGTGAACTCGATGACATCTCGATTGTTTCCACCAATTTCCGACCATTGGATCTCTCAATTCATTATATCCGTCCAAGTGGATTTTTGGCGCCAAAATAGTCAAGAAGCGGTTTTGATCAATAAATGGAGTGGTTTCAATCAATTAAGAGTCTTTGGGTGTTAGTGGAGGTGGAGGGACAAGGTAAGGGGTGTTGAAAAGATGGAAAACCATGACTGGTTTTGGGTTTCAGCTTGTGGAGAGGAGGGTGAACAGTGCTGGGCGGTATATTGCCCGTTTGACTTTCGTTGACCGTGGCTTTTAATAACGGGGGTCAAGGGTTCAAGGGTTCAAGGGTCAAGCCAAAGGGTCAAGTGTGTTGGGCTTGGATATTACATTGGGCCATGGATTGGATTTGGGCTTGATATAAAAGGGTGTCCGGTTTGGTATATGTTAACACAAGGACCTTTGTTGTAATTTCTCCAAACCTCAAGGACTGAAAATGACACTTTTCAAACTTATCACAAGGACCAAATTTGAGAAACTTTGATAGTACAAGGACCCTTTTGCATAAAATTCCATTTTAGAAATCCAAGGACTATTTTGCAATATTTCAAAGTTCAAGGACTTTTTCGCCATTTGACCAAAGAATCATTCAAGGACCAAATTTAACAACTTAGAATATTTGGGGACCTTGAATGACACAACTTCACATTTTTGAATTCCAGGACTAGATTTGACAACTTTTAAAACTTGGGGACTAAAGCGCCAATTTTGCAAACTTGAATCATTTTCATCGATTTTGATATTTTGCATTTAAAACACATAAAACACCGATTTGTGATATTTTCATCATTTTGATGCGTTTTAGTGTTTTCGAGATGATTTTGCGATTTAGATTGTACAAAATGATGAGTATTTAGACACTCATCAAATACCTAACCTAACCATCCTTATAACACCATGCATAAAGTAAATTGGTCGGTCTTTTGGTATTGTTCTTTCCTTCTTGAAACCAATTGAAAAATCTTATAGAAAAATCAATCAAGGTACTTGTGATACGAGATCAAAGCATTTTGTACCTTAATAGTTTTGATCATTTAGAAATGCTCCCCCTCAACATGTGCATATGATCTTGAAATTGTTTATCACATGGAGGCAAGAGTTCTTTGAAATAATTTCTTGATCACAATTTCCGTAGAAAAAGCCATTTGATTTTCTTGGTTAATTCTCCCCCTCAAAATGTGTGTTAGTTGGTTGAAATCATTTAACACATCGAGGCAGGAGTTCTTTGAAGTACTTTCACGATCACATTTGCCAATAAGAAACCATTCGCTGCCCCTCAATATGTGCACCGATATACGAAAGAGTTTGGCACATATTCTAGAGAACTTGCTCTTTGAATCAAAACGATCATCTTTTATCAAATTTCATATTAAATCACAAATTCTCCCCCGATCAAAAATATCAAACCCTTTGAGATTTTGGATCCCAATTGATTTAATAAGGTATAAAAAACATGGAAGAATCTGTGTCTGATTTAAAAGCTCTTCGGTTTATGGTTAAATTCTCCTCCACAATCATGTGTATTATGTATTTGAAATCGTTTGGCACATGAAGGAAGGAGTGCATTTGAAACAATTACCCTTTAAAACCGATTTGAGATTTAAATCACGATCTCTCCCCCAATCAAAAATTTCAAACCAATTGAGATTTTGGATCCCAATTGATTTAAATTATTTAGAAAATTTTAGGGAAAGACGTGGCATGCTTTACTTTTGAAAGATGACTGATATGGACCAATTTAAGACATTAAAGATTGTTAGTGTCAGGTATGATTGTTTTAAGAGATCTTTAAGTAAAATAAAACAATTTCACAATCAAACTAGAACAGAAAAAATTTCATTTTGAAAGATCTTGATTCTAAAGAAAAATCATACCATGACATAACATTAAATCTTTAGATCACCACTTATTATTGTACCAACCGGACTTTTATAAAGAAATATCATTTGAAAATACTTAAGTTTGAAATCACACTCCCCCTCAATCAATGACCGTAGTCGTTGATTGAGTGACTTATATTAGAAATGAAGTCCGGTTGATTTCCAAAATATGAGTTCATTTATTTTCAAAACAATATTTTCCATTTTCAAAACAATATTATCAAAATTGATTAAAATGGTATCATTCACTACTTTTCCAAAGACAAGATCGTTAGGTGGTTGGAAGCTTCATTGTTCTTTGTAGGGTCGGAAGAAAACCGTCTGGCGATGCGATGAGACCTCTGACGTTGCATTTGTCATGCCAACTCTTCATAGAAGTCAATTTAAGCTATGTTTCTTCATTTGTCAACCCAAGATATAGTTACCCTTTCCTTTCGGCATCCAATCATCTTCATATGTGGGATCCGGATCGGGAACATTCTTATATACCAATATACCTGTATACGTTAGTGAACACACATACAGATATATGGTGGTCGACATCACCCAAACAACAATCGACTAATAAAAGTCAATGCAACATATCAATCAGATCATACAAATGTATGGGAATAATGTGTTTATCAAACTCTAATCATCTAATCATAACAATCATATCCTTGGCACCTAGTCCTTTAACATAGGTTAACATGTTTTTCAGTTAAGCATTTAGGATAATTAGATAAGTCCGATAGATGATATAAATTTGAAAACATTCTCCCCCTCAATCAATGAATCATTTTCTGAAAAGTTTAAAAGCGAAGAAGTCATTGATTGAGTTTGAAAATTTTATAAAAACTCTGATTCTGATTGATTTTTTCAAGCAACTCATTTACCACCATATTGTTAAAACAAATATTTTTCTGAAGAATTTTAGAAGGAAAATCATTTGAGTAGGAACAGTAGTCCTTCGACATACTTTCCTTAATTTGTTTTAGGATAAGTGCACGAAATTTTTAGAAAATTGGTTTAGCGTAGCACTTTCCTTCTTTGAAGGGCGGGTTGCTATCGGAAATAATATCAAACCATAGTTTTAAGCACGGGTTACAGTCTGAAATAACTGAAAGCCATTTTGAAGCACGGGTTACAGTCTGAAATAACTGTAAGCCATTTTTTCTAGACATGTTTTGGAAAAGAATATTTACACCTCCTGCTCGAACTTCATCTATGGTCACGTGCCATTATTGAATGACATTTCTAAGACCGTAGATGTTATCGATACCAGAAGACATGTCTTGAAAAACAATATTTTTGGTATTTTCAAAATTTCTAATTTTTATGGGTTTTTGTTGGTTTTATATTTTTGTATTTGGTTTTTGAAAAAATTATATACAGATAGAGTAGATGATATAGTTTAAGAAGATGATGATACGAGTACCGAGATAAGGATATCGAGCAGCCCCATTGTAGAAGATAGAAGTCATCATCCCTAAAACTTTCACCACCAAAGCTTCCGAGGCTCTTGCATTGAAGAAAGAAATTGAACCATCTGAAAGTGAGACTTTGGCAGCTTCCCCCCAAAACGAAAATCCTTTAGCTGAGTAGATTCAAAGCTTTCTTTTAAGCTTCCCTTAGCCAGGTACACAAGGAAGCATACCATTATCATCGAACTTGCTGCTCCTTTTAAGAATAATCATCGTGATTCATCGTTCGGGTTTATATCATCCAATAGAAGAACATCACCGTATCATCCCACAATTAAATAATCTTCTCAATTCATTTTCCACTGAAGTCTGAAGCGATGCATCCCCAAAAGGTGTCACGAGACCACTTCCCCCAAGTAGATGAATTGATGCAGTCAGTCTCTTAGACTAGAGCTCACGAACCCGAATACACATATACCCGAAGACAAAGAAACTTATACCATCGAAGTAGCAGATTAAGTCCAGTAGCCAAAGAATAACCCCGATGTATACTTTATTCTCCCCTAAAGAAAGTGTATGAAGCTCAAGAACCCGAAGTACCCGAATGCCCAAAGAGAGAATAACCAATAACATTGAAGAAGCAGGCCGAATCACTGATTATCTCTGCGGATTTCAACTCCGGAATAAGTGATTATATCTACGAATCACGATTAAGCACTCAAGTGAAACGGTGGCGTCCCCAATGTACACAATCTCTCTCCCGATGATTGTGATAGCATCGAAATCATCACACACTTGTGTACCTCTTTTATCACCAGAAACTAACTCTTCCATCTCTTCCCCCACATAGTTGGAATAAGAACACTAAACGCCATGAGTCAAATGTTGAGTTTCTCTGCGGTAATGACATATGACTTCCCGGGATTTCTTCAATCACTTAGAAGTATTAAGCTCATCAAGTTTATTCGCGTTTAGATGCATGTCTCCTTCCCCCTTGCTGGTTTTGATACTTCAGAATCAGCAACACATTGTAAGCCCATATACTTGAAATCTTTTTGAGAAGACCACTTTTAATCTTTGTGAGAATCAACTTGCTAAAGAATATGAGCAAGTCTAATTGGGGATTAAATCTGACATTTCACTCTCCCCCAATTAGTGCTCTCCCCTAAACCGACAATCTGTTTGATAAATGCCCAGATTAAGAAAAAGTATTTAGATAATCAAATGCAACTCGTCTTTAGTCTTCTAACATGCAGCAGAAAACGTAGAATAGACTGTAGACTCGACCTTCTTCAAGATTGTCCGCTTGGGGAATAGATGGTTAACATCTCCATCTCACCAAAAAAGGCATCCCAATTAACTTGTAAATAGCAAATCCCCTTAATTCAAATCCCTCCCAATCAAACAAGAACAGAAAGATGTTCATCAAAGAAATCAGCCCAGCAACTAGAAGCACTTTGTCATTAATCTCATTAGCCCATGTGAAGATGTCAACCAACGGCTCTTAGAATTAACTCCATGTGAAGATGACCGGATAAGAAGAAGCTCGGTTCTTACATGAGTTTGGAGCCGTTTGACCATTTATTCTCATATATTAATCATCATGCAGTGGATTCACACTTCTTCTCCCCCTCAAGAATTGCATACGGAGTTGCCATTCTTGATTGAATAAGTGAAGTCATCCAAATGTAGTCTATTCACACTTCTCCCCCTCAAAATTAGCACATGATGTCGCCATCGTCATTATAGTTGAGCAAGTGGAATAAGAAAACAATCAACAGTAGTTCGGTTCACTTGATGACTGAAGCGCTTGGAAAAAGCATGAAGCATGTTGATGAGAATGGTCATTAGTGAGAAGATTTCTCTTCTTCAGAAGATAAAGCGCACTGAAGCATACACTTTTCTTTTCTTTAGAGTACGAGGCTTGAACTGTTGTGTTCAAACGTCATAAGAAGATTTCTCTTCTTTAGAAGATAAAGCGCACTGAGACATATACTTTTCTTTTCTTTAGAGAACGAGGCTTGAACTGTTGTGTTTAAATGTCATAATGTCTCTCTTTTCAATCTCTCTTGGCAAAACTTGTAATCAACCCCATTATCATTCAGTAGGATCTTTGTCGTGACAACTGATGGAGAAAGCCCAATATGATGAATTTGACATCAAGTAAACTAACCCGAACTCGTGACTTAAACTTTCACATATGTAACAAAGAGTGGTGCCGAGATTTCATCCTCCATTGAATCTCTAAGTACTCTATACTCTTCATCCATCCAACCATCAAGTATAAGACGTACATCACCTCTTGAAAATCCACAATTGAATGTGACAGTGAGCATTACAACGTAACTCCTTAAAGTGATAGTTATTTTGTGGTGGTAAGAGCCCAATTCCCCCAAGTAGTAAAAGAAAAGGAAAAGTCACCCAACAATAACTAGATTTCCAAGTCTTTGTATTTGATAATAAGCTTGAACAAGGATCATGAAGAATCTTCATCCAACCATCCCCGATACCTTCAGATACTAAGTACACTCGCCGTGATATTTCACTTCAACCTCAAATAAATAATAGTGAATTAACCCTGTTGTCACATCTTCTGGTTAAAAGCTCAAATCTAGCCTTCTTTTACGTTTTAAATGAACTATGATAATGGTTTTCATCCCGACCATGGTTTAATGAGCATATCCCCGTAAAACTTTGTAGTAACCAACCTGTCATGAAGACAATCCAAACAAACACCCAATTCATGAAGTACACCCTTGTATCCCTTCTTTGAAGTAGAAACCGTAGCACCAGCATCAGATAAGATCCCGAAATACACTTTCCTTTCTCTAGGATGGTTCCATCACACGGGATTTTACAATTCTATAGTTTAAACCGAGAAATAGTTTCTTTCGCGAGATTTTACAAAACAAAGAATAAACCGTAAGATAGATCCGGAAATGCACTTTACTACTACTAGGATGTTTCCATTGTCACGGGATTTTACAAATCTATGATTTAAACCGAGAAATAAATTCTTTCGCGGGATTTTACAAAATCAAGACAAAACCGCAAACAATGTAAGCTTGAAAGTGTTATGAAAACTTTGGTTTCGGTGAATATCTGTTTTTAGGGGAACATGCAGCGGGTCATCAACGGTTCATTATCCAACATCAACAAAATCATCAACCATCCAATAAACATTATTGGTAAACACATCATTCACGCATTCTGTCGGCTATTGCAGTGACAACATGGAGAAGTAAACCCGATATGCCAAACTTGATCATGAAGTGAAATTCCGTAGATTTGTTACTTAAACTTGTACTAATCCTTGTGAAGAAGAAACGGCGTACCAAATGTACAAAACCTCTTGACATTCTCAACTGAGTGAGACACCGAAGTGATAAAGCGAGAAAGAATCACAAACGTAATTAAATAGCCAAGTCTTTATCACCCTCTATAAATGGCCAAACAAGTCATCTTCGCGGAAGGGTAGAAAGAAAGAAGACGAAATAAGCAAACGTGTCCGGAAAATCTCACTGCAAATCCAAATAAGAAATATCGTCCAAACAACCCAGTAGTCAACATTTTCTCATAAACACGTCAAGCCGTGACATAAAATTCTTCGTGAAAATGTCTAAACCAAAGTACCAAACCGCATACCACACCAACTCTCATTTTCAAATCAAATCGACAAATCTCGCATCCCATGATGATAAAATAATGGCACAACTACATAATTCCATATCCGGTTCAAATAATGAAACCTATAAATCCGTATTGATGGGCATGTAACTGTATCCAATGAAGGCCCAGACCATAAATATATCCGATAGCACGTTTCACCACATAAAAGTGACCCGATTCAAATTATCACGAAACGACTCAGTCCATAATAATGTTAAGTTCGACATAAAAGCCAAATGCTATACATTCCAATTCAAAATTCACGATCATACTTAAATCAAAATCCGGTAAAACATGAAAATCATTTATACTTATATCAAAATCCTTAATACAGATTTTAAATGTCATAAGCCCATGTTTAACTCAAGTACTCGGTCCACCCACTTAGGACACATGCTGGGCCCATAAATAGTCAAAATACCCGTCCAAAATTTTGCCCTAATATCATGGGTATTTAACACCCAAGTCACACATAGATAACCCTAAACATCTCATAAGCATAACGCCTACCAACTAATCTGCCTCTCTCACCTCATATCACCGAACTCAACTTAATCAAGATCTCACAAACCCTAAAAAAACCCACACAACATTCATCCGCCTCTTATACTTCAAACCCCTAACAACAAATCTGCTCTTGACTCTAAAATCACATCACAACCCCTGAAATCTCTCATGATAATTCGTCCATATATCTCGTCTCATGACACCAATATGTGCATCACCACAGGGATGGTTTTGATGTTGTCAATGCCACAGGGATGGTATTTAGATACTGATTTTTATTAGCCACAGGGATGGTTAGGTTTTGATAGGCTTCAAGGTTGTACCACAGGTAGGTAACCTTTTGTTTGTTTATCATTTCGTTATCAAATCGAAAGAAAGAGTAGGATGAAGCCTTACGGTTTTGTTCTTTCTTTAAATTCGAATAGTTTACATATCAATGATGAAAATGTGTTTAGAAGATGTTGATTTGCAACCATAAAACACGAACCTGAGATCGATTTATATTATCATTTTTGTTTTGATTCTCGAGTCTGATCTATGATGATTGTTTTGAAATTTATACGGAAACTAAGGAGCGGGTATAACATATATGTTATAACTCGTTCTTTAATTATTCAAAAATGAAATGAAGTTATCCTTCGAAAGAGATCGATGATGGTGAAGTTCAAACAAAAACAAAATCTTTTAAAGATTTGAGAAAACGTTAGAGCAATACTGAGATCTCATGAGTTTCTATTTTCGATTTTGTTAGATTAGAGTTGAGGTGGTTGAGGTTTTGACTTAGATTAATTGGTGATGAGTTAGGATATATGTTGTTGAAGCTTGTTAATGTTTCGGAACTGTTGAGATGATTTTGTTGCAACACGTTATTTTGTTTTGAGATACATGGACCAATGATGTTAGATGCTAACTGAGGTCGAGATGATGTTTTGGTAATTGATATGTTGGTAATGGTTGTGGTCGTGGTCAATTTATGACAGTTAATGCCTAGGACTTTCTTCTTCTTCATCTCATTCAAGTCGCTTGTCAACACAAGTGCATCTTGACACAAGTCGCTACGACAAGTCGCTACAACAGTTGACTCAATAGTCAAGTCGCTATGAATACAATGAATCTGGACTGAATAATGACAAGTCGCTAGCAAGATTATTTGACTTTATTCCGGCGTTGTTTTTCCGACCAATATTTCGACCATATGCATAACCAACCTAGAAAAAGTGACATAAAAATATTCCATTTTGCCCAGTTTTGACCCTGTTTGACCACTCTTAACGGACCATATGACCACTAAAGTTCACATATATTGGTAAAAAAAATAGTCTCAATGGTACTGTTTTGGACATATGACACAAAACAAATGTATACATAAAGTCACATGACATTTTTTTTACCAAGAAGATTGTTAAAAAACTGTTTAACCATATGAATAGAAAACAATAATTTTCCGACCATAAAAATACTAAAACAGTTTTAACAAGGTACAATAGACCACAATAAATCAACACAACACAATAACCATGGCTCTGATACCATTTGTAGGATCTTAAATATATTGTGTTTGATGATTCGGGTGGTCTTGGATGATGGAAATACATGTTAGCCATTTAGAGAGAGAAAGATAAGAGATGGGTGTTTTCTTGTTAGAGAGTTGTAATACAAAAAGTGAAAGGTTAGATTGAAAACCACCACCCCTTCCAAGGATGGAAGGGGTATTTATAGTTACAAAAACAACGTCCTCATATCAGACTGTGGATCAGGCATACAATGGGTAAAGACCCGTCCTTCCTCCACGGTGTTACACTAAACTAAACTACGCTACAAACTAACTAATAAACTACTAAACAACGTATCAATCGCATGTCTACGAGCTAACTTATGCTAGACAATAATTGGGGTGACCGACACTTTAACATAGAATTTCCAATTCCTAACAAAGATCATCATCATCATTCAAAACTTACAAGCTTCAAGAAATTGTTGCAAGTGTTTATTTGTACAATATATTGTATATTGTACTACATCATACATTATTGTTGTATCAACCCACCATAAACCTTGTGTAGTGATCGGTTAGTATTTTAGTCCTCAAAATACATAGTGTGACGAGAGTGGTTGTACTCGGTAAAGAACTCGAGATTTAGCTTAGTGTCAGAAATATTGTATAAGCGACGTGTAAGGTTTTCTCTGCAGGATAAAGGAGCTTGCTGACTAGTGAAAGGATACTATCAAGTTGGATATTCGAGGACTGGAGTAGGCAAGGAAATGAAATCCTTGTAGGCCGAACCACTATAATTCTCCGTGTCGTTGTTTAATTGGTTCTATCTTTACTTTTTATCTTGTATCTTTCTTATAAATATATTTGTTAATATGTTTTTTCGATCTCACAATAAGTTTTCCAACTAATCAATTTAAAAATCGGTAAATCTATTCAACCTCCCTTTTAGTTTTTCACATAAAGTATATAAGTGTATTTGTATGTGACTCCATAGACTCACATAAACTTAGCCGTATAAATATGTATTGTGCCTTTTCCAACATGATGTTCATTTGTTTAGCTCTGTCTTAACATATTTGTTCACATAATGAATATAGTCCTCTAGCATTCTACTAGCAGTATACTTTTTATCCATGTATTGGTTTGCCAACCTTAGGTCGTATTTGATGGATCCACTATACACTGGCGATACCAGGATTTTATATGGAACCAATTCAAGTTTCTTCATCTTAGAAAGTTTATCAATTTTTTTTCTACTTTGGTAACATACCATGTGTCCTTTGGTAATCCAACATACCGTAGAAAGTCTCAATACCAAATCTTGTAAATTAGATGCTATCTCGCGGTTATTGTTGCCCTTCTTCTCTAAAACACAATAAGGTGAAGCAACTTTGTTGTCAAAACTCGAAACCGCCACACCAACACAATGATCCCAAAAAGTGTCGGCCCCAACACTATCAGATGTTTTATGAAAATGGAAGGGTTAAAAATTATGTTTCCTCAAGAATTTTTATGGGTGGCATAACAACAGGATGATTTTGGATTATCGTGAACCGTCTTTGGACTATGTAAAGTGTATGGGTTTTAGCCATTTGAGCTAAAACTCCTATACGCTATAAGTTATTTTTGAAACTTATTGATAGTTAAATTTATAATTTGTTTTTAAATACTATTCATTAAAAAATTTATCATTTTGTTTATAATTTTCATAAATGTATATTAGTTTAATGTAATAATGATAAATAGCAATAGATCAGCTTTAAGTTTAATATATGATTTGATTGTATATCGATTTAAGTTATTTATAAAAAAGTCGATAAAACGTAAAGTTTCATACGGAACAACATTTATCTAAAGAACAAATAACAAGATCTAAACCATCCATCCCCCTTCAATACAACGAATTAGATTAATTTATATTTTAAAATGAAATTATACTGAGGGCCATTTTAGTTATTTCATTCTTTTTACTAAACCCCCAAACACACACAAGTTACATACACACACACTCGTTATTTTTACTAACACCTCCAAATGAACCCCAATCACCAGCAAACGACCCCCAAACCACCCAAAACCACCGCGAAACCCTAATTGTGAAAAATCATTCAATTAAAATGGATATACGAGACGAAATAGCTCTATCTAAAGTCGATTCATTGGCCAAATCCGATTCATCTATAGTTTCCGATCAAAATAAGTTCGAAATGAAGATTCTGGTATATTTTTAGCTTATCTGGTTCTATTAGTCAGTATATGGTGCTTCATTGCTTACTGTTTATTATTTTTTGATTAGTTATATGAATCGGTACATTGAATGATGTGATGGAATGAGTTTTTGGATTAGCTTATTTTTTGCTAGTAGATTGAATATTTTATGATGGATCAGCTAATTATTTTGCTTATAGGAATCAGTAGATTGAAGTGTATGATTTTTGAATTTTTACTTTGATGGCGTCATGAAGATAGAGTTAGTTATCGTTAATTTGGCGCGTAGGCTGATTACATAAGAGTTTCGTAGTTTGATGTTTGTTTTGTGTTAGCGTTTACTGATGTTTGATACATTGATGCCGTGATATTGCTAGATTAGCGTTTACTGATGTTTTGTACTTTGGTGCGTAGGCTTGCGGACATCAGAGTTTTTTACTTTGATGTTTGTTGTTGTATTAGCATTGACTGATGTTTGATACATTGATGGCGTTATATTCCTAGGTTAGAATATGTTGATTTAACAAGAATGTTAGTTAACGAGAATGTTATTGCTAGTAAACATATAACTTGATTTTTCTGATTAATGTTGAATCCCATGTGATTTATTCTGAATCCCATGAGATTCATACTGAATCTCATGGGCTTCTTAATGATTTTTATTGTATAACTAACGTTTTTAATGTTTTTTTTATATTAGATGTTGTTAGTGGTTCTCCAACAAAGAAGTGAGTAACAAAATCATATGTGTGTCAGTTAGGGGTCGTCAAACCTGCAAATAAAGTTTTGAACCCGACGCCATTAAATTAGTCTAATCCGGAAACTGATGTTGTTTAGGAGAAGGCACCGGTTGAAAAGGAGAAGAAGGTGCTAGAGAAGAAGGTGCCGGAGAAGGCACCGGTTGAAAAGGAGAAGGCACCGACTGAAAAGGAGAAGAAGGTGCCGGAGAAGGCACCGGTTGAAAAGGAGAAGAAGGTGCCGGAGAAGGCACCGGTTGTTGAAAAAGATAAGAATGTGCTGGAGAAGGCACCGGTTGTTCAAAAGGATAAGAAGGTGCCACAGAAGGCAAAGGTTGTTGAAAAGAAGAAGGTGTCGGAGAAGGAACCGGTTGTTCAAAAGGATAAGGCTACTGGTGTTGTTAAAGATAAGGCTACTGGTGTTTTTAAAGACAAGGCTACTGGTGTTGAAAAGAAGGAGCAGGCACCTGATGTTGAAAAGGATAAAGCTACTGATGTTGAAAAGGATAAGTCAAAGGATAAGGCTACTGATGTCAAAAAGAAGAAGGAGCAGGCACCTGATGTCGTTAAAGATAAGGCTACTGGTGTTGTTACCTATAAGTCAAAGGGTAAGGGTGATCTTACGAAAGGTAAGCCACAGGTTAAGGTGGCTGCTGTTGTTAATGAGAAGCTACAGGTTAAGGTGCTGACTGTTTTAAAGGATAAGTCATCGGTTACCAAGGATAAGTCATCTAAGGTTGAGAGAAAGGTTTCTACTTTGACGTCCAAGGATAACCCACAAGTTGAGTCCAAGAAGAATGAGGTAGAGACAAAGTTTGTTGAAGCAGTTCATGCAGAAGATAAACCGAAGCGGAAAAGAGTTTTATCAAAAGTAGACAAAAGTAAAAAAAACTGAAGATCAAGCTGCAAAAAGGTGTAGTTACACATAAATTTGTCTTTTTATTCTATTTTCTGTGTTTTTGATCCCATGGGATTTCATATTGAATCCCATGGGATTCAGAGATGAATCCCATGGGATTGAATCATGGGATTTTATATGATCATGGGATTTTATAGGATCAGTTTATTGATATTATGTCTTTTTTTTATGTAGATGCCGATGAATTTAAAGATACTGAAATTGATCTTAAGAAAAATAATTTGAAGAGTAAGGGTGTGTTGAAGAGAAAGAGGGACAATTCATGTTTCGATTCTTTATCTGCTGATCATCTTACGATGAATAAGGGTTTCATGAAGAAACTTATAAAGAATCTGTTGAATACGTCGTTTATTAAGGAAGAATCTGATGAAAAGATTGTATCAGAGTCGAAGAAGAAAGGTAAGAAAAAAGAAAAGCAGTTGACACCTGAAGAAGAAGCACATGAAAAGTATCTTTCTAAATTTCCAATTCTTCATGCAAGGACAACACCTACTTCTCTTTCTTCTGCCATCCGTGACTCAAAGGTTAATATGGAGAAGTTTCTGGCATAGATAGGATTTAGCTCACTATACAATGTTACCATAGACCGCATTTCATCAAAGTTGGGAAGGTATGTGGTTTCAAAGTTTAATGAAGTAACTTATAGATAATGGCAAGTCAATCAAGGCTACTCCTTCCAAAATTCATGATATGTTAGGTGTTACTATTGGTAGTTATTCTCTTTTTTCTTTAGAATCCAGATCAGTTGATAGTGAGTTTGTGAAGGATTGGGATAGTCAGTTTTTCCCTAAATCAGTTAAGGAAATCCGGGTGAATGATATTGCTTCCAAATTGATTCAGTCTCAGCAAGTCGATTTCTATTTTAAAGTAAACTTTCTTACACTTTTTACAAACATTATGGGTATGGTTGATGGATTGAAGGGACACATCTGTTTGGATGTTGTTTTACGGCTTCTTGAAAAAACTAAATTTAGTGATATTGATTGGTGCGACTACGTTGATAGCTGCCTTAAACAGAGTAAACTCCCGAAAACTCTATCTAATCAATACACTGGTCCATATACCATCCTCGTTGTAAGTTTCTAAATTGTTTTCATGTTTGATTGATGTTTAAACGTGTTTATGTGACTGATTTGTTGTAACTTTCTTTACACTTTTTTGTTTTTTGTTTTTCAGCTTTTGTATTTAGATTCAACAAATTCGATAGGATTTATGTTGTTCGCACACGTCCAACTATCAAAAGTTGGTCTTCATACTTAATGTCACAAATACAGGAACTGGAACTTAAATTAGAAGTTATGGGTTTGCTAGAACTTCAAGAAGAATGGACTGAATCCGAGGTTCAAGAGGCTGAAGGTTATATTTGTGGTGGTTCTTTTGAAACTTCTTTTAAAGAGGTTCATTTAATTTTGGTTTATTGTTTTTCATTTATTTTTATTTAATCACATCTAATCATTTTAGAATCCCATGGGATCATGTTTAGAATCTCATGGGATTTTAACAAAATCCCATGGGATTCACAATGAATCCCATGGGATCATACTTAGAATCTCATGGGATTTTGACAAAATCCCATGAGATTCACAATGAATCCCTTGTGATCATGTTTAGAATCTCATGAGATTTTGACAAAATCCCATGGGATTCACAATGAATCCCTTGTGATCAAGTATCTTTTATGGCTATTACAATGTGCTTTATTATGACTATTACAATGTGGTTTACTCCATGATTTGTTTAACAAAGTTAAAGCAAAGTTAGATGTGATTTGTAATGAAAGACTTGCTCTTGAAGGTTATTTGAGGAAAGCTATTTTAGATTACCCTAGTGATGTAAAGCTCTTTGAACTACATGAAAAGTATGCTCAAATTTTCAAGCAACCAATGCCATTAAATGATGAATATGTTAGTGTAGGAGATGATGGAAATAATGGGGATGATGATGATGGTAATGGGGAGGATGACAATGATAAGGGTAATGGGGATGATGATGATGATGATGACGATGATTAGGATAGGAATGACAAGGTAACTTTAGAAGATTTTGGAAAAGAACCATCTGGTGGTGATCCATATGCCAAGAAGCGAGATGATTCAACTGTGGTTGATCAATCTGAAAAAAAAGAAAATGATGCAGTTCCCGAGAAGCAAGTTGATCCATTTGATAAAGAAACATGTGAAGAAGAAGAGTATGAGATCACCAGCACACTTGAGTCTTTAACGCGATGGTTAGATAATAATTTAGATTTGGTTGATGAGATGATTGAATGTATAGCTACTGAGTACTCACATGTAATATTCTTGCATAATAATGCTCTCCTTATTTTTTCCTAAATTTTTTTATTTTTAATTAAATCTTTTTATTTTATTCAGCTTGACTCACTCAAAGAAGGTTTGGATGGAATGAATGTTGTGAATCCAGGTCGCATTACTCCTGAAAAAATGGCTACTCGTGCTTCAAATATAAGTCCCAGTCCTGAAAAGCGCTTGGTGAAACTGTCTTCCTACCTATTATCTCCATATATGAACAAGAAGACAAAGGTTGTACCCAAAATTATAAGGCTGGAGTTTATTCTTGGAAATAGTTTGTTTGCGATGCAAGGCGAAAAGATGTAAGTTTACATGTGTATTTTTTATGTAAGTCTCATAGTTAATAAAAATTCATTCATCTGATTCAATGTGAAGGGAATCTAATAGGATTCGTAATGAATCCCATGGGATTTGTAGTGAATCCCATGGGATTTGTAGTTAATCCCATGGGATTCATACATAGTCCCATGTAATTCTGAAATGATTTGATTTTTTTTTTCTTTTTTACTCATATAATGAAAGAGTTTTTGAAGCACATTCTAGGGAGTTCATGGTGTATTCCGTTCGTTTGAATATGGAAACATTAGCACCCGGTTTGTGGATCGATGCCAATGTTGTCAACTGTTGGAGTGCAATTTTTAATTATGAAGATAGATTTAAAGATCATGGTTCTCCATCACGACACTTTTTCCCAACTGGATGTATTGTAAGTATTTAGTTTTGATTTGCTTAGTAAACTCCTTATTTTCTTAATAAACTGCTTATCTGCTTATCTGACTTACCAAACACCCCCAAAGCAATACAAATCATAACATCATCTTATAAATTGCATATACAGACAAAATCTATATTTGATGGAGCCTTGGCTTCTCAGGACGATAAATTTGAAAGTTTTGAAAATGAAATTTTAGCTCAGTTTAAAGACAATGTTGGTGGCTTGGCTCTCAATGGCATTGACTTGGTAATTTTTTTTGTTATAAATTTTTGTTTGTGTTTTTAATTTTCTATCATTTTTATTGTGTTCGTTTTGTTAAAACATGCTTTCTTTCCAATTCGCAATGTTGGCCATTTTTATGTCATCGTCATCAGCCTTACTAAAGCAATATCAATCACAATACTAGATAGCAGTGATTTGGGAGCAACGTATGATTCAAAGTATAAACAATCCTGTGAACTTCTTGTAAGTATTTACTTTTCTATTTGTAAAGTGATTCATACAGATTCCCATGTGATTCTTTGATGAATCCCTTATGATTTATACATAATCCCATAGGATTCTGTATGAATCTCATGGGATTCATACACAATCACATGGGATTCTGGATGAATCCCTTGTGATTCATACAGATTCTCATGTGAATCTCATGTTATTCATGCTGAATCCCAATTGACATTTTCCCATAATTCTAGTAATTTATTATCTTTATTTAATAATTTTGTAGAAAAAGTTGTTTTCCCGTCATCTGAAGCTGTATGGTCACAAAAAACATGCTAACGTTCTTAAAGTCAAACCAAGAATCCCAAAGCTCAAGTGGAGGACCAAGAAAAATTTCCGTGATTGCTGTATTTTTTTTTTGGGTAAAGGGGAGTAATCCTGCACCCTGGTAACTATGTTACATATGGAATGTTACACCGGTGAAGCTGTTACGAAATGGGATTGTGAGTTGGTTTCCGACAATCCCAAAAAACATGGTCACAAAAAACATGATAACGTTCTTAAAATCAAACCAAGAATCCCAAAGCTCAAGTGGAGGACCAAGAAAATTTTTCGTGATTGCGGTATTTTCACTATGTTACATATGGAACGTTACAACGGTGAAGCTACTACGAAATGGGATTGTG
This sequence comes from Chrysanthemum lavandulifolium, assembly GCA_022545495.1. Classification (NCBI taxonomy): domain Eukaryota; kingdom Viridiplantae; phylum Streptophyta; class Magnoliopsida; order Asterales; family Asteraceae; genus Chrysanthemum; species Chrysanthemum lavandulifolium. Next base: position 84,220,933 of record CM040246.1, read on the forward strand.
GGCTGGTTGCCGAGTATGGAGCACAGGCCGACATGTTGAGGCAATTGAGATTAAAGTTTTCTACAAAGATATTGTTACATGAGCTTAATGAGCATGCGGGTAAGATGTTTGAATTAGCAAAGGAGTTTGATAAACTTCCTGCTCAAGAAAAGATGACTATAATTGTTGAAGCAGTTAGGAATAGAGATGCACGTAATCACAACTAAGAATTCAAAAAGATTGTCTTTTGAGAATGGTAGAATAGTTTATAACTAGTCTTTTGAAAACATGTGAATGATAGAACAGTTTTTAATTGATGGTAGATTAGTTTGTCCAAGGTAGATCATTTTACTGGTCAAGTAAATGTTGTGTAGTTTCTTTTAAAATCTGTCTTTTTATGATTTTACTTGTCAAGTATCTTTATGTGATTTATTTAGAATCCCATGGGATTCATCTCTGATCCCATGGGATTTTCTATGATCCTTGTATTTTAATAATTTTATTTATCAAGTATCTTTATGTGATTTATACAGAATCCCATGGGATTCATAGTGAATCACATGTGATTCATCCAAGATTCGTGGGATTCCCTTGTAATCCATACAGATTACCCATGTGATCAAGTTATTGAAACATAATACAAGTAACAAACAAAAATAAATTTTCTTTGCAAATCATCTAAAAATCATTTAAATATTCAATCATCTAAATATTCAAGTAAAGAAGAAAAAGAACTAACAAAAAACAAGAATATAAGTAACTTAAATTTGTTCAAACATCAATTGGTTTCGCCTTTTGCCTTGCCTTTGGGTTTATCGGACAAGTTATTTTCGTATGCAAGTTGGTCTTCTCTCCATAATGGCTACAAGGCTTCATTTGTTTCTTTTAACTTGAAGTGCTTTTTCTCTTTCACTCTTTCGCCTTTCATTGCGTTCTGCTTCTGAAATATTCCAATTGTTTCTTGCTTTTGTTGGAGTGTTAACTATCTTGTTCTCAGGTTTAGAAATAGCAAAATGTTCACCAATCACATCTCTAGTATTTCTTGAAGGAGGATTTGGCACCTCGGCCTCCACTTCTGTTTTCAATGTCTTTAACTTTTCTATAAAAGCACCCATCTTCACTACATCTTAGCTCAACCGTAACAAACATTCATCCACCAGAAACGTTTCCTCATTTGTAAATCTTTCAATTTTTTCATTTGTTTCCCTATATCTGTTTCTTATCCATCTCAATTCAGGTGGTATTATATCCCTTGTCCAACGCCTCAAAATATATTGTTTTGGAATGATGTTAATATCACGATTCTTGAAAACACAGAATATGTATCGGCATAGAAAACCGAATCAGACAAAATGTCTGCAACTACATACCACCGATCCATCTTCTATATTACGCAATACCTTTTTAAAACACAATAATTATTAGCCAATCCCATTTGATAATCCCATGGGATTCATAAATAATCCCATGGGATTCATAATGAATCCATTGTGATTCATATATGAATCCCATGGAATTATTTGATTAATCCCGTGTGATATTATAGTAATTTATACCAACAAGTAACATACCTTATAGTCTACAAATATTTCTGTTGCTACTGTTTCGTCTTCCTCTGCTTGTTCGTTTGCAACTTCCTTATTAAGGATTCTATAAGCTGCCGGATTTTGTCTCTAACCATGACAATCTCACAACCTTCTTCTATTTTTAAATCATGTATCGTATAAGTCCAGCATGCTTCATTTATTTCTGTTTGAACAAGAAGAAATATTGTCCTAGTATACACTCTTGCCGCATGATCAATTGCTAACTTTGTTTCACATTTTGGAGCCGCATCTAGTGTTTTAAAGTCCAAATGTTCTTGCTTTGTCTTTCCATTGCTGATTCATAGGACATCATGAAACTAACTAGCATTACTCTTGGGATTGTGAAACTTTTGAAGAACGAGTTTTCACTCTCAAACCTTTATGTGGTTCTCATCAATCCAAACAAAGGCGAGTCGATAAAATAAGCTGGAATCCACATTTCTCGTAGTTTAAACATTTTGGTCATCCATTTGTGGTTTTGCAAACCAAAATCTTCAATCAACTTAGCCCATTTCTATTCAAATTCGACGGTTCCATGAACATATTCCAAATGATCTTGTTTAAACGCTTCTTGAAATCAGTTTCATTGTATATTTCCTTACGAATCTGTTTTTGATAAATAGAGTTTTAGAAGCTTATTTTCAGAATAAATAACATGATATACACATGTAAATCACATTTGATTCATAGATGAATCCTATGAGATTCATATATGAATCCCACGTGATTCAGAGATGAATCCCATGTGATTCAGAGATGAATCCCATGAGATTTAGAAATGAATCCCATGTGATTCAGATAAAAACATGCGATAAATTACCTTTGCTGGAATCTTTTGGTGAATATGCCACATACAAAATATGTGTTTCAATTTAGTGAAAACGGCTTCAATGGCTCTCTTCGTTGCTCCATCTTGGTTTGTTACCACCATCGTTGGTTCTTTAGAAAAAGCAGTCATGAATGCCTTTAGTAGCCATGTGTATGATTTAACGTCTTCTTTTAAAAGCATTCACGAACCTAGTGTGACACACTTTCTGTGATTATGGACACCGGTGAATGGTACAAACACCATGTTGTACCTAAAAATAATATAAGTTTAGTGACAGAATCCCATGTGATTACAGAATCCTATGTGATTCATACTTTATGTGATTTATACAGAATCCCACAGGATGGGATTCATCCATGATCCCATGGGATTCTCTATGATCCATGTCTTTTAATAATTTTATTTATCAAATATCTTTATGTGATTTAAAAAGAATCTCATGGGATCCACAGTGAATCCCATGTGATTCATCCACGATCCCATGGGATTCTCAATGATCCTTTGTGATCCATACAGATTACCCATGTGATCTAGTTTGTATAATCCCATGGGATTCATATATGAATCCCATGGGATTTATAACAGAATCCCATTTGATTTTTCAACAAGATAAATTATATTAAAAACAAACACTTACTTATTACTCTTGAATGTTGCATCAAAATATACTATGTCTCCAAACTCCTTATAATTGCATTTTGCAACTTCATCAGCCCAAAACATTGCCACTAACTCACTATCTTCAACCTTATACTGAAATATAAAGTTTGGCACATACGTCTTTTTGTTTTCCATTTTATTTATAATTTGTGCGTCACTTTCGCCTATGAACATATTAATATCCCGTTGATGATTCTTAAAATCATAGGATGTCCCATGACCGTATTCATATCCACCTTTCATACTCGTTAACAAGTTGTCAGTCCGTGTTGTACCAATCTTGTTTGTTGCCGCTTTGACAACAAACATTTTTTCTGCTTGTGTCAATTTTCTTTGCTTTTTTGTAAAATTTTTATACTCTTTTGGTATAAGCATATGGTTGTGTTTAGCAATAAACTGAATCAACTTGTATTTTCCAGAAATGATATCCAATTCTAACCTTATACGAGCTTTACAACCTGTTACATGCAGAGTTGTATTTCTTTTTTGTTTGTCATGGTGTTTAGGATCCAAAGTGTCTACATTAATATGTCTTGGAGCTCCTTCTTTGTTACACATGATGTATTTGTGTTGTACAATTCCAGATTTTGTTAATCGTTGTCCTGCTTTTTTAATTTGAAAACCTCCCGCTTCAGCGTAGGTACTATATATATCTATAGCTTCCTCTATAATGTCATAGTATCTCCCCTCTTCTGACACATGAATTCTTTCTACATGAGGCTCCCAATATATCGATCCACCCGGTGTCTCAGTGTGTTTATATAAAGTTGGTCTTGCTGATCCCATAGAATCCGCATATAAAAAGCAGAATCTCAAGGGATTAAGATAACTAAAATCATGTGATTTACACTTTTCTCATAACATTACAAAACTAAAACTGAATCCCATGGAATTCACTGTGAATCCCATGGGATTCACAATGAATACCTTTTAGATTTCATGCTGAATCCCACGAGATTTCATATAGAATAGCTTGGGATTAAGATAACTAAAATCATGTGATTTACACTTTTCTCATAACATTACACAACTAAAACTGAATCCCATGAGATTCATTGTAAATACCTTTAGATAACTAACATAATTAAAATCATGTGATTTACACTCTTCTCATAACATTACACAACTAAAACCGAATCTCAAGTGATTCATAATCCCACGTGATTCATTCTGAATCACATGTGATTTAGAAAGAATCACATGTGATTTAATACAGAATCCCTTGGGATTAAGATAACTAAAACCATGTGATTTACACTTTTCTTAGACTATATTTATCAACAACCCAATCTCTTAATAAAATATTTTTTCTCTTTCCTCCACCTACACAACCAATACATACAACCAATTTATATTTTTTTTTACCATTTTATCAACAACCCAACCTAATATATAACATTATTTCTTTATATTCAATTTAATTACTTAAAGTTTTTTATAAACTATATATTTAATAAAATATTTACTTTATAAGTATATATTTGAAATAGTAAACGGTTTGATTAATAAAAAAATAATAATAAAATTTTCACTTTATATTTTTAGGCTTTAATTGAAAGAAAATACGCTTTTCATTAGAAAAATGAAATTACAAAACATGAAGAAATTAAAAATTACAAATTTTAGAGATACAAATGACATAATTAATTATCATCGCCAAATTTTTGCCATATATGCTCAATCAAGTCATTTTTAGAGATGAATGAGTTTCTCTGTTGCGCAGTTGTTCTCTATTTCTCATATAACTTCTCAAATCCGCAATTCGTTCAGTAGAGTACTCAACACTATCATTACCATTTGTATGTGCGTCGTTCAAAAATTCAGATGAATCAAAATTGTGGTAAGTTTCTTGCTCATCTTCAACTATCATGTTGTGCATAATAATGCAAGCATTCATAATTTGTCCCATTTGTTCGTAGTCCCAAATAAGACATGGACGTCGAATGAAAGCGAAACGAGCTTGTAGAACTCCAAATGCCCGTTCCACATCTTTTCGAACGGCCTCTTGATGTTGAGCGAACAACCTATGCTTTCTAATTTGTGGAGAAGTAATAGATTTTACAAATGCAGCCCATGAAGGATATATGCCATCAGAAAGATAATATGCCATATTTTTTTGCTTACCATTCACAACATAACTCACTTTTGGTGCTCGACCTTCTAACACATCACTAAAAACAGGAGACCGATGGAGAACATTATTATCATTGCACGAACCTGGTGTTCCAAAGAAAGCATGCCATATCCATAAGTCATATGATGCAACAGCTTCCAGAATGATGATTGGCTTTCCACTTCTTCCTGTATATTGTCCAGCCCATCTTGTAAGACAATTTTTCTACTCCCAATGCATAGTCAATGCTACCTATCATACCTGGGAACCCACGTTGTTCCCCGACATAGAGTAACCTCGCTAAATCATCTTCATTTGGCCTTCGAAGATACTCATCACCAAAGCAAGAAATGACACCCTGTACAAACAAAATGAGAGACTTTCTTGTCACAGCACCACCCATCCTCAAGTATTCATCTACGGCATCATACGATATCCCATAAGCCAACACCCGCATAGCTCCTGTACATTTCATATTCATTCCACTTGTTTTTCTGCTATACGCTGCCCTATAAGCAACAACCCACTTGCTTCCATTTTCACTAAGTCGTTTACACGACCTTTCATCTGATTTTCATTCCGAGGGCCGATATCTTTTGGGTTTTCAGATCTCGTCTGCTCATACATTTGACAAATTCTTGCCCACATCGAACTTTTTCTTTGATTGTTTCCACGGGTTGAATCACTTCTAACATAACACCATGCTGCCATCAGAGCTATATCTTCTTTGGTTTCCCATTTTGCAAATTTTTTGGTATTTTTGCTTGGTTTTTGAGAATCTTGAAACAAATTTCTAAAAATACTTTGTGAAGTTTTATGATTGGGTATACTAGGCATTTGATTTAGATTCAGAGACTGAGAGTTTAAAAGACTTTGATATTCTCCATAATATTGGGTGTTTGGGAAGTGATTTGGATAATTAGGATCCATAGGAGAAATACTAGATGTAAAAAAAGTTATGAAACCAAAAATGAGAATTGAGAAGGTGTATGAAAATATGTTGATATTGGACTATATTTAGAGAGAATTGAAAACTAAAATTATTGATATAATTTTTATTTAAAAAAAACATTTCAAAACACAAAATATATTGTGAAGATCGTTGTAAGCTCTTAGACGAGGTCTAATATTATATCTAGGAACACATAATAATAAAAGTGGAATATTCAAACATAGAATCAACATTATTATGAACAAGGTTTTTTATTATCATAAACTAACTAACTAACTATAATAAAGATCAAAGACTTGATCTAACACTAACTAACTAAACCCTAGACGTTTTCCCTTAGCCTAGGTTCCCACACACACACACCTTTAGACGTCTACATCTTGTACGTACTGTAAAACTAATGACCCTATGTCTCTTTATATACAGGAGACATCTAGGGTTTACAAGAGGAATCATAATACAATTAGGAAACTAAATATTCTTTTAAGCATATCTTCTAGAATCTTCCAAATCCTCCATCTTTTTGTAGTTTCCCTTCTTGTCACTTTTAGTCCTTCATGTTTCATTCTTCTTGTTTTGTATCATCAAATCTATAATAGACCCAACAATCTTCCCCTATTTGATGATGACAAAACAAATATGATTCTTTTACGAACTTCCCTAGACGAAGTAGCAGAAGTTGAGATAATTGAATCTCACCATGAATGAAACAATCTTCCTCTTGACTTAAACATGTCACTCAAACATCTCTTCCCCTTTTTGTTATCAACAAATAGAGAATGTATGCAAATAATGATCTTGACCACCACGAACCAATATTATACTTCCAATCTAAGACTTCCAATGCTTCAAATCGCCCACCATTACGCATCATAAGAAAAATGGATCCAAAACAAGTGAAAACTTCAACTAGCGTAGTAATAATGATCAACAATAGTAAAATCAAACACTTCCCTTGAGTGATGCATGTACATCAATGATTCTTCAAAATCTGAGGCTTTATGTAATGATTACTTGTGAAGAAAACCGAGTATAACGAATTTGATGAAGAAGTAGAATTTCCCAAACTTCTGTCTTAAATCTTGTACTATCCACGGAACTCCATACTTATACGAACCAAACATAAGTAGACCGCAATCCCTTGACAAGAATCCTCAACTAGTATGAGACACTGAGCACTACAATGTAACTCCTTTAAGTGATAGCCAATGTGTGCATAGAGCATCATAAGAAAAATCACACATTGCTAGATTCATCAAGCTAGATGATCAGAACACAAACCAAGTAATTCCACTTCACCTTCAAATAAGTGATAAATAATCCTCTTCGTAATCAATTCTTCAATAAATCTCCAAAACGAGCCTTTTTAAATCCTTTTAAGAACAAAAACTTCTTCCTGTGTGTGTGAACCAAATAACCATTTTGTGGTGTGTGTGAACAATAACCTGTGTGTGTGTCGTCCAAAAACCATAATAATAATTATGCTCGACTTCCCCTTAAATCGAAAACCATATGAGAAGCAGTACTTTCAATATAACAGTACTTTGAAACCTCCTCACAGTACTTTGAGAAGTATCAGTACTTTGAGCAGTACTTTGAGAACAACAATACTTTCAATAATCGGTGATGCTTTGAATTCCAAGCGGTGCTTTCGTGTCCAAGCGATTACTTTGCTTGTAGGGGACCAATAACGCACGCTGAATGCTTTGAAAATACACAAAGAAGACTTTCAGAAGACTTTCACATAAAAGCTCGGATGGAAGATCCCTTCGGTGGAAAGTTAGATGAGTATATAGAGAACATCCACCAAAAATTTCGTTACGATCCAGCAGTTAACGAAAAGTTATGATCATTTCAAAGCAGTGTTGTTGTAACCTTCGAAAAATCGGAGCAGACTTGATGACTTATAACTTTTAATTGAGAGCTCCGATTGACAATCCCTTCGGTGAGATTAAAGATAGATATACCAAGAAGGTCCGGTTCAAATTTTAGCTCGATCCAACGGTTCAATAAAAGTTATGCCTTACGAAAACGATCTTTGCGTAGTATTACAATTTTTACTGACAATTTTTCTTCTTTCTTCTTCAAGAAAACCTTGTTGATCCCTAGATATCACGAGCCCTAGGCTCGATACCACATGTGAAGATCGTTGATAGCTCACAGAAAATGGCTTGTGGTAAAGGCGTGGAAAAACCATTATTGGTAATTAGTTCACCATTAGATGAAGAACTAACTAGTCCGGAAAGATGCGACTTTTGGTAAAGACAAAACAAATCTGTTGATAGGCGATGGTTTGCTAAAATCATATGGTTATCGAGTGTACCATGGTCTTACACACCAAAACATTTGGCTACTCGGAGATAATGGCTTTGGTAAAGAGATCTAAATCCATTAAGTTTTCAATGATTTATCTCTCACGGAGTTAACACACTGGAAGTGATGAGAATAGTATGTAACTTTAAGCGAATTAATGTACAAATTGTCATATGTTGATGTGTTCTTTGAAAAGATGGAGTTTTCTTTGGATCTTTGTTGTGAAAGAATAATTCTAGAGATACTTTGACAAAACACGACACTCTGAAATACAATCAAAGACTAAGAAACAATCGTCCTTAAAGATGAAGTTGTTAAAGATATATTCACAAAGGAACTTGAAGTCAAGCAAGTAGAATTCAAGTTAGGGGAGGATTGTTGGGATATGAAAGTCTTTGAAGAGATGAAATCTTGAAGATATGAAAATCTTGTAAGTAGCAAAATCTTGGAAGAAGTCAAAGAGTCAAAATCTTGCTAAAGACAAAGTCAAAATCTTGCACTATGAAGTCAAAATCTTGAAAGAACAAAGAGCTGTTATATTCGTTTATGGAAAGTATTGTAACTCTAGAATAGTCTATGTTTAGATTACTTGTCGTACAAGAATACAAATTGTAAACCGACTAGGATATCCTTGAGCCTATAAAGGACTCCTAGATTGGCATTAGGCGTCACGAGTTTATGAAGTTTTAGAGTTCTGAATTCACAAGTTATTTAGTGTTTTAGAGAAGTTCGATAATCTTAGAGTTGTTTAGAGTATGCATAATAAGCGATTTAGAGTTTATAATAAAGTTATTCTTCTTGGCTTTGTTAAGTAAATTCCGCGTGCTTGATAAAGATTGCTCGGTGTTTCTTTGTTAATAACTTAGGATTTATCCGAGGTTATTAAACCTTAACATGCTAGTTAAAGCTAAGAAAGAAACAACCGAGCAATCTTTAACTAGCTTGTTAAGGTTTAATTACCTCGGATAAATCCTAAGTTATTAACAAAGAAACACCGAGCAATCTTTATCAAGTGCGGAATTTACTTAACAAAGCTAAGAAGAATAACTTTATTATAAACTCTAAACCGCTTATTATGCGATACTCTAAACAACTCTAAGATTATCGAACTCTCTAAAACACTAAATAACTTGTGAATTCAGAACTCTAAAACTTCATAAACTCGTGACGCGTCTAATGCCAATCTAGGAGTCCTTTATAGGCTCAAGGATATCCTAGTCGGTTTACAATTTGTATTCTTGTACGACAAGTAATCTAAACATAGACTATTCTAGAGTTACAATACTTTCCATAAACGAATATAACAGTTCTTTTGTTCTTTCAAGATTTTGACTTCATAGTGCAAGATTTTGACTTTGTCTTTAGCAAGATTTTGACTCTTTGACTTCTTCCAAGATTGCTGGGACTACAAGATTTCATATCTTCAAGACTTTCATCTCTTCAAAGACTTTCATATCCCAACAATCCTCCCTAACTTGAATTCTACTTGCTTGACTTCAAGTTCCTTTGTGAATATATCTTTAACAACTTCATCTTTAGGACGATTGTTTCTTAGTCTTTGGATTGTATTTCAGAGTGTCCGTGCTTTGTCAAAGTATCTCTAGAATTATTCTTTCACAAAGAAGATCAAAGAAAACTCCATCTTTTCAAAGAACACAAAGAACATATGACAATTTGTACATTAATTTAGTTAAAGTTACATATTATTCTCATCACTTCCAAGTGTGTTAACTCCTGTGAGAGGTGAATCATTGAAAACTTAATGGATTTAGATCTCTTTACCAAAGCCATTATCTCTGGAGTAGCCAAATGTTTTGGTGTGTAAGACCATGGTACACTGATAACCATATGACTTTTAACAAACCATCAGCTATCAACAGATTTGTTTTGTCTTTACCAAAAGCTGTACCCTTCTGGACTAGTTAGTTCTTCTATCTAATGGTGAACTAATTACCAATAATGGTTTTTCCACGACCTTTACCACAAGCCATTTTCTTGTGGGCTAGCCAACTCTTCGTGACATCGATATGGTGAGTTGATTACCATCCAACTTATTAGCAAGTTGTCAACTAAAAGCGGTTTGATATATCTTTACGAGCGTTTGCTCATGGATTAGTCAATCCTTTTGTAACCATGGTGGATTGATGACCTATTGTTACCATCTTAAAATCCATTTATTTCACTTAACCTTTGTTTCAAAATTTGTTACTCAAAGAAAAGGTTTCATTCAAAATCACTTAAGCGGTTTAAAAGTCGCAAGCGATACTTTGATTAAAGCACTTGTTTGATCGCCAGACTTTGAATAAAATCGATTTATCAAAATAATTTATTCAATTAAGTCTCATACCGTTTTCATCATCTTGACAATGGTAGTCCGGTTGATAAACAAGTTGATAACCATGCAAGCGGTTTCATTATCCTCTTCTACTTCCATTCCTTGCTCTAGCATTCTTCTCATGAGCTCAAGCGTGAGAGGGTATCTTCTTTCGCAAACATGTGTATCATTGTTCCATTTTCCACTCTAAAACATGAACTCGGACTCTTCAAAGAATCTCCAACAAACAATTTCCCAATTTTCTTGATTCTTCCAAATATTATCGTGCTCTCTTCTTCAGTTTCCCATACAGTTATGAGATCACCATGTAAAACTAAACCAATCCCTTCTAATGGATTATGTTCAAAGTAAGCTTTCATCACATGATATAAATAGAATAAATCTACTCTATCTATAATGTGCAATAAGTCCCATAGCCTATTGAAAACTTTGAAGCTTTCATCTTCTTTATGAAAAATCATATAATCTCCATCTTTGGATTTCACAACTTCAAAAGCACTAATCTTTGATCTGTTCATCTTCATGTCATCATCTTCTTTTGAGTATTCAAAATCTACCACTCTGAGATAATTCCTTAATTCATCATTAGTTTCAGATCTTAATTCAACTTTTTCTTTCTTTGAGAACTGAACATCTGTAACTTCAGTTTTCCTTTTTCTTTTCAAACTCTTCTTTCTTTCAACTTCGGTCCAAGTAGCTTCTTCTCTAAAATCTTTGATGCTCGCAACATCCTTCTTATAATCCTCCCTAACAAGATCATACAATCTTTTCATCTCAAAATAATTAAATTTACGCAATCCTTTATACCCTTGACTTTTAAGATAAGCCATCATAGCATTTACGTCTTGACTTTATTAAGTCTTTTGGCAAAATCTAACAGAACAGTAATTGTAATGGTTCAAAGAACTTGACATCTAATTCATCTTGTACCTTTTAGTCGCTTCTCTATTCGAGCTTCTTGAGCTTCATGAGCTTCTCTATCTTTAGCATTTAACTCTTCTTGAATCTTTCTAGTCGCTTGTTCATTCAAAACATCTTGAGCTGACTCTTAAGCGTGCTAAAGTTGGTTTCTTCTTCTTAACTTCTACCAAAACACCATTTCCTTTATCTTTAGGATCAATTGCAGGTTGAGAAGTTCTTTGTTGTTCTTCTTCATGTACTTCTCGAATAGTAACTCCACCTCTTGGTTGTGATAAATCTCCTAAAATTGTAGCAATGAACTCATCATCGCTTGCAGAATGAATAGGTTTGAGAATAGCTTCCTCCTCTTAGAAAACAATTGAGGGACCAACAACTTCTTCATGTACAGTTGTTGAAGGACCAGCTTCCTCATCAAAGTCTAATACTCTTGGAGTTATTACTTCTTGTCTGAAAGTACTTTGAAAACCAGTACTTTGTTGTTCAGTACCTTGATCATCGAAGATTTTGAACTTGAACTTGCTCATCAAGATCTTGAATGATCTTTTCTTGGACTTTTAGAACTTTCGTGTTCATTTTCTTTAACCATATCTTCTTTCAAGTTTCATTCTTCTAAATTCCTCCCAAGTTGATGTAAGATGGTTTATGAACCTTTTGGTGTTTACTAGGCGAGACCGCCGTTGTGCTTTCTTCTTTGATTTGACCCATATACGAAATTCTTTAATCAAAGGCCGGATAAAAGTTTTTAGCCTTCTAAATTTTAACTTCAATTTCGTTATTTGCTTGGCTTGAACCTTAGTAGTCTTTTGCAACTTGATTATCTCCTTGTCAAAGCATAATTATCCAAAGTTAAACCTTCACGAGGTATAGTATGTGGATCATCGCCTTGAATTTGTGAATGTTCCTCCGATTGAGAAGCGAGGAATAGATCGTTGTGGAGATGGAGAAGGTGATCCTGCAATTTCTTCTTGAACCTCAAGATTTGGGAAACAAGACCTGTGGAGATGCAATACCTTTTTGAGAAGTAGTACTTGCGGATGCGAAGACTGCAGTGCAAGACCTTCAGATCGATACTTTCACTTGCGCATCATCTTCAACATCGCTCTAACGGCTGAACAACTTCCATCATAGAAGTAGGCGTATCGGACCTCTGAATAGATCACTTCTTCTAGCCATAAAAGTAAAAATCTTTGCTTGTTGTACAATAACAAGAAGTAAATCCATAGGCTTGGTACATCGACAAGTTGTTTGTTCAAGAAAACTTGTATAAACACAGGATACATTAACCATTTGGATCCATGATTGATGTGAGAAAGCATGCCATCAAGAATCACCTTGAAAAATTAAAAACACGAGTGTAGCTAATCCCACCATAGCGGATGCTATATTTGACCCAAACTGCTCCCAAGAAGTACTTTTAGCACTAATACAATGTAGCAACACATGTATTAAAACTTCCATTGACGACAAAATAGTTGTTTCCGAAAAGTTTGTTACATTAAAGACCCTTCATAACCAAGATGTCCAAAAGTTTCCCAAATCAACTCCTTATTAAAACGAATAGACCCATCACCATCATTAAACAACAAGTCTTCTCTAATGGAGGCTTGATAATCTTCACAGTTCGTCCAAAGAATCGTAGCTCTAATATAAAATTCATCATTCTCCATTTTATCCCTTAAGAGCCCAAAATTCTTGAATCCAAGGTTCAATAATATCCGCTCCACTAAAAGAGCATAACCGATGGGCGACCAGTTAGATAATCAATAATATCATGAAACGCCTCATTATCTTCGGTCTTGTCTAAATTGGCTACCATATTGTGCTTTTAAGCAGAGGTCGATTCGCCATTGGTGATTATGTAAGCACAATAATAATTGGAATCGAATAAGAATGAGAGAAATATGGAAACGATGCTAAGTTATTAATATAAGAGGAAAATCGGAAAGTAGTTATTTATAGGTGAGATTTGAAAATCATCGCCCAAAATAAAACAACCGTTAGCATTAATTACCCTCAATATAACCGTTGGAACAAGATTTAATACGACAAACAAGACTTTCCACGATGCGATTTTCCCAAAGCAAGACTTTCGCAAGACTTTCGGGAAAAAAACAAGCTTTGCCAAATTCTCAGAGAAACTAAGTATACACAAATATCCACCCTTCAACCAATACACGGGACTATACTAACACCGAATAGTCCTCCCTTAAATGTAGCTCAAGAGTTAATCATGCCAATACTCACCACCAAGTGATTGAATCTTGAAACATCAAAGCCTTTGGTGAGTAAATCACTACATTATCATCGTGTGAACCTTAACCACATTAATGAGCACGTGCTCATAGCAATCTCGATAAAGTGATGCCTAATCTGAATGTGCTTGGTCTTGGAATGATAAATGTGATTCTTCACAATACAAATGGTACTCTCATTATCAATGTTGATAGGAGTATTTTGAAATTGAACCCATAGTCCAAGAGTTGATTACGCATCCATAAAACTTGTCCACAACAGACTTGCGGCAGACTACATATTCACTTCAAGAGAGGATGTTGCGCAATTGTTTGTTTCTTACATTGCCGTGACACTAACCTTCTTCCAAGATATTGGCATCCTCCAATCGTGGATCTTCTATCATAATTATCACCGCATAATCACTATCGAAAAAGCTTCTAAGTGAAAAGGTGACTCTTTTGGATACCACAACTCCAACTTAGGTTGTTGTTTCAAATAACGTAAGATTCTTTTCACCGCATTCATGTGAGAGATCTTTGGTGAGACTTGATATCTTGCACATAAACAAACCGCAAACATGATATTAGGTCTTGATGCGATAAGATACATAAGAGAGCCAATCATTGATCTATATAACTTGACTTCAACAGTTGGCCATCTTCATCTTTGCCCAATGAATTGATAGATTTAATAGGTGTAGTAATGATCTTCATATCATCAAATTGAACTTCTTAAGTATGTCTCGTAACATACTTGTCTTGGTGATAAAAATTCCTTCCTTTGACCGCTTAACTTGAAGTCCCAAAAGAATGTTAACTCTCCCATTGAACTCATTTGAAATTCCTTCGCATCACCGCTCAAACTCCTTAACCATGGACTGTTTGGTAGCCCCAAAGATGATATCATCGACATAGACTTGAACTAACATGATATCCTTCTTGTCTCTCTTGATAAACAAAGTCTTGTCAATAGCTCCCTCCGTATCCATGTTGCAATAAGAATGTAGAGAGCCTCTCATACCAAGCACTAGGTGCCTGACGAAGGCCATAAAGATCCTTAACCACCTTGTAGACTTTGTTTGGGTGTTTAGGATCTTCAAAACCAGGAGGTTGTTTGACATATACCTCTTCTGTAATCTTGCCATATAAAAAGGCACTCTTGACATCCATCTGGTAAACTGGAAATCCCATATAAGAAGCAAAAGCTAGAAATATCCTAATAGCTTCTATTATTGCTACAGGAGCAAACACTTCATCATAATCTACTCCTTCTTCTTGTTTGTAGCCTTGTGCTACTAACCTTGCCTTATTCTTGATAACATTACCTCTTTCATCTCTTTTGACTCTGAAAACCCATCTGGTACCAATAACTTTCTTCCCATCTGGAAGATCACATAAAACCCAAACCTCTTGAAGTTTAAATTGAAGAAGTTCTTCCTGCATAGCTTCAACCCAGCTTTCTTTAGTCAAAGCTTGAGCAATGTTCTTGGGTTCCTCTTGAGAGATAAAACAAGTAAATAGGCAGGTTTGATGGTCCTTGTGATTCAGTCTGTTTTGTTTGTAGACAAAGCTAAGTAAAGCATTATGAGGTTTAGCAAAACTCTTAGCTCTATGTCTTGTCATCACTACAGAAGTAGAAGGACCAATGATTTGATCAGTAGGATGATTCTTATTAATTCTTAAGATTGGACACTGTGGAACTCCATATGCATCATCCAAGTTAGTTAAATCAGCATCTTCATTGGAATCTGAGAAAATACCTTCATCAGCAAACTCATCATCGTTTCCTCTAATCCGGGCATGGTAGAATCATCCAAATCATCTAAAGCATCTTGTCAACAGTGCAACAAGATACTTTTGTCGAAAGTACTTGTCAAAGCATCGTGAGAGTACTCTGCGATCTTGTTCTTCTTCTTTGCCTCTTCATAAGCTCTCCTTTGTTCATCGTGTAAGAATGTGCTAATACATCTTGAAGAAGCATCCGATTAAGTTCCTCTTGAATAGATTGATCCTCACAGATAATGAGGATTGTGGTGCAACAATACTTTGTTTTGGAGAATCAAGACTTTGCTTGGGAACATTAGTACTTTGTTTTGGACTTATAGGATCTTCATCGGGAACAACATCCGGTCTAATATGAACTCCATGAACAACATATTGTAAATCTTCTCCATTGTACAGGTTGATTTTCTTCTCTAACGGTACATAATTCATTGAAGGAGTTAAAACCTCAAGATCAAACATCCAATCGGGACCTTTACCTTTCTCATTGTCTTGATCTTCTAAAACTCAACATGAAGACAATCTTGAATCTTCTTAGTAACTCGTTTTATACTCTAAAGCCTTTCTTGTTAGTGCAATAACCCAATAAATATCCTTCTTCATACTTGCCATCAAACTTCCCAGCATTATCAATGGTGTTTAAAATAGTGAGAGGGCATCCAAAAGGCTTCATAAAACGAATGTTGGGTTTATTGCCCATCGCCAATTCATAGGGTGTCTTCATCGTGGTTTGGTGGTGAGAGACTCATAAGTACATAACACGCAATACTTACGACCGCGCCGAATTGAATAGGTAGATGGGAATCTGCTAGCATTGTTCTTGCTGCTTCAATCAAAGTCCTATTCTTCCTCTCTGCAACACCATTTTGCTATGGTGTTCTTGCAATGCTAAACTCCCTCTTTATGCCTTTGTTTGCACAAAATTCATCCATAAGCTTGTTCTTGAATTCAGTCCCATTATCACATCTAATACCTCTAACCTTGAGTCTTAATTGGTTTTCAAGTGCTATAATTAGTGTCTGAATAGCATCAAAAGTATCATCTTTAAAACCCAAAAAGAAAACCCAATGAATCTCTGCGGTCATCTGTAACAACCAAACAAGATTTTCTCTTGTTTAAACTTGCCACGAGAGACAGTCCAAACAAATCCATATGTAATGACTCCAATGGTTCTCTAATAGTTCTTTCCTCAAGCTTCCGGCAAGAAGCTTTGTGTTGTTACCCTTCTTGCATGCCAAGCGGGAGTGATCATTCTTGTAAGTCTTTGAAGGTAAACCTCTAACTAGATTGCCTTTGACCAGTTTGTTGATATTCTTGAAATTAACATGGCCCAATCTTCTATGCCATTGATGTGCTTCTTCAGATGTTGCTTTAGCCACCAAACATGTGGCTCTTCCATAAGAATGTAGACTCTTCATGTCTAAACTGTACACATCATTTGTCCTTGGTACTCTAAGGACTACTAATTCATCATCAATGTGCTTAAAATCGGAGGAAATGATGAGACATTACGTGTCGTGAATAACACTAGATGCTTTTTATCACAAATTTGAGAGGCGATAACAAGTTGAACTTTAGCTCCTTCACATATCTAACATTCTCAAAGTCTATAAGCCCCGCTTTGATAGTTCCTTTGCCGTAATCTTTCCTCCATTGGGATCATTCCCAAATGCAACTCTTCCTCCACTAATATTTCTAAAATCGACAAGATCTCTTTGTCTCTGTCATGCTTCCGAGCAACCACTATCCACAATTAGATGATCTTTAAGCTCCTCTTACGGGTTGCCCCGCACACAAAGAAAAGAGTTAGTGATTTTTAGGAACCCAAGCCATTCTTGACTTGTGTTCCCTTGTGGAGTTACAAACTCAAATTCTTTGAGTATGTAATTCCACTATCTTTCAAATGATGATCCGTAATTATCTTTTGATCCTTAGCATATGGATTTTCAAAACTTTTGGTTTTTCAACATAAATCTCTTTTACAAGATTATTATCCTTTTCTTGTATCACAAAACATCGATTCACTTTTTGTCGAAAGTCTTGTTTGGCCCTCAAGAAGACCTTTCCTCTTAACCCATTCGGTTTAACACGTGGTTCTGTGATCTAGATCCTCTATGTGAATTGTAATACCTTCTAGGTTGATATTGAGATCTCCTAGGATTCCTATTCCAAGTAGTGTGACCAAGACTTTGTTTTGGTGAGCGGTGCTTTGGAAAGTACTATGAGATCTTGAAGGTTTTGAAAAGGTCTTCTTTGATGTGGGTATCTATGATCCGGTGTGAAGTTTCGTGATTAACCCTATTTGAATTATTCCAAACCGGTTTGTTCTCTCTAGGTTTATGGTTATGGTCCTATTCTTTGAAAATTTCCTAAGGTATTCGAATGATGTTCACAATCCTTGATTAAATGATTAGGACTAAAATACACAAAACACGCTTTTCACCCATACTCCCAATATGACTTCTTCTATGTCTATGACCAAAACTATTGTGCCTTCTAGGTGAATGATGAAACTGTTTTGACCAAAGTTATCCCAAAAGGTTTAGCAATCTTGTTTTGAAAAGGTTTTTGAAGGTATGCTTGTGGAGCAAGACTTTGATTTGTAGGTACCGCTTGATTTTGAACATTATTTTCAATGACTTCTTTGGGTTTTTCGACCTAAATTGAGCAACAAGCTTCTTCCTAAACTCTAGACTGTCTACTCCAAATCGAGAAACATCAGGCCTTATGGGTTGATGACTAATGGGATGTGGGACATCATTATATCCCTTGTCTTTCTTATACTCAGGAGGTGATTCACTTATTGAGCCCTCATTACTAGATGTATCTACATAGTGAGTGAGTTCATCATCACTAGTGGTTATGTCCTCAAAATCACCTACATCCTGATCACTAGGTTGGTTTTCTTCTATGTTATCAAAGTTCATACCAAAACCTAATCCAGTTCGAATGTATGCTCTTATTTGTTTTTCAACATAAGTAACATGGGATGCACAGATTCATTCCAGCAAAAGAAACTTTTCTAATGATCATCTCTCTCCTTAGTTAATTTCTCAATTTCAAGAATTTTACGCTTTAGTTTCTATTCACTAAGTTTTAACCGGTAATCCTGTTGTTCATACTTTTCACCAAGCCATTTCATTATTTTCATGTGTTATAATTTTAGCTTCCATAGACTCTAAAGTAATTTGATAACCACCACTTCAGATCTAGCCTTAACACAATTATCTCTTTCAATCACATAATGTTAAGTAGTTTTTGATAAAAATTATACACATTGGAGCATACCTCGAGATAGGAGGCGAGTTGGTGAAGTAGCCACCATTGTAAGAAGAACAGATCATCTTCACTTTCTTTGCTCCAATCAAATCCTCCAAAGCCATCATCGATTCCAAAGCAACATGTTCGGGTTCTTCATCAAAAGCGATTACTCGGTCAATGCTTCCTTTGCTTCTTCAACTACATCTTCCATCGCTACCATACAAGAAGTCACGGTTCATCATCAAACTCTTCACCCGGTCAACTTCGATAACTTCTCTTGAGCAACCAAGGCCTTTGTTTGAAGAATTGGAATTTCTTTGAGCTCTAGTTTTGGCTTCTCGGATGTTATGTTTGCTTGATACTTAGCAAACCCGCACTCCTTTGCAAAGTGACCATCTTTTGACAATTGAAGCATTCAATTTTGGATTTGTCAAAGTTATTCCTTGTTTTGGTTTGAAATCAATGCTTTTACTGTCTTCTTCATATACTTTTGATCCTTGCGAGAATCATAGCAACTTGCCACCGATATCAATTTCTTCAAGGGCATCTTCTTCAATCTGCTAGATCTTCTTCATAAGTGATGTGTAAACCGGCTTCTGTGCAAAGAATGAGCACACAACTTCATCCGAGTGCATAGTGGTAGTTGGTGGGTCTCTGAAAATATGAAGGGGTTATAAGCAGTGAACTTTGAGAAACAAGACTTTGAGGAGAAGCGAAGATTTTGATGGAAGTCACCGCCTTCTTTCGATGATAGAAAAGCAATCTTGTGAGACTTGGAATTTGTTTGACCACTCATCTCATGCTCATACACCTTCATTGATGATAGAGATCATCAAAGTCCATGACATCCAAACCTTGTTGTCCTCGATCATTATAGCAATCACATGCCATGTAGATGGCAAACTCCTTAGAAACTTCAAATTAGCATCCTCAATGATACTTCGCTTTGTATAACTCCAACATGTTGAGGAGATTTTGAAACCATCATATGCAACATCAAGACTTTCTCTTTCACCCACTGTGAAAGTTTCAAACTGTTGCTTCAAAGAAATTACAACATCTTCTTAGAGGCTTCATTCCTCCAATCTGGTCTTGAGAGCAGACCCAGAGTCGCTTAGCATCTTTAGCATCATGAAATTTGAGAAGATGACCATCCGGAATGGCGATAAGAGAATGTTTAGTGCCTTTTCTTGATTCCGTAGGGTTCACCGGTAAGACCGCCTTTGGTGCTATTGGTTGTCCAGAATATTAATAGGTTCGAACTACTTCATTGCCATTAACAATTACATTCCATAGAGCATGGTCTCAGAATGGCAATATCTCGCCTCATCTTCATGCACCGTAGATCATATTCTCCTTCTTGATTATTGGAATTCGAGTGAGGTGATTGAGGTGGTGGAAGCGACTTCATCGACATCTTGAATATTGTTGAAGTAGGGTTTCTTCCTAATCGAGTTTCCACAAGCTCGATACCACTTGTGAAGATCGTTGTAAGCTCTTAGACGAGGTCTAATATTATATCTAGGAACACATAATAATGAAAGCGGAATATTCAAACATAGAATCAACATTATTATGAACAAGGTTTTTTATTATCATAAACTAACTAAATAACTATAATTAAGATCAAAGACTTGATCTAACACTAACTAACTAAACCCTAGACGTTTTCCCTACGCCTAGGTTCCCACACACACACACCTTTAGACGTCTACATCTTGTACGTACTGTAAAACTATTGACCCTATGTCTCTTTATATACTGGAGACATCTAGGGTTTACAAGAGGAATCATAATACAATTAGGAAACTAAATATTCTTTTAAGCATATCTTCTAGAATCTTCCAAATCCTTCATCTTTTTGTAGTTTCCTTTCTTGTCACTTTTAGTCCTTCATGTTTCATTCTTCTTGGTTTGTATCATCAAATCTATAATAGACCCAACATATATTGCGTACAACATTTCAAAACAATTTATTGCGTACAAACAACATTTATTAATTGTGAAAAGTCGATTTCAAAAAACTTTATTGCGTACAACATTTATTAAAGTGTGTAGGAACTGTTTGCAACATTTATTGTACAACATTAATTTAGACTATAGCAATGTGATAAAACCATGTGGTTGAGCAATAAATAAGAATGAATAATAATGGTACTGTATTAACCGTATGACCTTTTTTTATGGCAAACATTTGTAGGCATTTTATTTAAAATAGTGTGCAAGACTATAACCATTCTTATGGTGACAATTGGAGGATTAGACTCCAAATTTGAGAGTCACACAACGACCAAGTTGCTTCATTAGGTTGCTTATTTTTAATATAATATTGTTTTTTATGTCATTTTTATCCTTCAATAGGTTGGCAACATATGCCAATAAACATAGCCTCATTACATTACACAACTAAAAATGTAATCTCAAGTGATTCATATCCCATGTGTTTCATTCTGAATCCCATGTGATTCATAGGGAATCACATGGGATTTTTACTTTTCTCATAACATTATACAACAAAAATTGAATCTCAAGGATTTTACCATTAATTTCTTTTACAACATTATCTTTATCTTTATCTTCTGTAATTACATCATCTACTGGAACTTCAATTAATTGACTTTCATCTACCGGCGGCGGTGTTTTCCGATGAATAGGTAGAAGAGGAACGACATAGACCATGGCTTTATGTGATGGTGATGACTCCGGCGATGGGTTTCATGGTGATTCTGACGGTTTGATGTGATTCCGATGACTCCGACGGTGGTTTCATAGAGATTCCGACTGTTTGATGTGATGGTGATGAAACCGACGGTGGTTTCATAGAGTTTCCGACAGTTTGATGTGATTTCGGCGGTTTCATAAAGAGAAAAAGTGGATCTAGGGTTTTTTGATGAGAGAGAAAGTGATGTATTAAATGAGATGGATTGAGATTTTTTTATTTTTTATAATGATAGTTGAAATTAATAATGTACCCTTGTTTGTAAATTTTGGTTTTTATCTCAGTCATTAGAAAAAATAGATAAATGGTTGAGATCATTTTATTTGTTCTTTAAATAATTCATGAATATGAGGGATCTCACATCTCACATATATATCTCGGCTATAAAAAGTGATTTTCAATGGGAAAAGTATTTATTAAAATTTTAAAATTTTATTGAAGATAATGTGCATGCGTTCATTGCTCGAATTCGAAACATCTCTACCGGTCCTCTCGTATTACGTTCAAGTTCAGTTGTTGAATCTTTCAAACCCTAATTTATTGTTCTTTCATTCACCACATATAACAACCAAAAACATTTTGCACGTACAACATCAATCAAGATCAAAACAAACAATGCAATGGAAACAAGATCTGCAAAGAGACGAAAGCTTCGTAATCCTAATCACGAAAACAAAACTTGTTACGAAGATCGGATAACCGATCTTCCTGATGTTGTTCTTCATCACATTTTAACCCTTCTTCCTATCAAATATATCGTGAAAACAAGCATCTTGTCGAAACGATGGAGGTCACTTTGGTACACATTCCCCGATCTCGATTTTACAAGCCTTATTCCATATGGAACTAAATTAACAGAATATTTTACCTTAAGTAACATTGCTAGTGTGATCACTAGTATTTTGTCTCTTCGTTACAAGTTTATGAATTCGGATGTTAGGATCCTTCGTTTTGGTGCTTTTATGAGCTTTTTTGGGCTCCATGCACTAGCACGTAACGCGGTTAGGCTTGGAGTGCAAGAACTCGACATTAATGTTGCAACTGAGGACATATTTAACTTTCCTAGAAGCTTGATTACTCATGATTCTTTAAGGGTTTTGAAGGTGAAATCTACTCCTGGCTTTAGGTTACCTCCATCTATGATAATGAGATCAGGGTTTCAAACACTTCGAGAGTTGTCATTATCTCAAGTTAAACAAGATAAACAGTCCTCTTTACCTGATATGTTCACAGATAATTCGTTTCCGCAGCTTAGAAAATTGTGCTTTGATTCTTGTTTAGATCTGAAACATCTTCGAGTTGGTTGTCGATTGTTAAAAGAACTAGTCATAGAAAATTGTAGTTTGTTACAAGGATTGGAAGTTTTGTCTCCAAAATTGGAGACATTGAGGGTTTGGAATTGCTTTCGAGAGTACTATATCGGTATTAAGACTTGGCTTCAAATTGATTCCGTGAGATTGCACACCTTTGTTTGGACGTATAATTCGGTTCCTTGGAAGACTTGTATGCAAAATCTAGTTTGCTTGCATGAGGTTAAGTTAAGCTTTACTTTTGCAACTTTAGTTTACGAGCATCGCGATTCAAATAAGCTCCAACGCCTATTTGACTTTCTTTCTGGACTATCTCATGCGGAGTCTCTTACGCTAAAAGCCCGTTGGTTGAGGTATATATTTTATATATTCATTTTTAGTTTTCGTTGTATTGTTGTCTAGTAATCTAGTATTATTACACAACATGTTAGTTGGAGTGATAGGACAAAGGCTTGTTATTTTTGCCATTGATAACTGTATAATTACATCTATATTTCCCTCTCTCTATTGTCATAAGCATTGATCTTTTTTAAACAGGGCATGTCCATGAACAATCCTCTCGCGAATACCCTTTTCCAATCATTCAAGAAGCTCAAATCATTGGAATTGCACACTAGCAATGTTACATGTTTGGCAAGTGTACTTAAGGTTTGCCCTATGATCCACACACTAACTATCAACACTTACAACCCTCTAAAAGGAGTAAGTACTATAAACTCGACTACAAATATATCCATATCAACTTTACACGTTATTTTCATTTTACACGTGAATAATTAATTGATGGTTTTCTCTTTTTTGTAGCAGACCATCTTGAGAGATTTAAGGAGTTCTTGGGAAGAACATCAATGGGAATCTCAAATTCAAGATCTGAAACCCCTTCTTCGTAATTTAAAGGTTGTAAAAATTCATGGAATCAACGAGAATGACATTAACCTAGTTAAGTTTTTGCTCAAGCATGGGATGTTCTTGCAAGATATCATTCTCTACCTTAGAAACAACAAATCGAAAAGCTACAATCGACATGAGAAACTTATATCGCGGATCACACGACTTTCCCGAGCTTCGGTTGATGCTAAACTAGTGTTTCATTATTAGCATGGTATTACAGCACATTAATCAAATTGGATCATGTTGACATCTTCTTAGAGTTTGCTTCGTGTTGAAGACTATTTAACTATACTCAATGATCATGCAATAAACTCTTTAACATTAGATGTTGGTGCGAAATCAGTCTCTAATAACTAGTTTTGATGTGATTAATTATTGTCATGGCCGGATTAAATTCTGATCGATTGGTAACATCGTGTGTATTAGTGTTGGCATTACTTGAACCGTTTTTCATGATTCTTTTGAAGATTGTCATTGTGAACATATGTATGCAAGCAAGTTGGAAGTTTTAGTTTGGGGCTACTATTTTATCTTAGATCATTCACAATGCCGATCGACTTAAACAAAGACTTTTTTACTATTCAAGTAAGTTATTCAAATGACTTGTTCCATTGTGTCAATAGCTTGAAGAAGACTTTTAGTAAAGAAATCCAAAGCGTTTGAAGCCACTATCAAAAGGTTTTGCATTTGTTAAACTTTCATTTTACACCTACTATTAAATATCAAAAGTTATTGCAAAAGCTTTTTGCAAAAGTTTTTACATTCACTATTTAATAGTGTTAAATGCGTAAAGTCTTTTATGACTTGATGAATTGCTCATTCTCTAAGTATATGTTTCCGATAAGTGTACCGCAATGTTTACCTTTTCTCATAATTAGTTTTTCATAAACAAAAAACTCACATTGTTTAAGCTGAGACTTGAATATAGTTTACTAAACAATTGTAACTTTGTAAACGTTTGTTTAGCATTTTGAAAATAAAATATTTCTAAAATTTTGAAACGTAGATTCTCAATTTAAATAATACTATCATGCACTGACAGAATAGTTTGTGTGCTCCTTATATAGTTAGCATAGTCAAAGTTTGCCAGATATTTTGGTTTGGTTTGGGGACACAAAGGATGCTTCATGGCAGCTAATTAAAGATATAAGAACAAAATTAGCAAATAGTCTGAGTTCTGATTTAAATTTCTAATGCTATATAGTAATGGCATTTATATAAAAATAAAACTGAAATAGGTCTGAAGTTTGAAATGATAATATGTTAATTGATGGGTACGTAGGTGATATATAAGGCTCGTCGCAGTCGACTCTTGGAGATCGGTTGGGCACCACAAATATGCTTCTTCAACCGATGTTCAAATCGGTTGTGTCGATTGTAGACTTCGGTTGGCAAATCGGTCGAGTACTAAGAATTGCAATATCGAGTGCAAATTCACTCGATGTTAAATGGTTCCAAATCCCAGCTTCACAACCACATTTATCAATACATTTTCAAAAAGTGACCGTTTGGTCATTAAAAAAAAAAAAAAAAAAAAAAAAAAAATTAAACCAATTTAATCATTCTATAAATACCAACTTCACCTCAAACACACTTCTTAACACACAATTTCAAACACAATTCAACCTCAAAATACTTCTCAACACAAGATTTATTATAACTTGCCGTCTGCCCCATTCCGTTGAAGATATGCAAGTGTACGTTCAAAATCAATGCCATAACGACGATGAGGCTCGAAAAAACGCTATTATAAGCGTCATCGAATTGTTTGACCAGGCGAAGGCGGTTCTCGTACTCCCTCGTATGACTCTGCATGCGGGGAGCATTCAGATTAGATTTATGATTTATGTATTTCATATCATTTTTATATTTAATATATTATTGTTTTTATTTAGTATTGTAACATTTTAATTATTAATGAAATTTTAGTTTATGTTAAAAATGTTTAAAAAAAAAATAAATAAAAAAAAAAAAATAAAAATCCCGGGTCGTCGATCGGGCATCCGGGTCATGTCGGTCATTTGAGAGAGAAAGGCGACGCGTGTATTGAATGGCCGGGTCGTCCTCAGTCACGACTGGGACTAGCCTAACATAAAAACATTACAATAGGCAATACTTGTTGTGGGTTCAAGTCTGAAATTTTGAGATAGATCATTTTAAACCAACACAAGGCCTAGTGGTATCTAAAACCAATCTATCTGAACATTTTTGCCCCTACTTAAAATCCTATCAAATGATGATCAAGAACTTGATTTCGAACTTTCTTTGGAGGCCGCTTGGTGTTGAAGAGGACTTTGTTCTGGTAGTTCTGCAGGGACCAAATTTTATATGGTGGTGTTGACAAACACATTAAAGAACATCTTTTGCTTTGTGTTCAAGTCAACTCCCATAGAAATCATATCAGAAAGGTTTGTGATAAGTACCCGTAAGCTGCCACCAATTAAGGGTATTACAAACTGTGTATGACAATCTTTTTTTTTTTTTTAGCAGTTTTGGTTGACAAGGATATGTCTGATGTATGTGTTTACTATACAAGATTTTTAACAGCGCTTGTCAATTATGAGCATATGCACCATAATAGCCATTCAAAGCAAGACAAGATATCTCAACTTTAATTGCTTATTTATACATTTGTGACATTACAATGATCATAATAACACAAACGTATATCATTTCGAATTAAAGGAACCTACATTTGACTCAAATTCACTTTGCAAAGCATGATCAAGTAAAGCTTCAGACTCCATCATCAACTCAGGACTTAACCTAAACATCAACACACAAAACTCCATTTGATTAAGAGCACCATCACCATCATAGTCACCTTCTTTTAACATGCTCATTAACTCGTCGTCTCGTAAATCTTGCAACCCAAGTAATGAAGAATTGCACTTCAAGCTTTCAAATGTGATGACACCTTTTTCTTTATCCATTAACAAATTGAAACCATTGCATAGCTCGTTTATTAGACCTTCACCTCCTAGCTTTTCTGCCATTTTTGGTAGCATGTCACAAAAACTTTCTCTTGCTTCTGAACCCATGTTTTATGAAATGGTTTCTGATAAGTTAATGTTGTGGTTGAAATATGGGTACGCCAAGAATGATGGATGTGGTTTGGGGTTTGAAAGTCTTGTAGATCGAAGGTGGTTTATATACAGGGAAATTGTCATTTTTATTTCAATTTGTATATATATTTGCATAATGGTCAGTAAAGTATGAGCAATGACGTTTGGAACCCTCAACTATTATTCGAACGTATCTACGGCTTGGCACTTAAGATTGTGATAGAGTGTAGTGTAGGCAATATTTTGGGTTCAATACTATGTCTAACCCATGCTAATAGCTAAAATCATGCCTAAAATCTTGTTACTAAAATAACTTTAACTACAAGTTTTGTTTAATTTTGGAAACATTGCGATACTATACAATGCAATTTTTGAGGAATGTTATAAAGAACTAGTCAGATTAATGAACTTGTTGGAGACTTATATGTTTTTTTACCACACATGACAATAACAGAACTATGATAATCTTATAGATGTATTCAAACTCATGAATTCACATTTATTTAATTAAACAATTTCTACTTCCTCATTAATGAGAAATTGTACGTACTCCCTCAACTTTATAAAAATCTAAAATATTGTTTAACAATGTCAAAATAGTCATGTGGATCACTATCATCATAAGAATTATTTGTATTCAAGTGATTTATTAAGTATGCATCCATTGATCTTACTCAGAACAAATTATATAATCGAACACAGGCACGGAAACAAATTTGATACCATTTAACCTTAAAGGTCACAAAGTGAATGTTTGAGATAGTTAAGAGGTGCAAAGAAAAAGAAATAGAGGTACGGGGTTCGACGAAATGGTGTTGATGCTTCAATTTTTTGAGACATTTAAGCCAACTCTTTCCTAGAAGAACCACTTTCGCCTACTTGCCACATGGAATTTATTTTTTAATATGTTAAGATTCACAAGTCCCGATATTGTTTCCATATTTCAAACATCTTACGGATTCCCTTGTTCCTTAGTCTTATTTTGGTCACGTCTAAACAGACACATACATATAAAAATTGTGAATTCATGTATGCTTTTATCTTGTAGGTTGGATTAAAGTTTGTTTTATCTTTTCTTGGGTTGACTAAAGGTTTGGTTATTGTTTGGTTCAAACCAACCGAATAAAATGAAACTAAATGAGCTTTGGATCCTAAAATATGAGAGATAAGTGTCACTATTAAGTAATAACCAAAGCATCCCAACCAAATTACTATTATTACATCCAACCGGCTCACTATGTCCTCTTTACTTGCAAGTCGCTGCTTGAAACTCGGGCTCACAATATTCCCCAAGAATCGTGAGCTAACTTTGAATCCTTAGTTGAAATCTATCAAGATCGACTCTCATGTTCATTGCCTATGAGGTGTTACAAACGTACACCATGTGGGAAACGGTGCACACTTTTATTAATAATGAAATCAGATTACAGTTAATAATAACAGAAAATAAAAGACAGAAAATTAAATACTGTATGAAAGGGTAGAAGCGGAAGCGGACTCTAAATTGATAAATAAATAAAACGAGAAAAGTCGTGGAACGAGGCTCGTGTAAAACAGATAAGCCGTCTGCTTCCTGAATACAACGTCCAAAGTCATTGTACTGTAGGACTTGACTTACTTGCCCGAAAGATCACGGAAGCTTGAGCGTTTCGATCGAAGAGATTCTTTGGAACGATTCGTATTGGGCTGCGTTTCAGTATATCTAAACGAATGAGACATATGGTCGATATATATTGAAGACTCAACTTGTCCTCCAAGAAAATATTTGACCATAAAGCGAAAATCGTTATGTTTAAAAGCAGTTCGCAAATCTTTAATACATAAAACAGATTTGTATATCTTTTAAAAACATAAACCGATTTGAAACTTACTTGATAAGTTTCAATCTATTCCTAAAATAGATTCTGAGAAAAATATGGAAAATGATTCATGAAATCTTTTAATACATAAAAGCAGTTGTATATCTTTTAAAACATAAAGCGATTGAAACTTACTTGATAAGTTTCAATCTATTCCTAAAATAGATTTACGAAAAATATGGAAAATGAACTATGCAAAGAAAAGATACGCGTGATGCGAGGCTTGAGTCGTGATTCGTGTCCGCAGGTCGCGGGCTCGCATGAGTTCGAGAATCTTGAACTCATTTTGACCCGAAATCCCATTTTACTCACCCCCTGGCAGCACGTAGGAGTGGGAGCATAACCAACCTAAAGGAATTTGATAGCCAATACTATGAATTCCTTATAAACAAGCATCCACTTCTTGTTTTGGGCGATGTGGGATTCTCCTATTTTCCAAGTTTTTATGTTTCAAGTGCCTCACTTTGAGACACGATATCTCATTCATTTCAACTCCATTTTGGACATACTTTAGCTCGTTGCGATACTCGTCGAGGAGAACATAAAGCTACTAAGAAACATAAATATATATAACATATACATATATTAAATAGTGTCCAAAATTTGCAAAACTCATTTTGCAAAACTCATTTTCCAACAATCCCCCATGAATGGAAATCGATTCGAAAACACACGAAAGTTTCGGTGAAATTTCCGGTTAAGTCTTGCATAAGATAGGTAGGTGTAACCTTTGAACCTTCCCTTGTGAGATGCACTTACTCTCTTAGATCCGAGTAGACGCGATGTCCTTTAACTCATTATCCATTTACGTGAGCGACATTACACTTCACACAAGACTCTCACGACATTGTCAAGTCCTCGTAGTCGTGTTCGTTATGGTCATGAACACTAGCCTTGGTTCTCGCAAGAGCTCTTAGAATTGCGCCCCACATTTCCCTTCGAGCGACCCACTTCTCTCTCACATAGGTGATTTCATCTTGAATCATTAAAAACATATGTTTTGTGATTTCATCTTGAATCATTATGCTTTATGATTTCATCCTCGAATCATTAAAGCCATATGTTTAACCTCTCAACAAGTCACATTTGTTATAGGAATGGACTAGGAAAGTTACAATATTTAGTAACTCCCCACATTGACGTGACTTCCCCACATTTCTATGATTAGGTTGTCTATTGAACCCGGATCTTGGGATCTCCGGTCAACTGGGTTAGGTTTTCCTTCATAGAAACTCATTCCTTCAAGGGCTTTAGTCCCATTCCTCTAGACGACTTACTTACTAACTCTGCTTAAGCCTTTCGTAGCGGATCCGCGATGTTATCCTTTGACTTCACATAGTCAATTGAGATAACTCTGTTGAGAGTAGTTGTCGTGTCGAATTATGTCGACGACGGATATGTCGGACTTTCCATTATACATTATGCTATGAGCTACGCCAATTGCCGATTAACTATCACAATGTATACTAATGGCGTTACGGTTTACCTTGGTATGTCCTCTACGAATTGACGTAGCCATTCCGCCTCTTGTCCGCATTTATCTAACGCGATAAATTCGATTCCATCGTGGACTTAGCTATAACCGTTTGCTTGGAAGACTTCAAGATATAGCGCCCTCCTAGTGTAAACAGATATCCACTAGTCGATCTTGAATCCTTTATGTCGGATATCCAATTTGCATCATCGTATCCTTCGATAACAAATGGATATCGATCATAATGCGATCCATAATCGCGTTGTATCTCAAATAGTGAAGTACCCTAGTCATAGCTGCCCAATGTGCATAGCTTGGGTTACTAATATACCTACTTAGCTCGCTAACAAAGATATGCTAAGTCGGTCGGCACCGGTCATTAAGTACATTAACATGCCAATAATTCTTGAATACTCTAATTGGGCAACACCTAAGCCTCTATTTTTAGATAGATGCTTCATCGATGTCAATTGGAGTTCTAGCTAGGCCGGAATCCCCGCATTATGAGTATTAAGAATTTTGTCCACATAATGTGCTTGACTTAACACAAGTTCATTACGAGTTCGTATGATCTTTATTCCAAGGATCACATCACCAAACCCATATCCTTTATGTCAAACTTTGATTTCAACATGTCTTTAGTAGATTTGATCATCTTGTCGTTCGCCAACGATAAGCATATCATCAACATATAAACACAAGATTACATATCCACTATTTGTGTCTTTCACATAAACACACTTGTCGCATTCATTAATTTTGAATCCACTCTAGCATGGCGTGGTCAAATTTTTGATGCCATTGTTTGGGAGCTTGCTTTAAGCCATATAATGACTTAACAAGCCTACAAACTTTGTTCTCTTGTCCAGAGCCATGAAACCCTCGGGTTGGTTCATGTAGATTTCTTTTCTAAATCTCCGTTTAGAAATGTCGTTTCACATCCATTTGGTGAACTTCCAAATTTCTTAAAGCGGCAATAGCAAGTATCATCCTAATCGAGGTTATTCGCGTATAAAGCGAATATGTATCAAAGTAATCAAGACCTTCTCGTTGTCTAAATCCTTTGATTACTAATCTTGCTTTATACTTGTCAATGGTGCCATCGGCTTTCATCTTCTTCTTGAAGATCCATTTATAGCCTAGTGGTTTACAACCGGAGGTAGATCCACGAGCTCCCAGTATGATTTTGTAAAATAGAATCTATTTCACTTTTAATGGCTTCTTTCCATTGAGGCCCTTACGAGGAAGTAACCGCTTCTCGGTATGAAGTAGGTTCGTTTTCAACCATAAAAGAAACAAAATCGGGTCCAAACGATTTCTGGTTCTTGCCCTTTGCTTCTTCTAGGTTCAACCTCTTCTTCCTCGGTTTGATCTTGTCTCTCATCTTGGAGATCATTATCATCTCGTTGTCTCTTATCTTGGACAACTTCTTCATCTATTCTAGATGAACTTCAAGTTTCCTTCGTTAAACAAGGAAATATAGTTTCAAAGAATGAAGCATTCCTTGATTCCATTAATGTACCCTTTTGTATATCCGGATTTTTGAATCATGTACAATGAAGCGATACATCGCTATTCTTAGCATATCCGATGAATATACAATCCATGATTTAGGTCCAATCTTTTGGGCCTTGGGAGTCGATATAGCGACCTTTGCTAGACACCCCACACTCGTAAATCTTGATATGATGGCTTTCTTCCCATCCATAATTCATAAGGGTCTCTTCTTTTCCTTACGAGGTATCTTATTTAAAAGATAAGTAGCCGTTAAAATGGCTTCCCCACATGTCTTGGCTTAGACGTAACTTATCAACATGGCATTAACCATTTCTTTCAAGGTACGGTTCTTCCTTTCGGCAATACCGTTCTCTTTGAGGTGAATAGGGGCGGTGAATTCGTGTCTAATTCCATGTTTCGCACATAGGTCGTGAATGAAGACACATATTCACCTCCTCTATCACTTCGGACCACCTTGATTTTCTTACTAAGTTGATTCTCAACTTCGCTTTTGTATAGAACAAACTTGTCTATAGCTTCATCTTTACTTTTCAAGTAAGTAAACATAGCAATACTTTGTACAATCATCAATAAAGCGTGATAAAGTACTTATTGCCACCTTTTGTGGGTAGTGATTTCAAATCACATATGTCGATGTGTATCATATCAAGTGGTTCGGTTTTCGTTCAACCGATTTGAAAGATGCTCTTGTAAGTTTAGCTTCAACACAAGTTTCACATTTATATTTTGAGTCAATATGGAAATTAGGTATGCAATTAAATTTAATCAAACGACGATCGAATTAAAATTTACATGTCCAAGACGGCCATGCCACATATTAGAAGACTCAATCAAGTAAGCGTAAGAATTCATTTTATTGATATCATTCTTAACAACCATTACATTGAGCTTAAACATACCATTCTGTGGCATATCCCTACCAACATAAACTTGATTCTTAGAAAGAACAAACTTATCGACTAAAAACAAGACGAAAACCAAACTTGTTCAACAAACCAACCAGACACAAGATTCTTGTAATCTACGGAACATACAAGACATTAGTCAACTTGAGCTCTTTCTGGATGTCATCTTCAAGATTACATCTCCTTCGCCTTGATTTCAAAGTTGCGAGTTGCGGTGCATGCCTTCTCTCCACTATCAACCGCTCCGAAAGAGTGAAACATACTCTTATCAAGACACACATGACGGGTAGCCCCAGTATCCACCCACCATTCCTCGTTGTTGGAACCTACTGTGTTAACCCGGAGATCATGGCAATGACATCGACACCATAGCAATCATGTCCACATCTTCATTCACCATATTAGCCTGGCGTGGAGTCACCCGCTTGCATCTTACAATTAGCGACACGGTGGATCGATTTCAATGCCAAAACACGTCAAGCTTACTCACACAAGCTAGCCACATGAATGACTAACCGTGAAGAAACTTAAAACGGTTCGGACATCGATTAGTAGATAATGAAGGCTTAGGGTTATGTGTGTGGATAAAACCTCAATATCGATATCAAAATAATCACGAAGATAGATTCAAATTCCTTTAGGAAAAAGAATAATAAATCAAATCCTGTGTGATCGTATACTGGATTAGTCAACCCGAATCGCTTCCCAACGAGCGTGAATCGCCAACGTCGTTCTTGGTTTGGATTTTAATGCTCGATGATTGGATTAATGATTTGATTTTATTAACTACGGGAATGGGGAAAGTAATTAAGGAAATATATTCTACGGGAAATCCTAAGTGCGAATTAACTAAAACGAAACGTAATTAACAAAACGTAATTAAAAATGCAACTACGTCTAAATTATACCCTAAAAATACCTAAAATTACTTTTACTCTAAAAATGTAATTAGAAAACTATTTTAGAATTAAAACTATTTTTTTGTATTTTTCTGGATTTTATTAAAATTAAAAACTAATTTTTAACTATTGAATCTAAATTAAAATACTAAAAATTATGAAATTTAAGGAGAAAAATATGAAACTATTTTTATAAAATCTAAATTATCATAAGAGACTTTTCAAAACTATTTTTATATTTTTTTTGATTATTTTTCTATTTTCTACTAATTTAAAACTATTTAAATCTAATTTAAATTGTGAAAAATACCAAATAAAAGGGAAAAAAAATAAGGAAAAATATTTTTTATGCTTTTTATATTTTTCTTAAACTGAGAAAATTGAAAAATTATTTTTTTGAACTTTTTCTTAATTATTTGTAATAAAAGCTAATTAAAAGTGATTAAAAACAGTTTTTAATTAAGAAAAATACTTAACAGTGACCAAAATTAATGAAAATCTCAGGAAAATTCTAAAATGATAATCTAAATCTATGAAAAATAAGAAATTAGTAGCTTATGTGTGAAATATTAGAGCTACAGTGTAACTGTTATGAGAATAAGTTACCAAAATTAAGCCAAACAATGAAATAAACTACCAAACAGTGACTGAAGCTAATGTGTGCTAAAATAAGCTAATTGCAGCTAATTACACCTACTCCTAACAAGCCACAAGCTCTAACTAATGATTAAAGCTAACTGCCTAATCTAGCCAAACAGTGAATCAGGCCCCTCCTTGAGCTTGATGCACAAGCTTATTGATAAGCTCAAACTAAGAAACAAAAGTGCAAACCTCCAGATCACCTGGCAAGCTACAACTAAGCCAAGTTTTAGCTTCTAACTCTTTGAAATGAAACTTGCACAAGGTCTGCAAGATCTGTACAATTCTGTTTTAGACATGGGTTTGACTTTTGAAAACAGATTGAAAACTTGACTTTGTTGAGATTTGATCCAAAATATTGAACTGATTATGACGTTTAAAGACTAATGATGATGATAACAAGCTAGATCTACTTATTTTAAAGCCAATAAGCAAATATTTACCTACTGATTCTAACAGTTATGAAATCAAAAGGCAGTTCACAGTGATTTTGACTTTTTGAGTTTGTGAATGCAATAACCAGACTAATATGAATGACTTAGACCTTATTAAGCATATAGCAATAACACTAAACCACTGAACCAACCTTAAGCATAGCAAACGGTCCTAATCCAAACACTATTTCTAATAATCGATATTGAAAACTAAAGCAGATAATGACTATATTATGCTAAAGCGATATTAAACTCGGATCAATTAATACAAATAATCACTAAACTCGGATGCAAACAACAAATTGATGAACCAAATGTATGTAATGATTTGAGAACTTACAACTTTCCTAGCCACTATGGCTTGCAACAATGAAACAGAACCTCTAACCTAATAAACCCCTAACCTACTTTAATTCCAGCTCAACTTTAACCCAATTCCAGCATCTGCATCATCCCAATCATAGCAAACACCAAAGAAATGTAACCGACATCGTAGTAAATCAGAATTGAATGATTTTATTTGTGATTTGAGTGTGAAAAGAAGAATAAGCTCACATTAAGCTATTAAAAGCTTATATGAACCTTGTAGAAACAGTAGTTTAATGATGGTTCAATCCACAAAACAGATCTAATATGATTTTTTTATTTTTCAATTATTTTCTCTTATTTTTTTGTATTTTTGAGTTTATGAAGAGTTTAGCTAAAAACAGGATTATACTAATGAAATAAGCTTAAAACAATGATAATAAGCAGATTTAAGACATAAAACTTAAACAAAAACTTGAGAATGAAAACTTGAATTTTATTAAACTAAATCATTTGAGTACAAAATACGAATTACAAGTAAACTTAAAACATTAAAAATGAAAATTACTACTAATTAAACCATCGAAACTAGAGAGAAGAAAAGAAAATGAGATGAATACAATGTGAACGAAATAGGGTCCTATATATAGCTAAGCTCAAGGTCTTGGGAAGCTCGGAAATCCTCATTTGTGCTTCTTCTGAGCTCGTTTTCACCATTAGATCAAATCCACGATCTCACTTGATAACAACCCTTGGATCACTATTGATGACTGTTTCTCCAATCATAAAGCAACATGTGGCCTTAAGCACACGGATGGGTGACCGGCATTCCCCATGTGTCGATGTGTCGAGTAAAGTACATCTTTGCCCTTAATTGTGGTGAATTTGCTTAATTGACCGTGGGTAATTTAGGGTTCTAAGTAACTCGGGTAATTGGGGTAAAAGGCGGCGGGATGTGTTGTGGGATTTTTAATATTGTTTGAGTTGGGTTGGACGGGTTTGGGGCGGGTTGAGTAGATTTTCGGGTTTGATATTTAAACCGGTGTTGAGTGGTTTGGTTTAATGGACTTGGATCCGGTTTTATAATTGGATTGGGCCGAGAGTTTTATTATTGGATTAGGAATTTGGACTAAGGACTATATAAGTGATCCAATGTAACTTTAAGGGACTAAACTTGTAAGTTCGGATTTCCAAGGGACCAAAAGTGTACTTTCTGAAAATCTTTATCAAGGGCCAATCATGTCAATCTTAAATAATCCAAGGGTGAAATCAGAATTCGAAACTTGAGGATCAACTCGCCAAATACTCGAAAGTGCAGAGGACTAATCTTGACATTTCTTCAAACTTGGTGAAACTTCAAAAATCATCCTCGAGAATAAAATCTTCCAAAATGCACAATCCCGACCTTAAGGCTCACTCAAACTCTCTTGATCTCTCGTGCTCGATTTACGTCCGATTTGGTTCCTTTTGTGTGTTTTTACATATCCGTACTGCACAAGCACAAACTCAAGAAAACCACAAATATTAGCAATAAACGGCTCTTTCTTGGTTGTTTTGGGTTAGTTTTACTAATGAAAAGGTATGTGTTTTAGCACATACCAAAATACCCCAGACGAGACCATTGTCGTGTCCTCACGCAATGCAATCAACTCACGCTTCTAAAACCAAGGATTTCAATCTCTTTCTACTAAACCTATGAAGAAACTTAAATTGGTATGTCCAAACCGTCAAGTTATCTCACACAAGCTAGCCACTTGTGAATGAATAACCGTAAGAAACTTAAAACAGCTTGCATAAACCAATAATAAGAGAAGAAGTAGCAAAGATTCCTCAAAAGAGATTAAGAAACCCTTAATTCTAAAACGCCCGCTTACCTTTTAAATTCACATGTAGATATTACAATTAAGCACATTCCGATTATGAATGACGGTTTGTTGAACTTTCATGTCGATCAATAACTCAAACATTTTTCAAACGACACGTTAGGATCACGGAGTAGAAAACACAACACAACGTGAAGTGACCATACGGATAGAATACATCGTCCCTGATTTTTCACAAGTCCCAAACTAAGCGTAAAACCGAAATCATTGTTAAATATGATTCTAGATGCCAACACTACCCATGGAAGTTACTTGTGTAATTACCTTTTGCTCCTATTTTCCTATTTTCCTCTAGAATTTTTTATTTTTGTGAGAAATGAATTTCTTCAAATTTCTCGTTTCGATAAGAATTATTCCGATAAAGATATAAAGCTAAGTCGATAATTAGTTATCCATCTTCTCTCAAGAACCATTGTTCCAAAATGAGGTCCACATCAAGGAATTTTTATTTACTTATACTTTTGACTTTTTCATTTTCGTCATTTTTTTTTTTTTTTTTTTTAATTGCACTTATACTTTTATTTATATGAGCTATGAACTACGGAGCTTCACGGGTAATTCCAAGACTATAGGCTTCATGAAATGAGGATCCCGCTGGCTAGGCTAAGACCTCACTCAATCCCGGCTAAAGATCCAAGGGTCCGATCTCGACACCATGACTCATAACTTTACTTATTACTTTTCACTTATCACTTATTGCTCATTTATTACGGATCCTTGATGTGTACCCAATTTTAAAACAAAGATTCTTTTAAGAAGATAAAGAACTAACTATCGCCAAAAACTCGACATCTCTAATTATTATTAGACAGATATGGGTGAAACAATTTTGTGGGAACAAAAGCCATAAGTACCTTCGATGGGCTCTAAAGAGAACCAACTACTCCACGCTTAGCATCTAAACTCATAAGTAACTCTATCATTTCTCGATCTCCGCAAATTTAAAATCCCAAATAATGAGATCGCGGATGCTTAGCCGATAATTTTAGATTATCTATGGTTAAGGAACAAGTTAGGGCTCAACACGCCCGGTCAAGTCGAATTCCATTCCTACTCTCACCAATGAAAGTCAACAAGGTGTCAAAACATATATTAACTTAGCAAATGCTTCGTCTAATGAAATAAAGTTATGCATATTTAAAGTCACTCGTGGAAACTTGCAAATTCTTGGCCTTGTGAGCTAGAATCGCATTTTATAGTTTCTTGTCTAAGAGACTAGCAAAACTTTTCAATCAAAAAGACTTAACAAAAGCTTACAAAAATTTTTAAATTTTCTCATTTTTGCACAATTTTTCATTTTCTAAGGAAAAACGGGGTTACGAGAGTATACGACAAAAAATAAGCAAGTGCGGTCAAATCAAATCGAAGATTACTCTACCCCAGACTAGAACGAAACATTGTCCTCAATGTTTAAAGCAAGGGTATCACGAAAATCTAAAAGCCGTTTATTAAGTATGCTCAAAGATAAACGTTAGTCGATAAGATTAGGATATCGGATTTCCATCAGCAACGATCATGAAACTCGAGTGGAGAAAAGACAAACTTTGAGCACGAGAGTCTTCATATCGGGAAAATCCTAAACACAACATCACAAACAACCAAAACACGAGAAATCAAAGAGGTAGACCCCTTCAAGTCACTTATTAGAAAAAGAAAGAAGAGAGAAGGATAAGCATGGGGTGCCTCCCACGAAGCGCTACTGTTTTTGATCACCGAGTCGCTAGCCTGACTCGTCCCTAATTCATTTGTCCTTGGGAAGAAAGTGGTAGAGATACCGTGGTCAAAGCGGTGTCTTCATTCCCGAAGGAATGAGACTGGGTGGGTCGGGTGGGAAAGAAAATGTCGGGCTTCAGTACATAAGGGATAACATGAAAGAATGATCCATCATCCGGTGGTTTAGCGGGTGGACGAAAGGATGACGGATCAGAATGAGAAAACTCCAAGAAAGACAGGAGCTCATAGTAAGGAGGTGAAAGCTTAACAATGAAGGCATCCAAGAGAGGATCCTTTTCTCTAACAACGGTTTTAGCATAAAGCTCATCTATGTCTAATATCCCGGGTTTAAAGATTTTGTCTTCACATGTCGGCTCAACGGGATAAAGGATGGTGGACTCATTAGAAGAAGGAGAGTCAAGAGAACCATCAAGAACAACCATATCCCCCTCGGGATTATTCATAACATCCTCAATACCCGGTGGTATCAAGTCATCGATAGCATCCTCAATGATTGGGTCACTTATCGGAGTATCGGAAATCTCGTTCAAAACTTTACTCATATCAACATCGAAGTAGAATTTCTCAAGAATCGGAGGATAAACATAATCAATAGTGGGATTGCCACTAATCTCTTCATCAAATCGGAAAGTTTCAAGCTCGGGAGAGAAATCACTATCTTTAACGGAGATAGGATGCGAACTTGAATTATCGTTCAAGGCTTCAATCTTAGCAATGAGAAGATAAACATTTGACAATGTTTCTTGTAATGCTTCATCCTCGATCTGAATATCATTGGGCTCAATCTCTTCTTCTTCTGGCTCAAACTCATTATGTTCTTCTATATGGACGAGCTCAGAAGGTAAATCGTCGACAAAATCGATGTCTCCATAAGAATCATCATCGGAATCGGAGAACATCTCATCATGATCGTTCAAATTATCAAGAGAAGGCTCATCACAAATATCAACAACCCCAGACTCTCTTGGGCTTGGGATAAGGATCTCAACACTAGTCGATTCCATTTCCGGAATAGTACTAAGATGCTCATCCCCCATTATGAAAGAGTCAACGGGTTCAACAGTTATCGAAGAAACATGATCATCGACCTCATCCAAAAGAACGTTACTTCTCTCAACCGACGTGAGTGAAGGGGAAGAGTCGGAAATGAAAGACTCGGAAACGGGAGTGGGATTGCCACTCGGAGGAGTATAATCATCATCGTAATCGAATCGTAAACGAAAGGTCTCCGGTAACTAATTTTAGCGGCTTGCTCTTCAAATGAGTAATTCACCATAAGTTTTCGAGGAGGATCTTCTTTCATGGGTAATTTTATCAAGAAGATTCTTAAGATCAATCATTGCTTCCGAAATTTTGGATTAGACATTAGTGAAGGTTGTGGTTGAACTTCTTGGTATTGTGGAGGTGGGTTATAAGGATAATCGTAATTGTTACAAGGAACTTGCTCGTAAACAATAGGGTTTTGCATCCGACAATCGGAATTAACGATGGACCTCCACAATACTCACAACAAGATGATTGTTGTGACGAATACGGTAAGGTTCATAACCAAAGGTTGAGTTGTTAAATTGAACTTGACATTGAAAACCTTGGTGAGGACCACCACAATACTCACAAGAGTATGATTCCGGCTCATGGTACAGAGGTTGGTTAGGAAAATCGGTTGTTTCGTTGTAAGGATTGTGGTGAAACTCGGTTCTGATTTTCCATTGCTACAACCGGACAATTCCCACCATATTGGTCCACCGCACCATATACACAAGAGTCGATAAATCAAGAATTATCCGTGATAGGCTCGGGAGTCACTGCTCGAAACATATTCCATTTCCCTCACCGAGAAGGAGTAGGAATCGAGGGTTCTACAATTATGTCATTATAAAGAGCACTTTTGTTCTAGCCGTGCATAAAGACAGGCGAGATCTGGATTTGGATTGATAAAATTATTGCATACATCACAAAATCCATTCCGACAATTATTTCCGCACCAATCACATATACATTTCAAACACCGAAATTGATTTTCTTCCATACGGCTTTGGCAATGAAGGCAACGACGATAAGAACATATCTCGGTTGTGGTGGATGGTCAGAAAAACTTTTAGAGTCATCGAGAGATTGTTTGTCGGCTAAGTCGCACCAATAGCAAGATTTTTAGAACCGGTTGTCCACATCGACCACATACACATTCGGATTAAGACAACAATATTGTTTCTCTTCCATACGCCCTTTGTAATGAAAACAATGACGATAATTGATCGTATCCATGAGAATTAAACATATAGAGGGTAAAAGAAAAGAATTATCGGGTTAAGAGGATAAGAGAAGAATATTTTAGGGTTTTATATTTAAGAAAAAAACAATATTTTTGTAACCTTCACGTCAACCGTGCTCGGTAGCTCTCAAAAGTACGCTGCAATGGAGCGGGAACGAAGAGTGGATCGTTCTTCACCGCAATTTAATGTCAAGACTTTCCTTATACCCGTGTATAGGTTGTACCTTCAAGGTGAGCCGACGTAACAATTGACGCTTCAGGTTTCTTTTGTTGGTTTTTAATTTTTATGGTTTTGTAAACACTCTAGAAAGAATGTTTTGGTGTTTTTAATTTTTTTTTTTTTTTTTTTTTTTTTTTTTTTTTTTGGGGTTTTGAAAATATATATTTACAAAATGACGGTAACTTCACGAATGAAGGATCTCGAGTCACTAATCGTCAAACCTCAAACGAAATTGTCGTGACACAATCTCCCCGGCAGCGGCGCCAAAATTTGATTTCAATGCCAAAACACGTCAAGCTTACTCACACAAGCTAGCCACTTGTGAATGACTAACCGTAAGAAACTTAAAACGGTTCGGACACTGATTAGTAGATAATGAAGGCTTAGGGGTTATGTGTGTGGATAAAACCTCAATATCGATATCAAAAATAATCACGAAGATAGATTCAAATTCCTTTAGGAAAAAGAATAATAAATCAAATCCCGTGTGTGATCGTGTAATACGGATTAGTCAACCCGAATCGTTTCCCAACGAGGCGTGAATTGCCAACGTCGTTCTTGGTTTGGATTTTAATGCTCGATGATTGGATTAATGATTTGATTTTATTAACTACGGGAATGGGGAAAGTAATTAAGGAAATATATTCTACGGGAAATCCTAAGTGCGAATTAACTAAAACGAAACATAATTAACAAAACGTAATTAAAAATGCAACTACGTCTAAATTATACCTAAAATACCTAAAATTACTTTTACTCTAAAAATGTAATTAGAAAACTATTTTAGAATTAAAACTAATTTTTTGTATTTTTCTGGATTTTATTAAAATTAAAAACTAATTTTTAACTATTGAATCTAAATTAAAATACTAAAATTTATGAAATTTAAGGAGAAAAATATGAAACTATTTTTATAAAATCTAAATTATCATAAGAGACTTTTCAAAACTATTTTTATTTTTTTTGATTATTTTTCTATTTTCTACTAATTTAAAACTATTTAAATCTAATTTAAATTGTGAAAATACCAAATAAAAGGGAAAAAAATAAGGAAAAATATTTTTATGCTTTTATATTTTCTTAAACTGAGAAAATTGAAAATTATTTTTTGAACTTTTCTTAATTATTTGTAATAAAAGCTAATTAAAAGTGATTAAAAACAGCTTTTAATTAAGAAAAATACTTAACAAAGGACCAAAATTAATGAAAATCTCGTGAAAATTCTAAATGATAATCTAAATCTATGAAACATAAGAAATTAGTAGCTTATGTGTGAAATATTAGAGCTACAAAGTAATCAGTATGAGAATAAAATACCAAAATTAAGCCAAACAATGAAATAAACTACCAAACAAATGATCAAGCTAATGTGTGCTAAAATAAGCTAATTGCACTAATTACACCTACTCCTAACAAGCCACAAGCTCTAACTAATGATTAAAGCTAATCGCTTAATCTAGCCAAACAAATGAATCAGCCCTCCTCGAGCTTGATGCACAAGCTTATGGATAAGCTCAAACTAAGAAACAAAAGTGCAAACCTCCAGATCACCGCAAGCTACAACTAAGCCAAGTTTTAGCTTCTAACTCTTTGAAATGAAACTTGCACAAGGTCTGCAAGATCTGTACAATTCTGTTTTAGACATGGGTTTGACTTTTGAAAACAGATTGAAAACTTGACTTTGTTGAGATTTGATCCAAAATATTGAACTGATTATGACGTTTAAAGACTAATGATGATGATAACAAGCTAGATCTACTTATTTTAAAGCCAATAAGCAAATATTTACCTACTGATTCTTACAGTTATGAAATCAAAAGGCAGTTCACAGTGATTTTGACTTTTTGAGTTTGTGAATGCAATAACCAGACTAATATGAATGACTTAGACCTTATTAAGCATATAGCAATAACACTAAACCACTGAACCAACCTTAAGCATAGCAAACTGTCCTAATCCAAACACTATTTCTAATACTGATATTGAAAACTAGAAACAGATAATGACTATATTATGCTAAACTGATATTAAACTCAGATCAATTAATACAAATAATCACTAAACTCAGATGCAAACAACAAATTCAGTGAACAAAATGTATGTAACAGATTTGAGAACTTACAACTTTCCTAGCCACTATGGCTTGCAACAATGAAACAGTAACCTCTAACCTAATAAACCCCTAACCTACTTTAATTCCAGCTCAACTTTAACCCAATTCCAGTATCTGCATCATCCCAATCCGATCAAACACCAAGAAAATGTAACCAGACATCAGAGTAAATCAGAATTGAATGATTTTATTTGTGATTTGAGTGTGAAAAGAAGAATAAGCTCACATTAAGCTATTAAAAGCTTATATGAACCTTGTAGAAAAAAGAGTTTAATGATGGTTCAATCCACAAAGCAGATCTAATATGATTTTTTATTTTCAATTATTTTCTTATTTTTTGTATTTTTGAGTTTATGAAGAGTTTAGCTAAAAAACAGGATTATACTAATGAAATAAGCTTAAAACAATGATAATAAGCAGATTTAAGACATAAAACTTAAACAAAAACTTGAGAATGAAAACTTGAATTTTATTAAACTAAATCATTTGAGTACAAAATACGAATTACAAGTAAACTTAAAACATTAAAAATGAAAATTACTACTAATTAAACTACTGAAACTAGAGAGAAGAAAAGAAAATGAGATGAATACAATGTGAACGAAATAGGGTCCTATATATAGCTAAGCTCAAGGTCTTGGGAAGCTTCTGGAAATCCTCATTTGTGCTTCTTCTGAGCTCGTTTTCACCATTAGATCAAATCCCACGCATCTCACTTGATAACAACCCTTGGATCACTATTGATGACCTGTTTCCTCCAATCATAAAGCAACATGTGGCCTTAAGCACACGGATGGGTGACCTGGCATTCCCCATGTGTCAGTGTGTCAGAGTAAAGTACATCTTTGCCCTTAATTGTGGTGAATTTGCTTAATTGACTGAGTGGGTAATTTAGGGTTCTAAGTAACTGGGTAATTGGGGGTAAAAGGGCGCGGGATGTGTTGTGGGATTTTTTTAATATTGTTTGAGTTGGGTTGACCGGGTTTGGGGCGGGTTGAGTGGATTTTCGGGTTTGATATTTAAACCGGGTGTTGAGTGGTTTGGTTTAATGGACTTGGATCCGGGTTTTATAATTGGATTGGGCCGAGAGTTTTTATTATTGGATTAGGAATTTGGACTAAGGACTATATAAGTGATCCAATGTAACTTTAAGGGACTAAACTTGTAAGTTCGGATTTCCAAGGGACCAAAAGTGTACTTTCTGAAAATCTTTATCAAGGGCCAATCATGTCAATCTTAAATAATCCAAGGGTGAAATCTGTAAATTCTGAAACTTCAGGGATCAACTCTG
Source organism: Chrysanthemum lavandulifolium (assembly GCA_022545495.1). NCBI lineage: Eukaryota > Viridiplantae > Streptophyta > Magnoliopsida > Asterales > Asteraceae > Chrysanthemum > Chrysanthemum lavandulifolium. The sequence goes on from CM040246.1 coordinate 84,265,430, forward strand.
CCAAATACTGAAAGTGCAGGGACTAATCTTGACATTTCTTCAAACTTGACTGAAACTTCAAAAATCATCCTCAGAGAATAAAATCTTCCAAAATGCACAATCCCGACCTTCCTCCACTCAAACTCTCTTGATCTCTCGTGCTGATTTACGTCGATTTGGTTCCTTTTGTGTGTTTTACATATCCGTATACGCACAAGCACAAACTCAAGAAAACCACAAATATTAGCAATAAACGGCTCTTTCTTGGTTGTTTTGGGTCGGTTTACTAATGAAAAGGTATGTGTTTAGCACATACCGGTGACTGGCTGGTCACGGTTGAAACACACCCTCGAACTTCGTTTCACAATTGCGCCTTTAGGAGTAAGGTACTCGGACTTCCTTTGCCCTTTTGTCATTCTTTCCTTTTCCTTTGCCTTTAGCTTTGACATTGGACTTTGAAGATGACGAAACATGCTCAACCATATTTGCCTTTGCGTAATCAGCGTATACGTGTTTTTTCGAGCCGACTTGTTGTCCTCTTCAATACGAAGACGAACAACCAAGTCTTCAACACTCATCTCCTTTCGCTTATGCTTCGTGTAGTTCTTGAATTCTACCCACTTGAGGTAACTTTTCAATAATAGCGAGAACTTGAAAAGTTTCACTCAAAGTCATTCCTCAAGATGAATGTCGTGTAGCGTAACTGCAGATCTTGAACTCGACTTATTACATTCTTTGAATCAACCATCTTGTAATCCAAAAACGAGCTACCACGAACTTCTTTGTACCAGCATCCTCGGCTTTGTACTATGCTCCAATGACTCCTATAATTCTTTGGCGTCTTGGTCTTGCGAGACACGTTGTACAAAGAATCAACCAAACCATTCGTAACATAATTGTGACACAAAAATCGAATGTTTCCATGCTTCAAGGCTTGAACGACTGTTGATTAGAGGATTGACCTTGCGGGAGGTTCCACGTTAGGTGGGTTCTCTTTTAAGAACCGCGCAAGGTTCAAAGTAGTGAGATAGAAAAACATCTTCATTGCCACCTCTTGAAATTACGCCCATTGAATTTCTCTCGGTTTCTCGGCATGATTAGCAACCGTGTTGGTAATGGCGCACTGTGCGCTCACGGGAGTAGTCACAGGAGGGTAGTCGTGTTTGTCATCCCGAAATTCAAACACAAACAGTTAAGCCAACTGTTATAAAATCGGTATCTAAGAAATTCAATCGTGATTTACATTAACTTGCACCAGAATCGCTTCAAAGAAACTCAATCTTGGTTTCAATGAATCTAGATTTAAATAAATGACCAAAGTAAATAGATCAAGATAATAGAAACTCAATCTTGGTTTCAATATAGCGATAATAATAAACTGTTTTAAAATCGTTTAGATCCGTACACCAAATCAGAATTAAAATCCTGTTTATAAAGCGGTTCTCCAAAGAAACTCAATCTTGGTTTCATGAAACAGTTTGTAAATAAAATCTGTTAATAATAATTAATCCGATTTAATAAAAGCGTTTTAATTACATTAAGCAGAATCTGTTTTAAGACCGTGGAAACGGTGCACACTTTTATTAATAATTAAATCGATTACGATTAATAATAACAGAAAATAAAAGATGAAAATTAAATACGAAGGGTAGAAGCGGTAAGGCGGACTCTAAATTGATAAATAAATAAAACAAGTAAAAGTCGTGGAACGAGGCTCGTGTAAAACACGATTCCCTTAAAATAGATTAGCCGTCATTTCCGGTACAATGTCCAAAGTCACATGCAGTAGGACTTGACTTACTTGCCCGAAAGATCACGGAAGCTTGAGCGTTTCGATCGAAGAGATTGCCGGAACGTTACGTATTGGAGCTGCGTTCAGATATCTAAAACGAATGAGACATATGGTGTATATATATCAAGACTCAACTTGTCCTCCAAGAAAATATTCCGACCATAAAACGAAAATCTGTTATGCTTAAACAGATTCGCAAATCTTTAATACATAAAATGATTTGTATATCTTTAAAACATAAACCGATTTACGAAACTTACTTGATAAGTTTCAATCTATTCCTAAAATAGATTTAAAGAAAATCTAGAAAAATGAAACTGAAGACAAAAAGATACGCACGTATGCGAGGCTTGAGTCGCATTCGTGTCCGCAGGTCGCGCGGGCTCGCATGGGTTCGAATCTTGAACTCATTTTGACCCGGAATCCCATTTACTGCACCCCCCACCTGCTGGCAAGACGTGGGAGTGGAGCATAACCAACCTAAAGTAATTTGATAGCCAATACTATGAATTCCTTATAAACAAGCATCCACTTTTGTTTTGGGCGATGTGATTCTCCTATTTTCCAAGTTTTTATGTTTCAAGTGTCTCACTTTGAGACACGATATCTCATTCATTTCAACTCCATTTTGGACATACTTTAGCTCGTTCTTGAAGCTCTCGTCGAGGAGAACATAAAGCTACTAAGAAACATAAATATATATAACATATACATATATTAAATAGTGTCCAAAATTTGCAAAACTCATTTTGCAAAACTCATTTTCCAACACACCATCCACTAGTGTTGGTAAAAGACGAACAAACCTTGAAAGCTAGCATAAAATATAGACTTAAAGAAAACACACACGTGACCCCAAACGTTACATTGTATTAATTAACGAATGACTAAGGAAAAATGTACAAACTAGCATCCTCGTCGACTCCTTTTACAAAATGAGAGGTACAATCTCTATTGAGTTCGAAATCCATAAGAGCGGTTACATGCTTGCCTTGCAAACCAAGCAACTAGTTTCATAATCTAAGTATAATCTTAAACTCTATTTGGTAAATACAATTAAACCCCTAATATTGTCTAAGTAACATATAAACCCTCCTAAGTATTGCTACTACATACTCCCTCCGACCCAGATTAAGTGTCCACAATGGAATCTTTGGATGTCCCAAATTAAGTGTCCATATTCTAATTCAACCAATGAGATGAGACTTAAGTGGGTAAAAATGATATTTGATTGGTGGAGAGTATAGTTAGTTGTAACACCCCCAAAATTTCACAGCGAAAGCGTTCGGGTCATGGGGTGCTACTAAATCAATATACACAACACAAGGTAATAAAGAATGGAAATTTTATTCCATTTTCAAAATATAGATTTATTTAAGAAATAGTTTTACATCATTGTTTCAAAGTGCGGAAGTAAAGCCCATAAAAATATATGTTGTCCCATTAAAATTTGTATTAAAATGTTTGGAAACACTTTGGATGCCAGTCTTCAACGAATGCCTTTGCCATTGCCCACGCCAAGTAATAAACCTGAGAAAAACATGCTAAAATGTCAACACAAAGGTTGGTGAGTTCATAGGTTTAAGTAATCAAGTTTTCAAGTTGGACCACAGTTGCACATATAGCATCTCCGTGAATGACACTATATGCAAAAAGTCTATTACGCTAGTACCAAGTTCATGCGACCGAAACTACGACAGTGTGCATGCATCTAGAAGCATGATAAATAAAAGCCCAGCAAGTGTATTTCCAGTACACTCAATCAATACGATATGATATACGCCCGACGTTTGCCTATCCGGTCAAACTCGAACGGGGGTGTCATCCCCAATAGATCTATTCATAACAATCGCGCCTCCCCAAAGGGAACTAACGGTAGCATAGTTGGGTTTCAAGGTTGTTTCACGTAATAGTGTTTTCAGTTTCAAGTCCGAAAAGAGTTTTGCATGTTTCTCACCCCATAGTTTTATAAAGCAAGTAAATAAGAGTAAAAGTGGGGCTATAAACTCACCTTAGCAGCTCGGTGAATAAGGAACAAAGAGATCAAGTGTGATATAGCAGTGGCTCCTACCCGGAACCTAAGAACGAGATGGCAAGTCTCAGAATAATGATAATGTTTGGTTTACGACCAAAAGAAGAGAGTATTGAATATTGATCGGTGCTAAACAGTCAAGTCTAAAAGACTAAAAACTGCTCAAACACTAATGCAATTAAGATCAGAAGAGTATAGGGTCTCCCCGGGTCGTTATGTCCCAAATGAAGCTATGCAATGGATCAATCAACGTTTAGTGATCGAAATTTGAGCGAAAAAGGATATAGTGATTATTATAACTAAGGAAAAGCCAACAAATTAAAAATGCCTTAAATGCAAATTAAAGAAAATTAAAAGATAAAACCTATTAAATAAACGCTATCACTATATTTAAAGTGATGAACGTTTAAAACCTAAAACGACGCTTAAATTAAAACTACGAACGCATAAAATAAAAAGTGAAACTAAGTCAATATTAACCCTAAAAATATGAAAATGATATTTTACAAACCTAATGATATAAGAAAATATTTAGAAAAAGAAAATTATTTTTAAGACTAATTATCTAATTAAAACTATTTTTAACTATTAATTAATTACCTAAAATACAAGAAAATAGGAAATTAGGCTAGAAAAATAAGATTAAGACTTGGAAAAGTCTAAAATATCAAAATAGACTTTTCAAAACTATTTTGTATTTTATGACTATTTTTCTATTTTCTATGAATTTTAAACTATTAAAAACTAATTAAATCACTAAAAATTACCAAATGAACTATGAAAAATATGGAAAATTACTTTTTGCCTTTTATATTTATCTAAGCCTAAGAAAATGAAAACTTATTTTTTGAACCTTTTTCTAATTTTTGTATTAAATGCTATTTAAAAGTGCTAAAACTAATAAAATCAAGAAAAATAGTAAAACAAATTGAGAAAAATCAAAATTTCAGGAAAAGTCTAAAATAATATTGAGAAGCTATGAAAATTGGAAAAACAGATGCTTGTGTGGAGAAATATGCAACTGCTATGGAAGTGCTTATGGAAATAAGCACTTGATAAGCCAAAAGCTCACCAAAAGCTACCAAACTGATACAGAAGCTATAATAAGCTAAATATACCCTAATGCACTTAAAAACAACAGGCTATAACTACTGATAAGCAATATTTCATAGATTTGATGTTATGATGATAAGCTAAAATCAGTTGCTAGGGTGCCAGGTTTAAGCACAAGCACAAGCTACAAATAAGCACTACACTGAAAACTACCAATTAGGACTTGGAAAAGACCCGTTGAGAGTACTTAAACCAAAAATGAGGCCATGGTGAGCTCTTATGAGCTCTGTACACTTGTCGCACAATCGAGAAAATCTCGACTTATTTGAGACAGTGAAAGGGGAAATGGGGCTTATTTTGAGCTTCTACAAGCTTATCCAAAAGCTTAAGTTGAAAACAGTATTAGGTCTTAGAGATCACCTATTAAACTACTTATAAACCAAAAATCAGACCCTACAAACCCTTATTAAACCCACATGCACACTCTGCAATGTCTGCACAAATCCAAGTTCTAACCCCATTTGACTTTTTTTGAAACAGATGCTAGTTTGACTTTTTTGAGTTTTAAACCTGATTTGAGGACTGATAATGTTGAATTATGATGAAATGAAGCTATTACAACCTTTGTTTATTACTTTTAAACACAATCCAAGATTTTGGTTTTCCAAAATCTCAACGAGCTTGTTGAGATTATTTAAGGTGGATTTTGACTTTTTGAGTACTAAACACAAAATTAAGATGATGAAGACTCAATTGAGTCTAACAAGCATGAACAAACAAAAGTCAATCACGCATATAAGTAAATGATGCTTAAATCTCTTGAGCCAAACACCTCTTAACTATTAATTTGCAAACTAAGCTTATACTAATGACTAAGCGAGATTGTAATAATGATCAAACTCATTTTAAATGACTTGAATACGCTATTAGAACAAGTTTCAACAGATTATAACTACACATGCATGATATGCAAGAATTTTAGAAAATCACTTACAAAGGTCCACAACCACAATGGTTAGCCATAAACAACCAAAGTGAACCTCTAACCTATCCAAACCCCTAACCTAGCTTAATATCAACCCACATCCATATTGCTTCACCCATTGACCAATTCCATTGCCATATTGACCTGTTTGACTTTCTTTGACCAAAGTCCCAACTTGCTAGAAACTACAATGTAAGCTTGTAGAAGCTATGTGAAGCTTGTATGTTTATTAATACCGAGAAATGAGCTTTTGAAGCTTGTAAACAAGATTTAGACTTGGAATTTTTCAACAATGGACATAAAGCTGAATATTATAACATTAAACCGAAATTAGTACTTGGAATCAGTTTCAATACATTCAAATACTTAAAGTTAATACACTTTAGCAAAACATTACAAGTTTTACACTAATTTGAAAGATTAAACATAAAAACGACCTAAGTGAAAGATAAAAAACTAGTAGACTCTTCAACTTGCTTCCCAATGCTTCTTTTTATAATCCATGGACTTTATCTCTCTTCTCTGATGAATTCCCACCAATCCTAGCCGTTGGATGGCTTAAAAATGATCTCAACCATTCAAAATGGTTTTTGGCGCCAAATTGGTTTTCTGTCAATTGGGGGTTGAAATGGTGGGTAAGGGTGCATTTAATGCTTCTTGGATGTATGCTGAGGAGGGGGGGACATGGTGAGGTGAGAAGGAGGCTGGGTTGGTGGTGTTGGTGGCTGGGCATGGTGGGAGCAGACAAGGTAGAGGGAAAGGTGGGAAAGAGATGACTGGTTTGATATGTTTGACTGGTCTTTGACCAGATATTATAAAGGGGGTCAAATGCATATTGACAGGGGTCATATGGGTTGATAGGGTCCAAATGGGTATAAGGGTTTTAATACATAGGGACCTTGTTGCATTTTCTGAAAATAGAGGGACCTAATCTGCCAATTCTGCCAAGTTGCTTCAAGGGACCATAATTGACAATCTCAATAAGTACAAGGACCAAATTTGCCAATTTGCCATTTTCCAGGGGCCATTTCTGCCAATTTTGAAACTTGAAGGACTATTTTGTAATTTTTTCAAACTTTTGATATTTTTCACCAAAGGACTAAATTTGACAACTTTTGATTTAAAAAGGACCTTTGGTGATTTTTACTTTGAAATTCGGCTCGTGGACTATTTTGACAATTCTTGAAACTTGGGGACTAAAGCGCAATTTTGCAAATTTGAAATGTTTTCATCGATTTTGATAATTTGCATTTGAAACACATAAACACCGATTTGTGATATTTAGATCATTTTGATGTGTTTCAGTGTTTTCAGATGAATTTGCAGTTTATTTTATAAAATGATGAGTATTTACACCTCATCAATCCCCCACATCGAGATATTGCTAGTCCTAGCAATGATTTGAGAAAACTAATGGATTTGAAACTCTTTACCAAAAGCCATTACTCGAGTAGCCAAATGTTTCGGTTCAAGTAAGAACCATGGTACACCGATAACCATGTGATTTTGAGCAAACCACCGACTTTCAACGGATTTGATTTTGTCTTTACCGAAGCCGCACTTTACGGACTAGCCAACTCTTAGATAAATTATCAATATTATCTTTGGTGAGTGAATACCAATTATGGTTTTTCCATCGCCTTTACCACAAGCCATAATCTTGGGCTAGCTAACTCTTCACTTTTTAGGATATGGTGAGTTGAATACCATACAATTTTGGGCAAATTGCAAGCCATATAAACGGATTTGAGAAATCTTTACCAAGAGCCGTTTGATCCTGGATTAGCTAATCCTTTTGTCTTACGACATAAAGCGGATCGATAACTCGATGAGAAAGTGTAGAACACTTACTCCAAAAAAATTTTGGCCAAAACGGGGGATTAGGTGGTATAATTTCATGATAAAATTCGTGAGAATCCCCACACTTAGAAATGAATATTGCCCTCAATATTCAAAGTACCGCGGTTATGCCGAAACAAAGAACGTAAAGGGAAATACTACGCCATTATTTAGAAAGATGATGATTTTTTTTTTTTTTTTTTTTTTTTTGAAACATGGGCAACCCCACACTAGGGTGGTAGAAAGAGGTAAGAAGACATAAATATGGGTGAGAACCCATATGGCATGCTCTTGTTTTTGATTACCGAGTCGCTAGCTTGACTCGATCCCCGCATTCATTGGTTCATGGGAAAGTTTGAAGATCCGGACAACCATGGATGGAATGTCTCTCCAAAATAGTGCTTCACCGATGACCATTCACTTTAAAATTAGGACCATCGGGTTGAGATAACTCAATGGTACCATAAGGATAAACCTTAGCGATAGTAAATGGACCGCATCAACGGGACTTTAGCTTTCCGAGAAAATCTTCAATCTTGAGTTGAAAAGAAGGACTCGATCACCAACGTTGAAAACGCGGTTCTTGATTTTTGAGTCATGAATCTTCTTTGTCTTTGTTTATAGATCAAAGAGTTCTCGTAAGCTTGATCACTGAGTTCATTTAATTCATTCATTTGAACTTTCCGATGATCACCCGTTGTCGAATATCAAAGTTAGCATGCTTCAAGGCCCAAGATGCCTTGTGCTCGAGCTCAACCGGTAGATGACATGCCTTCCGTACACCAGCTTGTATGGAGTGCACCGATGGGTGTTTTGTGTCGCACGGAAGGCCCAGAGTGCGCCATCTAGCTTATCCGACCAAGAGGCACGGTTTTCACCAACCGTCCTCTCAAGAATTCTTTATCCCCGTTAGAAACTTCCACTTGCCCACTTGTTTGTGGGTGATACGCAGAGAGGTACGGTGAGTTACACCATACTTTTGCATGACTCTTGCAAATTGGTCATTGCAATGCGCACCACGATCACCGATTATGGCTCGTGGAGTTCCAAACCTAGCAAATAAGGATTTTAAGAATTTCACCACAACTCGGGCATCGTTGGTGGGTAAAGCTTTAGCTTCAACCCATTTTGACAAGTAGTCAACGCCCACAGTATGTACTTATTTCCGTGAGAAGAAGGAATGGCCCCATAAAGTCAATGCCCCGGATGTCAAAAATCTCACACACTTGAATGGCGTTTCGGCATTTCATTCCTTTGTGAGATATTCCGTGACGCTGACAAGCGTCGCGTGTTTGACAATTCATGGGCATCCTTGTAGATTGTGGGCCAATAGAATCGAATCAAACACCTTCTTGGCGGTGTAGTTGGGGCTATGATGTCCCCAAGAGGTCCGTAATGGCAAGCTTTGAGAATATCAATGGCTTCCCGACCATACACACATCGGGATGACTTGATCCGCACAAATCTTAAACAAGTAGGGTCGTCCCGAAATAATGTTTCACATCTTTAAAGAATTTATTTTTCTTGGGACGACATCCTTTCACCACAAAGTTACCCGCATGGTAATTTGCAAAGTCGGCAAACCATGGGGTAGAAGAATCTCCACGAAAAGAAACCATATTGAGTGCTTCGAGAGGAAACGTTTCATTGATTTCCTTTTCTCGAACACATTTTGATGAGGGTTCTCTAATCGGAGAGATGATCAGCCTGTGTTCTCACTCCTTTTTATCACGAATAATGATATCAAATTCTTGTAGGAGGAGAACCCAACGGAGCAATCTCGGCTTTGCATCTTGTTTTGCAAAGAGATATTTGAGTGCCGAGTGATCCGTATACACCACGATTTGGTCAAGATAAGATATGGCGAAACTTCTCAAACGACACACCATGCTAATAATTCTTTTTACGTAGTGGTGTAATGGGTCCGAGCTTGATCATCGCTTTACTTGCGTAGTGAATTGGTGAAAATGTTTGGTTTTACGTTGCCCCAAGACCGCACCGATTGCAAAGTCACTTGCATCGCACATGAGCTCGAAGGGTAAGTCCATCGGGGCAACTAGAATGGGTGCCCGTAGCTTTTCTTAAGTGTTTCAAAAGCTTCGATGCACTCAGAGAGAAGATGAAAGGAGCATCTTTTTCGAGAAGATGGGTCATAGGCCGAGCGATTTTAGAGAAATCTTGAATAAATCTACGATAAAACCCGGCATGACCTAGAAAACTCCTAACACCTTTGACAGTAGTGGGATGAGGTAGTTTAGCAATGACATCAACTTTTGCTCTATCAACCTCGATCCCATTCTTAGAAATCTTATGGCCGAGGACAATGCCCTCTTTGACCATAAAGTGGCTCTTCTCCCAGTTTAGACATAGATTGGTGTCTTCACACCTTTTAAGCATTTTGTCTAAGTGGGAGACATGTCTGAAATGAGTCCCCAATGACCGAGAAGTCATCCATAAACACCTCCATAGTTTCCCGATCATGTCGTGGAAAATGGCCATCATACAACGTTGGAACGTGCGGGAGCATTGCATAAGCCAAAAGGCATACGTCAGAGGCAAGCGCCCGTATGGGCGGGTGAATGTGGTTTCTCTTGATCCGGCGGATCAATGGGGATCTAGTAACCCGAGAAACCATCAAGGAAACAATAGTATTCGTTCCCGCTAATCTCTCAAGCATCCGATCCATGAAGGGTAGAGGAAAATGGTCTTTACGGGTGGCTTCGTTTAACTTTCGATAGTCAATACACACGCCATCCCGTAACCAATCGAGTTGGAATTAACTCGTTTTCATTCGTGACAACAATAATGCCACCCTTTTAGGAACGCAATGAATGGGGCTAACCTAAGGACTATCGAGATCGGGTAGATCGACGGCATCAAGAAGTTTGAGAACCTCTTGTTTGATAACCTCGTGAATCTTAGGATTCACCCTTCTCGACTTTGAATTGCTGGTTTGAAGTCATCCTCCATTAAGATTTTGTGGGTACAAAACTCGTGGTTGATACCCTTGATATCGGAGAGTTTCCAAGCAATTGCTTGCTTGTGTGACTTCAAGACCTTTATGAGAGCGTTTTCTCCTCCTCGCTTAAATCCTTAGCAATTATGATGGGTAATTTATCATCACCCTCCAAAATGCATACTCAAGATGAGGAGGTAGGTCCTTAAGTTCAACCTCGGAAATTTTTCGGTGGATGATTGCACCGACTTGATTTCCTCAATCGTGATTTCTTTCGGAGGAGTGAAGGTAATGGATCCTCATTAAGCAATTGCTCCGGATAGAGAATATCCCCTCCGAATCATACACACCATCAATTCCGGTGAATTGATTCATCGAGAGAAAGAAAGTCATCGATCTCTTCCGGAAGGAAGTCACCTCCTCAAACGGAGTGAGAGAAGGGAAGAGTCGGAAATGATAGGTCGAGAAGATGTGGTGGAATTGGAATTCCACCGCAGAATTATGAAGATAACCAAGAAACTCTTGAGAGTACTCCTCGAAGCAATGTCAATTAAATCGACTCGATTAATTGATTCAAATGTCATAATTTGAGGAGTACCTCGAAGTTTGATCGAGGTTAAAGGTATGACTTCATTACCCACACGGAGAGTGATCTCTTGCTCAAATACATCGATAAGAGCACGGCCCGTCCTCGTGAATCTCGCCCAACAATGAGGGAACTCGAGGATCGAGATCGAAATCAACGACAACGAAGTCGGTGGGAAGTGGAACTTTCCTACTTTCACGAAAACATCCTCGGCGATGCCAAGAGGACGAGATATAGAACGATCTGCAAGCTCAAGAGTCATGCGGTAGGAATAAGTTCGGAAGAGACAGTTTCTTCCATACGAATCTGACATCAGATTGATGCTTGCTCCAAGATCGGCAAGGCAAAGCATTCAATCATCCGGGAAAACACAAGGTAGAAGAAATTTTCCGGGATCTCCAAGCTTCTGGGAAGCTTCTTTAACAAGACACAGTGAGCAATTCTCATTCAAAGGAGTCTTAGCCATTTCAAATAGCTTTTCTTTGTTGCTCAAAGATATGTTTGAGTAGATGCAAACTTTGGCATTAACATGATGGCATCCGCGAAGCTTATGTCAAAGTGAAGTTCTTGGAAAATCAGAAAGAATTTTTCCATCGATGACTAGCTTTCTCGCGGAGCTTTGCTCGTGTAACCGTGAGGATAAGGAATAGAAGTTTTGGATTCGATTCTCAACGGGGAGCTACAGGAGGTTCAAAACAACTCCTTGATTCGACTTGGGTTTCGGACCACTTGAGGTTGGACTACAGAAGGTGGGAGGTGTCTTGTACCTCGTGGGCTTGAATAATGCACCTTGTCCGTTGTTTCCTTGGTAACTTGACTAAATGCCACGGGAGGAGGAGGCATTGAGTCATAGGTCCATTGTGTGTGGAGGTTCACTTTCCACTACCGGGAGAAGAAGAAGAAGAGGTAGTAAGAACAAAGCAGTCCGGATATGAAGCACCACTGGGTTGTGATCGCCTTTGCATCGCCCCTCGGATTAGCGATCGTATTGCTAGGTAGAGTACCGAGCCCGAGGGTCGATCATTTAAAGACTTCTTGATGTCGAAATTTGGGCGACCAACAACCGATTCATTTCCTCTTGGGATTTCATGAATTGTTTCAACAAATCATCGGATGATGGTCCGTTGGAACAATAGCTTGAGTTTGCACAGGAAATTCGGCCTCTATTGTTAGGATTAGGGCCTTGATTCGAAAATTCCTTGATTGTTTGCATGAAAATACCCGTGGTTGAAATTTCCGACTGGTTTCTATTGAAATTTCCTTGATGTTGGAAATTTTGATTCGATTCTCGAAACCGTTGTTTTGATTGAATTGACCTTGGTTTTGAAAACCTTGGTTCGGTCTATTCCGATTCGATTACGGTTTTGATTTTGATTGAAACCGGAGGTCCGAGTAGTGGTTAGGGCGGTGGTTCGGGTCTCTGAGAGCACGATATTGATTGCCTCCTTGGTTAGACATCCGCCCACAACATTGGCTTCAAAGGGGTTACCATCGGTGGCCATACGATTATAGTAAGCATGGGGCCACCACGGTAACACAGACTTCCACTTTCTTAACTTCAGCAGGAGGTGAAGTTTGTGGAAAAAGACTTTCTTCTTGGTTGGAAAGGACCAAAGCTTGAATAGCTTCCGTGAGTTTATCAATCTTAGCATCGGTGCTAGGACCGACTCACAGGCGATGAAGAAGAAGAAGGACCAACACCGACTTGGGAAACAACCGCTTGCTTCGTGCGGTGCGGACCTTGGACTTGTTTTCGATTATCGCTAAAGCTTCTTTGATGCTTTTGTTAGGAAATTTCCTCCAGCGGAGGAATTGAGAGAATCTTGATCAGATTGACTCACTCCATTGTAGAAAGTATCGAGTTGCATCAACTCGGAGAAACCGTGGTGAGGACATTTGCGAAGCAATTCCTTGAAACGATCCCACGATTCATCAAGGATTCATCAAACTTCGAGTGAACTTGATGATTTCATTTTAAGACTCGTGGTCTTGGAAGGTGGATAGAATTCATTCACAAATTTCTTCACCGATCTTCCCATGTCTCTATTGATTTAGGGGTTGTTTTTCAAGCCAACCGGCTTGCCCTCAAGAAAAAACGGAGCGGAAGAAGTTTAACAAAGATCGGAAGGGACATTCTTATACTTGATGGTAGATGCAATCTTGTTAAACCATCTTATATGAGCATGAGGATCATCCCGCTCAAAACCGAGGGCGATTTGAAGTTACAAGATTCGATAACCCGGTCTTGAGTTCAAAATTTTCACCACGATGGTCGGTATAACGATAACATCTCCATACCCGTCGATGGGTGCACGAGAAGCTCAAACATAGAATTTCATCCGCCATGACAGCGGGAGTAGTGTGAGCAGTCCGGATCTCGATCCGATGAAGGAGCAGAAGTCACGAACACGCCTTCTTGGAATCTTGACAAGCTCACGAAATGGGCTTACAGATCTAGAAGAGCGGTGCGCATACACTAGAGTTAACTCTAAGGAAACTCGAGTTAAGAGAGAAATGGGAATTATGAAGATCTTTCGGTTGAGAATGAGAATTATGAAGACGCGTTTTGTAAAAATGGGGTGAGAAGAATCTTTATGGGTTTTACGGTTCAAACGTCGATATCACAACAAAATCAATTAACACAAAATCGAGGCAAAACAACGGTGAACTTAACCAATAATCCAAGATGAATGGCTTCTTTGAAAAAGGTACACCAATCACAATGGACACAAAGGCAAGTTTTATATCTTTAGTCGGGAACTTATTATGGTCGCACCCAGTTAGGTAGTGCAACCTTGGTTTTCGGTGGTAATCTTTTAAGTTGTTAATTATTAAAGAAAAGACGATTCTTTTGTATTTTTATTTTGATACATATATAGAAACAAAAGAAAAATATTTTTGTGTTTTATACGTTTTCTTTGTTTTTGGGTTTTGGATTTTTAGAAGAAAATATGGATATATATATACTGAGGTGGATGATATAAACAAAGAGTGAGGATTCAAACAACTAATCTGCTAAAGCGGAGATAAATCAACCTGACTCCAAGTGGGCGCAAAATTTGATCGGTGCTAAGCAGTCAAGTCTAAAAGACTAAAAGCGCTCAAACACTAATGCAATTAAGATCGAGGAGTATAGGGTCTCCCGGTCGTTATGTCCCGGCGAGCTATGCAATGGATCAATCAACGTTTAGTGATCGAGAAATTTGAACGAAAAAGGATATAGTGATTATTATAACTAAGGAAAAGCCAACAAATTAAAAATGCCTTAAATGCAAATTAAAGAAAATTAAAAAGATAAAACCTATTAAATAAACGCTATCACTATATTTAAAGTGATGAACGTTTAAAACCTAAAACGTACGTTTAAATTAAAAACTACGTAACGTACAAAATAAAAAGTGAAACTAAGTCAATATTAACCCTAAAAATATGAAAATGATATTTTTACAAACCTAATGATATAAGAAAATATTTAGAAAAGAAAATTATTTTTAAGACTAATTATCTAATTAAAACTATTTTAACTATTAATTAATTACCTAAAATACAAGAAAATAGGAAATTAGGCTAGAAAAATAAGATTAAGACTTGGAAAAGTCTAAAATATCAAAATAGACCTTTTCAAAACTATTTTTGTATTTTATGACTATTTTCTATTTTCTATGAATTTTAAACTATTAAAAACTAATTAAATCACTAAAATTACCAAATGAACTATGAAAAATATGGAAAATTACTTTTTGCCTTTTATATTTATCTAAGCCTAAGAAAAATGAAAACTTATTTTTGAACCTTTTCTAATTTTTGTATTAAATGCTATTTAAAAGTGCTAAAACTAATAAAAATCAAGAAAAATAGTAAAACAGCTGAGAAAAATCTGAAAATTTCAGGAAAAGTCTAAAATAATATTGAGAAGCTATGAAAATTGGAAAAACAGATGCTTGTGTGGAGAAATATGCAACTGCTATGGAAGTGCTTATGGAAATAAGCACTTGATAAGCCAAAAGCTCACCAAAAGCTACCAAACCGTCTGAAGCTATAATAAGCTAAATATACCCTAATGCACTTAAAACAACAGGCTATAACTCTTGATAAGCAATATTTCATGATTTGATGTTATGATGATAAGCTAAAATCGGTTGCTAGGGTGCTGTGTTTAAGCACAAGCACAAGCTACAAATAAGCACTACTCGAAAACTACCAATTAGGACTTGGAAAAGACCGGTTGAGAGTACTTAAACCAAAAATGAGGCCATGGTGAGCTCTTATGAGCTCAGTACACTCTTGCTAAGCGAGAAAATCTCGACTTATCTTTGAGGACAGTGGAAAGGGAAATGGGGCTTATTTTGAGCTTCTACAAGCTTATCCAAAAGCTTAAGTTGAAAGCAGTATTAGGTCTTAGAGATCACCTATTAAACTACTTATAAACCAAAAATCAGACCCTACAAACCCTTATTAAACCACTGCACACTGCAATGTCTGCGCAAATCCAAGTTCTAACCCATTTGACTTTTTGAAACAGATGCTAGTTTGACTTTTTGAGTTTTAAACCCGATTTGAGGACCGATAATGTTGAATTATGATGAAATGAAGCTATTACAACCTTTGTTTATTACTTTTAAACACAATCCAAGATTTTGGTTTCAAAATCTCAACGATTCTTGTTGAGATTATTTAAGGTGGATTTTGACTTTTTTGAGTACTAAACACAAAATTAAGACAGATGAAGACTCAATTGAGTCTAACAAGCATGAACAAACAAAAGTCAATCACTGCATATAAGTAAATGACAGTTAAATCTCTTGAGCCAAACACCCTCTTAACTATTAATTTGCAAACTAAGCTTATACTAATGACTAAGCAGGATTGTAATAATGATCAAACTCATTTTAAATGACTTGAATACTGCTATTAGAACAAGTTTCAACAGATTATAACTACACATGCATGATATGCAAGAATTTTAGAAAATCACTTACAAAGGTCCACAACCACAATGGTTAGCCATAAACAACCAGTGAACCTCTAACCTATCCAAACCCCTAACCTAGCTTAATATCAACCCACATCCATAGCTGCTTCACCCATTGACCAATTCCATTGCCATATTGACCCTGTTTGACTTTCTTTGACCAAAGTCCCAACTTGCTAGAAACTACAATGTAAGCTTGTAGAAAGCTATGTGAAGCTTGTATAAGCTTATTAATACTGAGAAATGAGCTTTTGAAGCTTGTAAACAAGATTTAGACTTGGAATTTTTCAACAGTGGACATAAACTGAATATTATAACATTAAACTGAAATTAGTACTTGGAATCAGTTTCAATACATTCAAATACTTAAAGTTAATACACTTTAGCAAAACATTACAAGTTTTACACTAATTTGAAAGATTAAACATAAAAACGACCTAAGTGAAAGATAAAAAACTAGTAGACTCTTCAACTTGCTTCCCAATGCTTCTTTTTATAATCCATGGACTTTATCTCTTCTCTCGATGAATTCCCACCAATCTAGCCGTTGGATGGCTTAAAATGATCTCAACCATTCAAAATGGTTTTGGCGCCAAATTGGTTTTCATCAATTGGGGTTGAAATGGTGGGTGGGTGTATTTAATGCTTCTTGGATGTATCTTTGAGGAGGGGGACATGGTGAGGTGAGAAGGATCTTTGGGTTGGTGGTGTTGGTGGTGGGCATGGTGGGAGCGCAGACAAGGTAGAGGAAAGGTGGGAAAGAGATGACCGGTTTGATATGTTTGATCGGTCTTTGACCAGTATTATAAAGGGGGTCAAATGCATATTGACAGGGGTCGTATGGGTTGATAGGGTCCAAATGGGTATAAGGGTTTTAATACATAGGGACCTTGTTGCATTTTTCGAAAATAGAGGGACCTAATCGCCAATTCGCCAAGTTGCTTCAAGGGACCATAATTGACAATCTCAATAAGTACAAGGACCAAATTTGCCAATTTGCCATTTTCAGGGCCATTTCGCCAATTTTGAAACTTGAAGGACTATTTTGTAATTTTTCAAACTTTTGATATTTTTCACCAAAGGACTAAATTTGACAACTTTTGATTTAAAAAGGACCTTTGGTGATTTTTACTTTGAAATT
The DNA here is from genome assembly GCA_022545495.1 of Chrysanthemum lavandulifolium. Classification (NCBI taxonomy): domain Eukaryota; kingdom Viridiplantae; phylum Streptophyta; class Magnoliopsida; order Asterales; family Asteraceae; genus Chrysanthemum; species Chrysanthemum lavandulifolium. Next base: position 84,282,765 of record CM040246.1, read on the forward strand.
CGGGCTCGGGGACTATTTTGACAATTCTTGAAACTTGGGGACTAAAGCGCAATTTTGCAAATTTGAAATGTTTTCATCCGATTTTGATAATTTTGCATTTGAAACACATAAAACACGATTTGTGATATTTAGATCATTTTGATGTGTTTCGAGTGTTTTCAGATGAATTTGCAGTTTATTTTGTACAAAAATGATGAGTATTTACACCCTCATCAAATATACAATTCAATAGAGTGATATTAGCGTTGGTTTAAATATGACGATGTTACCGAGAGTTTTGTTTATTTACTTTAAGTTGTGTCGGTATCGAGTAGTGTTTTCATATATTTATATACTTATAAATATATATAAGTTTAATTAGTTGTCGACTTAGTAATTTTCATATATGAACACTAGGTTGTCAAAATACTCGTTTTATAAAGTCGTTATAAGTTTATAATTTTTCTAAACATCTTTCTCAAATTTACACTTTTTACCCTCAAGTTACAAAATGTACGAGTTTGGCCCTTCTACTTTGGAAAAATGACAATTTGTACCCAAATATATTTCTCATTCAGAATTTACAGTTTTGGTCCCTCATAAAACTGTTTTCACAAAATTTGTCCAAGAGGCTATATTTACCCTTTAGGTCCTCCAAGTTTCAAAGTTTATACTTTTATCAAAACTTTTATTTACCTTTTAATTACTAGTTTCCCATGTTTACAAAATGGTCCCCCGGACTTTCCATGCATACGTAAAGTATGAAAATATACCACTTTAACTTTCCAAAATGTTTACTATTGACCCGAAAGCTATATATTTTGCAAATTTAGTCCAAAAAAATATATTTCGACCACATGGCTTATTTAACTTTTACAAAAGTATAGCACTAGCTTATTCTTGGCTTATGAGTTTATTTTTAAACGTAACGGGCCGGGTAATGAGACTTAGATTTTTAAAAGAATAGGGCCGAGAGTTTATAAATGACACGACCTTCGTATTATAAATTTTAGTTATCATACAACATATTTATTTGATCTTAACGACTTGTTTTCTTTGTGATAACATGTTCATTAGATTGATAGTCAGATTACTTAGATTTTGGAAACAAGTTCAACGTGTGATACAAAAGTTAAAACGAGAAAGTGAAACGAAAGTGAATAATAAGGAACTTACGGCACCCAAAGGGTGGTGACGAGGTTCGAAAGAAATGAATGAACGTGATCAAACGACTCGAGAGTTCCCCTTGTTTTCCTTATACCCAACGAAATGCTCAAGACTCTTTGTGTTTTCTTCCTTAGCTTGTACCCGACTACCACAGTGGACGATTTTATGTTTAAGATAGTGAGAATGAGATGAGTTTAAGTGTGAATGAGAGCTTGTGAGGTAGTGGCTTTTATAGACCAAGAGGGTATGACTCTTGCAATATCAAACATGCTAGTCTTGTCTCATTTTGATGTGAAGAAGATATAGGGGTGGCGTTGGGTTGGTGCTGCCGAAACAAGGGAAAAGAAAAAGAAGGAATGTCCCATCTTGTCTTCTCATCTTGTCTATCCTACCTAGCTATAGGTTAATATATGAAAGACTACAAGGAGAGTGTATGGTTTTCCTAATAGATTAAGTACCCTACTAAGCTAACTAGTAAGAAAAAAAAAAGCTTTGAGTGAGGCGCTTGGTTTGTGGCAGTCGAACAAAAGAAAAGAAATAAGTATTAGTTACCAAGTTGTCTCCCAACATGAAACAAAGGAACATAATATCTATTGGGTAAAGTGGTTAAATTGTCATATGTGTTTAGGCTTTAGCTAGTTTAGGTGGTTTAGGTTAGGTGTTGTCTCTTCCTCCTTATACACGCATGGTAGATCAAAATGTTTTTTTTTTGTTTCATTCACAGAAGAGAAAAAGAAAGGTCCTTTTACATATGCACGTTTAATGCATTAAGGCAAAAGGTGGTGTTTGAATTTTTGGGTTTTGCTTGCCTCGTTGATATCCACAGAAACATGAAACATAGAAATATGGGAACAAACTATTACTTGCCATATATACACGTACAATATACATGATAATTGCTTGAGTTTTGTGTTTTTCCTTTTGTTTAAGTTGTAGCATTGTATTTATTTAGAATATTCATGCAAATGCATTTCCCTAGATTAGAAATTACTACAATTGTGTTTAGATGGCGACCCTAAAAGTAAATATTAAAGAAACTAGTGTCTATTCTTTGTACAAAAAATCATCTTTCTATCATTCTTAAATCAAGTATTTGTAATCATTTTGTTATAAAAGAATGAATAACTAATAATCCATATCTTGTCGTAATTATAGTTGAAAAAAAAAAAAATATAGCCATGAAAACCGGTAGGAAATTTCTGAGTTGTTATAGTACCTACCCTTAAAAGAAACCACGTCCTCGTGGTTTACGATCGAGAATCATCGCGGTCGTCTGGTGACGAGATGTGAGTATATACTCTTAAAGCGTGGCGTGGAAAAGAGGCTAGTCGTTCAAGAAAGATTCGATGGCGTGAGGCGATAAGTGAACAACGAGATAAAGGATTCGTTAAGCGGAATACAACGCGGTTTTATAAAAGAGTACGATAGTTGAGTTCAAAGCGAAATAACAGAGTCGTATGAGGTTACGAGGGATAGAGCATAAGAGTGCCATAAGAGATCGTGACCAGTGACAAAGGTGGTTTAAATACGGGTGCGAGAATCAAGTAGTTGTATGTTATATAAAAAAAATAACATAGAAGCAGTGATGAGTTGCACGTTACATAAAAAAAATAACGTAGAGGTCGATACGGTGACGAGTTGTACGTTACACACAGAAATAACGTAGAGGTCGATACAGTGACGAGTTGTACGTTACACACAGAAATAACGTAGAAGCAGTGACAAGTTGTATGTTACATACAGAAATAACATATAAGCAATTAGAGGCATAGCATAGTGCGATATCGTAATAGTGAGCATGTTACGCAGTTTAACATGGAGGGGTATCAATCATAAGCATCCGTAGTCTACTCTACACTCTCCTTAAGTTAATTATTCCTTAATTTCATTCAGTTTGTTACATCAACATTATTCTCATTTAAACTTCGCGACCCAATCAAACAAGAACGACTTTAAAGTTTAAATGAGAATGAGCTTATACACATTTAAACTTCGCAACCCAATCAAACAAAACGGTCTTAAAGTTTAAATGTGAGTTAATTAAGAAACTTAATGACTTTGAGAAATAATTAATTTAATTCAAATAAGAGCTTATCTGAACCTAACATATAACGAGAATGATGGCACGACTACATCGTGTAGCGAAGAGGCAAGGCATGGCGGACATTGGCGGTTGTGGCGGCGTTGAAGTGTTTTAAGGAAATGTGGTTATAGTTTAGGTTTTGAAAGATACCTAATTCTCTATAACCTTGGCTCGAATACCAATCATAACACCCCAAAATTTCACAGTGAGCGTTGGGTCATGGGGTGCTACTAAATCAATATACACAACACAAGGTAATAAAGAATGGAAATTTTATTCCATTTTCAAAATATAGATTTATTTAAGAAATAGTTTTACATCATTGTTTCAAAGTGCGGAAGTAAAGCCCATAAATTATATGTTGTCCCATTAAAATTTGTATTAAAATGTTTGGAAACACTTTGGATGCCAGTCTTCAACGAATGCCTTTGCCATTGCCCACGCCAAGTAATAAACCTGAGAAAAACATGCTAAAATGTCAACACAAAGGTTGGTGAGTTCATAGGTTTAAGTAATCAAGTTTTCAAGTTGGACCACAGTTGCACATATAGCATCTCCGTGAATGACACTATATGCAAAAAGTCTATTACGCTAGTACCAAGTTCATGCGACGAAACTACGACGGTGTGCATGCATCTAGAAGCATGATAAATAAAAGCCCGCAAGTGTATTTCCGGTACACTCAATCAATACGATATGATATCGCCGACGTTTGCCTATCCGGTCAAACTCGAGCGGGGTGTCATCCCAATAGATCTATTCATAACAATCGCGCTCTCCCAAAGGAACTAACGGTAGCATAGTTGGGTTTCAAGGTTGTTTCACGTAATAGTGTTTTCGGTTCAAGTCCGAAAAGAGTTTTGCATGTTTCTCACCCCATAGTTTTATAAAGCAAGTAAATAAGAGTAAAAGTGGGGCTATAAACTCACCTTAGCACTCGGTGAATAAGGAACAAAGAGATCAAGTGTGATATAGCAGTGGCTCTAACCCGGAACCTAAGAACGAGATGGCAAGTCTCAGAATAATGATAACGTTTGGTTTACGACCAAAAGAAGAGAGTATTGAATATACAATTCAATAGAGTGATATTAGCGTTGGTTTAAATATGACGATGTTACCGAGAGTTTTGTTTATTTACTTTAAGTTGTGTCGGTATCGAGTAGTGTTTTCATATATTTATATACTTATAAATATATATAAGTTTAATTAGTTGTCGACTTAGTAATTTTCATATATGAACACTAGGTTGTCAAAATACTCGTTTTTATAAAGTCGTTATAAGTTTATAATTTTTCTAAACATCTTTCTCAAATTTACACTTTTTACCCTCAAGTTACAAAATGTACGAGTTTGGCCCTTCTACTTTGGAAAAATGACAATTTGTACCCAAATATATTTCTCATTCAGAATTTACAGTTTTGGTCCCTCATAAAACTGTTTTCACAAAATTTGTCCAAGAGGCTATATTTACCCTTTAGGTCCTCCAAGTTTCAAAGTTTATACTTTTATCAAAACTTTTATTTACCTTTTAATTACTAGTTTCCCATGTTTACAAATGGTCCCCGGACTTTCCATGCATCGTAAAGTATGAAAATATACCACTTTAACTTTCCAAAATGTTTACTATTGACCCGAAAGCTATATATTTTGCAAATTTAGTCCAAAAATATATTTCACCACATGGCTTATTTAACTTTTACAAAAGTATAGCACTAGCTTATTCTTGGCTTATGAGTTTATTTTTAAGCGTAACGGGCGGGTAATGAGACTTAGATTTTAAAAGAATAGGGCGAGAGTTTATAAATGACACGACCTTCGTATTATAAATTTTAGTTATCATACAACATATTTATTTGATCTTAACGACTTGTTTTCTTTGTGATAACATGTTCATTAGATTGATAGTCAGATTACTTAGATTTTGGAAACAAGTTCAACGTGTGATACAAAAGTTAAAACGAGAAACTGAAACGAAAGTGAATAATAAGGAACTTACGGCACCCAAAGGGTGGTGACGAGGTTCGAAAGAAATGAATGAACGTGATCAAACGACTCGAGAGTTCCCCTTGTTTTACTTATACCCAACGAAATGCTCAAGACTCTTTGTGTTTTCTTCCTTAGCTTGTACCCGACTACCACAGTGGACGATTTTATGTTTAAGATAGTGAGAATGAGATGAGTTTAAGTGTGAATGAGAGCTTGTGAGGTAGTGGCTTTTATAGACCAAGAGGGTATGACTCTTGCAATATCAAACATGCTAGTCTTGTCTCATTTTGATGTGAAGAAGATATAGGGTGGCGTTGGGTTGGTGCTGCCGAAACAAGGGAAAAGAAAAAGAAGGAATGTCCCATCTTGTCTTCTCATCTTGTCTATCCTACCTAGCTATAGGTTAATATATGAAAGACTACAAGGAGAGTGTATGGTTTTCCTAATAGATTAAGTACCCTACTAAGCTAACTAGTAAGAAAAATAAAAAAAAGCTTTGAGTGAGGCGCTTGGTTTGTGGCAGTCGAACAAAAGAAAAGAAATAAGTATTAGTTACCAAGTTGTCTCCCAACATGAAACAAAGGAACATAATATCTATTGGGTAAAGTGGTTAAATTGTCATATGTGTTTAGGCTTTAGCTAGTTTAGGTGGTTTAGGTTAGGTGTTGTCTCTTCCTCCTTATACACGCATGGTAGATCAAAATGTTTTTTTGTTTCATTCACAGAAGAGAAAAGAAAGGTCCTTTTACATATGCACGTTTAATGCATTAAGGCAAAAGGTGGTGTTTGAATTTTGGGTTTTGCTTGCCTCGTTGATATCCACAGAAACATGAAACATAGAAATATGGGAACAAACTATTACTTGCCATATATACACGTACAATATACATGACAATTGCTTGAGTTTTGTGTTTTTCCTTTTGTTTAAGTTGTAGCATTGTATTTATTTAGAATATTCATGCAAATGCATTTCCCTAGATTAGAAATTACTACAATTGTGTTTAGATGGCGACCCTAAAAGTAAATATTAAAGAAACTAGTGTCTATTCTTTGTACAAAAAATCATCTTTCTATCATTCTTAAATCAAGTATTTGTAATCATTTTGTTATAAAAGAATGAATAACTAATAATCCATATCTTGTCGTAATTATAGTTCGAAAAAAAAATATAGCCGCGAAAACCGGTAGGGAAATTTACGAGTTGTTATATTAGTGGAATTTTCTAAAACTTTGTGCATGATGTAAGCGGACACTTAATATGGGACGGTGGGAGTATAACAATTTCTACCTTAGGAGTAATACGTAGATACTATTGATACTCAACATCTTCATTCAATGCTAGAACATCGAATCGGGGACCGCCTTGTTAACCAGGCCTTGTACTTAGTATATTCCTGAGTTTAGCTTCCTTAAACCTCCTTTTCTTCCTTCCAGCAGAATTACCCTCTACACCTGATTGACCACGTACTCTGGTTTTCATAATGTATGACCCCACCTTTGCACCATGTTGTAACTGTTCCTGCTCATTTACCAAGCAGTCCGTGTTTGTATTTACTTCAAGTTGTTTAACCTCCAACTTTCTTTGAGCTACCGCAACATCATCGTTACTATCCTTAATTACCTCAGCTTCACGATTTTCCTGAGCTCCCTACAGTTCCACCTCAAACCAAACACACTTTTGACATGTACTCTATGGACTCCTATTTTAACACCAGGACCAAGTTGCTTGAACCCAACTTGTTTTGAACCTCCATGTTTTTGTACGAGCTTTTCGATGTTTAACTTAGTATTCATACTATCAATTATTCTTTAACCTTGCTACAAACCTTGACAAGTTGCTTTTTAACCAATTTTACCAACAAGTCTCACAAGTCGTGTGCTAAACCCGCTTTCTTGTAATAATTGATCTACTAACCTTTAGAAAACCCTAAAGCTTGATATTTTCATCCCAAGTCTACACCTTGATATACTTTGTACTCCAACTAATCACTTTTCTTAAATTCCAAGACAAAGCTATACCTTATTTGTCTTCCAAGAACCACCAAGACTTCAATTCCAAGAAACCCGTGGATACCTTCAAACTTCAATAATTCATGATTATAGATAACCAACTAAACCTTGAATCCTTTTACCCTTCAACTTGATAACCTCTAGAACCTTAAAATACCACCTTGAAGTTTAAAGATTCAACCTTGTACAAACCTTTTGAAGCTTCAACCTTGTTGTATTAAAATTTGCAATATCAACCTTGATAAACCCAACACTCTTGCAAAACCAACAATCTTAAGCCTTCACACCCTTGATCAAAATATACTTTAAAAAAACCCTGCAGATTCTAGACTAGTAACTTCGACCACCTTTATCTCTACGAAACTCTGATCGCAGATCCCTCCACTGAGATCTAAGATCTATGTGTCTTCGACCTACGATTAGAATTTCACAACCATCCAACGGTTAATGAACACGTAGCGTCAAATCTCCCACCACTGAGCAGAAACCGATGGACCAGAAAGAGATGAGACTATTTGTTGGGATTGTACACTTTTGAGACGACCTAGCTACAAGAAACCAACGTCACCTTAGCTTTGATGCCACTTGTTGAAAAAAAGACCAACAAACCTTAGAAAGCTAGCGGAGAATATAGATTTAAAGAAAACACACACGTGACCCAAACTTTACATTGTATTAATTAACAAATGAGTAAGGAAAAATGTACAAACTAGCATCACCCCCTCACATCCTTTTATAGAGATAATGGGGTACAATCTATATGAAATTCGAATTCCATAGGACAGTTACATGCTTGCCTTGCAAGCCAAGCAACTAGTTTTATAATCTTAGTATAATCCTAAACTCTATTTATACTAAATACAATTAAACCCTAATATTGTCTAAGTATTGCTACTACATATAACAACTAGAAATCATTGTCCTAGATGGGGTGCCTTTGATATCATTATGTAACATCTCAAATAGCGTAATGATATTGTCCATTATGCATTCAAGTCTCAACTTTGGGCTCACGATAACCCCCAAAAGTATGTCATCATAGTCAAAGGGATTAGCCAATATACATTTAAGTGATTTTAACACTACTTACCTAAATCTTATACCATAGACAACCATATTAATAAATACAAAGCGAAGTGCTAAGATTTACAATGAGAATACATAATATTTTCGACTACAACTAATCTAAAACTTCTCATTCGGATATTTCATCCGTAGAAATCCTAAAACCCAAGGAGTTAGGCCATCCACAATATTTAAAGGGTGTATGGCTTTGTACACACGGTTGTTTAACAATACTTTAAAAATTAAATATTCATTTCTCATTGCTTCTTGTTGAAAAATCAAAAAGTAAGGCTAAGAAATACAATATTATACAATAGAACACTTTTATTGCTAAGAAATAAATATGTGTTTTAATTTCTTTTGGTTCAAGTAAACGATAAGTATGGATATATTTAATTGGGTTATTATAATACTTTTAACAATTTAAGACATAACAGAGAAAAACTTAATATATTTTCATTTAAATTAAACAATAAAAATAAATTCTACAAACGTTATATTTATTTAATCATGATAGAATACATTGCAACGAAAACACTCGTTAATTTTAATTGCCTTTTTGCAAAAAGCATTCCCGTATATGTTCGCACAAATATTTTCGAAGCTTGTGATGGGTTGTGCGATCACGAAGTTGGGAATTTCTTTGTATTTGATATCGAATTTCTTGTGTTGGTCCTCGATGAACACGTATTGGAGGATCTACATCATCCAACCAATCACTAATCGAATTTCGCTCATCCTCTACAATCATATTGTGCAATATGATGCATACCTACATTATATCTTTTATGTTTTTAATTCTTTTACATTATTTAACTTATATATTTGGATTTGCATAGAGGTAGAAGGCAAACAGACAACAAGCTGCGCCGCTAGCCCTTTTTGAATAGCAAAATTAATTCTTTTGAAAACTACATCTGTGGATCTAGGGATAAAGTTTAATATGACAAAATATATGATGATGTGAAAATGCATTAAACTGTGTAAAGTTTAATGCATTGTAAGAGTTTGTATAAAATAATAAAATGATGATGTAACGGTGATATCGCAGTGCACTGAATTTTGTATTACACCCTGCATTGGAGATGCTCTAACTTGCATCATTCAAGCACCATAAAAATCAAACCAGTAAAAACTGTACCTACATGAAAGATGTCACTATAAAAGGTATCGACATGATTGAGTGAATACTAAAAATATATTGTTGTATTTGTAATAATATGGACTTTAAAGATTTAGTGAGAAGGGAAAATAAAATAAGAAGAATGATAAATATTTATAGGCATATATTTCAAATAAAGAGGGAAAAATTCATGGAAAATAATGCATCTTTTTTTAAGGTTCATCTGAAATGTGTGGTTGTGTTATTTATCATTCTTTTCATTTTACTTTTATTTCTTATTGATCCTTACTCATAACATGTATGCTTTATATTTGGATTTATATAAAGGTGGAAGGCAAAACGGGCAACAAGGCCATTTTTAGACTACCATATATGTAAAATGTACTTAAAAATTGTAGTCAAAGATGGATCAGGATTTTTGAGAGTGTTGCACAAACTTTTTCTTATGATTATGAGTACTAAAGTTGTACCTTAAGGAATTTATTATGTAAAATCGCTGGTTGCACGTATAAAGAAAAGACGCACTCTCTCCATCTCAAATTATAGGTCCACTTTCAATTTGTACAAAGTTTAAAGAAATCCCACTAACTAAGCTATTTAAAAATCAAATATCATCTTTCTCCACTAAATTATATTTTTGATTTGTTGAAATATGAAAATGAAGTATTTTTTGATTGATTGAAATATGAAATTAAGAACTATTTTGAGACAATCAAAAATAAAAATATGGACTAATTATAATTTCAGACTATAGGAGTATTTTAGAAACAATTTACACTTTGTGACCTAAAATCGATGTTGCACGTGCTACACACGGCTCCTAAGTGGGTCCGTCCCTTATTGTACTGTAGATAATGTACATGTAGAAAATGTCAAACAAATAAATAACAGGGTAAATTACACCTTTTGTCCCCAAAGTCTTGGCGGATTGCAGATATAGTCCTCAGATATAGGATTTCGCACCCCTAGTCCCCAACATCACCTTTTTCACTCCCTCGTGGTACAAAACCTTAACGTTAGTTAGAAATCTCCTTAGAAGTCTTTTCAAGAGAAGTCTGTTTGATAGCTATTTAATGGGCCTTGCCCTGGTTCGATCGATGGCCTTGGTTGTTTGATAACCTTTTAGTGCTTTTAATCGTTGGTGGTGAATCGGTCGACAATAAAGACATGCAAAATGATTCATAACACAAAGTCTATATATGCCTTCTTTAAGGGTACCATTTAGATCATTATTTTATTGTTTATTTGTTAAATGAAATAAACATCGTCTCGATTGCCAACTTTTATATATGTATTTATTTATATTTTGCAAGTTTATTCATAACATGTATTGTATTATTTTAACAATGTTGTAAATTATTGCATTACTAAACGAAAATTTATATGTAATCATTGAAACTAAAATTATATAAACCCAAAAATGAATATGAATGATCAATAAGCATAAAAAATTAAAATAATGATATAACTATTGAAAGACAATAATTTTTAAATAAAATACAATATACGTCATGTTTATGTCGTTCGAATATCTATTCAAAATGGTTGTCAAACAATTAACACATTTTCAATCATCACAATTTCATTTAGAGACTTTAGATTATTCAAAGCTTTTAAATCGTTCAACACTAAATCATAATGTTTTATCAAACAATCCCTAATGTCCAAACACCCTTTTAAATTTACTTTTACTCGTATCATATTCTTACATTTGAAAACACTAGACAAGAACCGTGCATAGCAACAAGATTTTATAACGACGAGATCGTTTTGTATTAAAAAATGTTTATGGGTTATAAACGAAAAATAATAAAAGTTTGAAGATTTGGGGATTAAACATAATGCTTTGAAACCCGGTTCGACCCGGGTGGTTCAACCGGTTGAACCATTCCGGTCGAAAAACGGGTCGATTTAAACCGAGTCAACGGTTGGGTAAAAAACGGGTCAAATTAAACCGGGTCAACCCACTGGGTTTGAAGCGTCTCTAGTCAACACGGTTTTCGATATGTATTAATAGTTTCCTTTTGAAATATATGTTTTTAACATTTTCTTTTTAAGTTTCAACTTTTCACTTTTTACTTTTTGGTTTTTCCTTTATAAAGAATATAGCAGGATACCCGCGCGTTACAACGGCGGGTACCCTGTGACGATTAACCGGAGAAATAGATCTCGATTGGACCTTATTCACCAGTTTGTATCGGTTTCAACGGGGTCCTCTCTGGTTCGTTTTCAGATGACTTTTATTGGTTAGCCGAACCGGTGATGACACTGGTTCCCGGTTGAACCCGTTCGTCCGGTCCGATTTTCAAAACTATATGTACCATCAACTTGTTAGCTTGTATAAAGATTTGTGTGTTTTATTAATTTGTATAATGTGTATAAAAACATGTATTTTTTATTTTAGGGTGTGTAAAAAATAACATTAATTAATGTGTTTAATTATTTTATATTTTGGATTATGTTGTAGCTTGTTTAAATTGTACATTGTGAAAATTTTATTGTATTTTTTAGTAAGGGGTGTTTTAATTGGTTGTTTTTAATTTGGTAGATATATTCTTTTAATTGGATGTACAATGTGAATAAATTATTGTACTTTTAAGTAATAAGGTGTTTTAATAAGAGTATTAATTACACAATATATTTTTTTCATATTTGACTTTCAACATTTCACTTTTCTATTTTTATAGATAAAAAAAATCATCATTATTTGCCTAATTTATCATTTATATACTCAATTAACATATGTACATGTTGGTTAAGCGTTAATTAATATATGTTCCTTCTAATCACATCAATTAGTTAAGCGTTATTCAATATCTGATGAACATTTATATATATTATAGCCGGGTATCGCGCGTTGCGGCGACGGGTACCCGTGTGATTATATTTTTTGGCGATAACAAGGTTTTTCCGATGCATTATTTTTAAAGAAGGAAAAAAAGAATGTCCAACAGAGCTTATTAATTGAAAATTAGTGTTTTCTTACTTACACATTTAGTAAGATAATAAAAATCTTTTATAGCAGGGTGCTTACGCGATTATATATTTTTCATGATGCTAACTTAACACATGGCGATAACTTAATGGAACAACTTTACCGCAGAGTGTTGTTTTAATAAATGGCAGACTTGCATCACGACGCAACGACGATGGTCAACGATATTGCTATTCGTTTAGTATGTGTAATATTATATATCGTTTAAACTTACAAGGTGTTTTAAAATAGCGGTTTTAGCACCATCTAGTGGTGTCTATATTGCTAAGTTGTGGTGGTAAATGGTGGTCCGTTGCATGGTCGCAAAAGGTGGTGTCAGGAATTCTGACTACATAAAAGATTGGTTTTATGATCCGCTTAATGATTTGTAAATTTTATTTAGTGGATGTTTTAAAGAAGAAACATAACATAAGATGATTTATGCGTTATTGTTTTATACCATGTGTTACATTAAGCGTACTTTTGAGTGAAGAGTATGTTAATAATATCATTAATGAATTGTAAAATTCATTTAGTGGGTGTTTAAAAGATATAAATGTGACAACTCGCAATTTCAGGTCATTTCTCAAGTTTCACTATTTCATCATTTATCGTAAAGCTGGTTTACGAGTATCAAATCGCGTAACCTTAATGGTTTAGCTGCGAATTCATGATCAATCATCGAGGACATTTCATATAGACTAGGTTTAGTCTACATTTTATTGGCATCATTATCATCACGTTAGTTCATTCATGATTTTGCATTTCACAATAAACGCGTAATTTTCATATTAAATAAAGCGCTATCGCGTAATTAATTATTTTGAACAATTGATCCGATACTTCCAAAATTATCCGATATATTTTATATTTACATTAAGTTTATAAAAATAATATTATGAGTTTACCAGTGTTTTAAATTTATTTTGTATATAAATTGTTAAATTTATATTATTATGACGGTTATCTTAAAAACTACACGATAATTATTATTTCACTTAAATTTTGCAAGAAATGCATTTTTACAATTTTTATGACCTCAATATATTTTACTATGATCCATTAAAATTTATTTCTAGCTAACGCTACCCTAAATGCTCAAAAGTGTATACAAGTTACAACTTATCTTTATTTAACTTACATTACTTATACATTTACATAATAATAATAAATAAATAAAAAAAAATAAATATATGTATTATTAAATACATAGTGACTCACCAAAGATATGCAAGATATTTTTTCTTATATAGATTTACACTCCAAGTTCTTACACATACAATCAATTATTCAAAGTGTAAAAAGTCAAGTCTTTCTCTCTTCTTTTTCCTCTCCAAAACCAGCCATCATAGAAGACATAGAAGGAGATCATATTTTTTCAAGTCAAGTTAAATTCACAACTATAACATACTCTTAATCAAGGTTTTGGAATAAAAACCTAGGGTATTTAGGATAAACCTTTGTTCATTAAACCTCATCAAGTTAACTTGTAAGCATTTCATATACATCATCATCTTTCATATTTATTTCATATTCATTTCATTATATTTGAGCAAAACATGCAAGTCTTATGGATGTTTATACCACTTTTACATTGTTTTTAAGAGTTATATATATAAGTCATCCTATAATTATTCCTTGTAATATATCACTCTTGGTGATGTCTAGGAACCCATGACACCCTAAGAAGGTGTATGGTAGGATTAGAATAGCCGGAGTTGTTTTGAATTGGTTGGAATAGATTTGGGCGAGAAAAACTCATTTCGACAAGTTTATAAAAGGGTCGATCTTATTTTGAAATCTGGAAAATCCGACAGTAGATAAAAATGTTTAGCCTAGATATTTAGAAAATATACTTTAAAAGCGAAACCGTGGCCGCTTGAACGGATTAAAACGGAGCTATAACGAAGAAGATATGAATTTTTCAAGTTTGACGACGAAATATATAAATCCGAAAATTTCAAGATATTACGTCTATTTTGTACAAGTCAAAAATGAGTCTTAAGCGTTATAAATTATTTCGACTTACCAAAAATATATTAGTATACTTTGATACGAAGCTAAGGACATATAAAAGCGTGAAAGCGGTTTGTAACGATTAAATTATACACGTTTACATTAAATTGCCGTAACTTTATTATATAAGAAAACTATTATATTTCTATTAAACAAGTGTTACGGTAAACAAGTGACCATGTTGAAGGTTATTTTTAACATTGACGTATAACTTTTTATAAGTGATGTCTTCTAGTAAAGTAAGTTCGCCAAGCATATTTTCCAAAATGTCCAACCGTTTGTCAAGCGGAGTTACAATGAATTAAATACGGTTACATCAACCTTGCCAAAACCACCCTTAAGCAATATTTTGGACGCAAATGCCATACTTAACCTATATTTTCTATATGATCGAGACCTCTAGGATGAAAACTTAAATGCCAAAACTTTGAGATAATGATACAAGCTTCCCAAAACCGTTGAGTTCGTTTCCTAACGCTCGACGTACACCAATTCGACTAGCTTTTGAGGCCATTTTAGTCACTTTCATGAGATTTTCAACGACATTATTTTCTGATTTAAAAGTTATAATTTCATAATAAATCATTAAGAAACTATTGTAGGATGTCATTTTGGCGTAAATACTTGCAAAAGTAAATTAAGAATGGTCAAGGCGTCAAAAGTATTATTTTCAAAAATTCACAAGTGGTATAAATAACATCTGAATTGCATGCATAACATTACATCATAACTCATTACGTATCATAACATTCATAATAGGTCAAGGTTAGAGATTCACGCTACATTTCGGTGTACTCACTCTTGTCATCGCATCAATTCATCAAGTGAGTCATAGCCCCACTTTTTCTCGTTTTAATTATTTATGAAACTCTTTGGGGGAGATACATGCTCAACAATTTTTATGACATTCATGATTATTTGCAAACTATATGTTTATGTGAACTGAATGTTTAGTCATACGAAGTAACAGTTTTACCATACTTAGAATTTCTATATCATGAATCATTGAGCTAACTGACTTGGAATGATCACGATCTAACGGACTTGGATAATGTTGAACTAACGGACTTGGTATAGTCATGTACTAAGGGACTTGGTACAATCATGGTCTAACGGTCTTGGTATAACATTGAACTAATGGTCATGGAACAATTTGAAACCGTACGAATTATGTGTTATATCAAGTAACTATGGATACATTAAGTTATGCACTATTTTGTGAATTCATTCTTGAACATAACCTATACACATTTTGGCAGTGGGTTGTGAACACACAGGTTGCAAGTTTTGTATGGCGGAACTTGGGCGGGTGGATTACAATGCCTTTCTTGCATAAACGATTTTGAAAGGCTTTACATTTCAACACAAACTCTATGAACTCACTCAACCTTTGTGTTGACACTTTTAGCATGTTTTATCTCAGGTATCTAAGGCATACACTTCATGGCATGCATGTGGACTTATCATAGAGTCGTGGTGACGACGCGTCTCTCATGGGATTTATGCACTTTAAAACATCGTTTGAATTGTAACAAACTTATTTCCGCACAAGTTGATTTTCATTTGGGACCTATACTTTGTAAACTCGATGGTTTTATTAAATCAAGCGATGTTCTTTTCTAACGACACTTTAGGTCGTTCAATATAACTTGTGATTGTGATGCTATGATGATCAATCCCGAGAATTCCATTCGGCGCAAAGCAGTAATTTGGGGTGTGTGATTGGCATCGAGCTTGATTATAGAGAACTAGGTTGCATCATTGACCTAGACTATAACTATATCATCAAAGCATCTCATCATTTTATCATAAGTGCATATTCACTTTACATCTTTGTTTATACGTACATTTTGAGTTATTTACTTTCATTTCAAATCGATTGTCACATGGATGCCTTCAAATACTCATTCCATTATCTTTTCTTAGACTCCAATGTGGAGAATGTCTTATCATTCCCTATCACAATTTTAATATCGGTGATTCATCACCGATAACGTCGAATGCCGAGATAACCTTTAAGTAGGGGTAAGTCACTCTCACTCCTTTGTTTCACCACTAACATGTTGAGTTAAAGCGCTATTCACACATTAAGTCACTAAACCATCATACATTTGAAGCACTTACGACATCTCATAAGCTATCTCTTAGGAACCCGTCGATCATTTTGAAAAATAACCTCAAACTTATCACCTCATATCACATCTCTTTAGAGCACTTATTATTAACATAGGACTTTGTTCGTCTCACCTTTCCTCTTATTTTGAAGAGTTATGGCGCCAAGAAAGCCACACTGAATTGACACAAGCTGCTATGCAAAAGTATGTGAGGATAGTATAGCCGAGGCATTAAGGACCGAAAGGCAACGATGGGCTGCTGCTGCTGAGGTGGATCTTCGCCGGCCGCTAGGATTCTTGAAGTTGCTAGACAAGCGGGCTGTGGCCAAGCGCTAGACTTCTTCCGCTAGGGGAGCTGCAGAGGGTTTGGAGTTGAAATTGTACATACAAGGACTTTAGGCGTGATCCTACAAAGTTCAAAGGCACGGAAGGAGCCACCGCTATGATTCGATGGTTTGAGAAAATGGAGTCATGTTTCTTTTATGCAATTGCCAGATGACTACAAGGTAAAGTTCGCCATCGGTACACTATTAGATGGCGCAATGTCATGGTGGAACTTCGTATACACTGACCTATTGGTATTGAAAATGCTTACAAGCTCACGTGGAATGAATTCAAGAATCGGTAACTAAAGTATTGTCCATGCGGAGGTGAAGAAATTAGAAACGAAATTTTACGAGTTAGTATTATTGGTTATGACATCGAGACCTACATCGGAGGTTTCAAGAATTGGTGCACTATGTCCATTAATGGTTTGGACAATGAGAAATTACTAGAAAACTTCATTGGAGGACTTCCACAATGTATTCAAGGAGATGTAACTTCTTCCGATCCACAAACAATTGAAGAAACTATCACGATAACTCAAAACTCATGGCTCAAGTTGTGAAAGGGAAAATATTATCAACAATAACCAAGACAACAATAACAACAATCACACCATCAACAACAACACCAACAACCAAACTAACCACAACAAAAGAAAATGGGAAAATGACCGGGGAGGTTATAATAACAACAACCAAAACCGTAACACTAACCATCATCAACAGTGAGAATAAAGGACAAGGAGCATGATGGTTTATGTTCTTTGCACCAATAGAAAGCGAGAGGTTATGCGGAACCTACCCACTATGTAATCGATGTAAGTTTCATCACTCGGGTCCTTGCCCTGCCAAGTGCCACAAGTGCCAAAAATTGGGACACCTAGCCAGGGATTGTAGATGTAAAGCCGTAGTCACATGCTTCGAATGTGGGGAGCAAGGATACTATCGGAACCAATGTCCTCAAAACCAAGGTCAACAAGTTGAAGGTGCTTTTGGGAAAGCATACATGTTAGGAGGAGGAGAAGCTCGTCAAGGTATCAACGACGCGGAAGACTAAAGAAGTTCGGAAACTAACAGTCTTATTTCTCCTTATGTACTATGTCGTACTAAGTTTATGTTTTCCATCGTATCCGAATCTTTATAACCTAAGATGTATTTCTGTTTGATAAACCACTCGTTGTAAAATATTCTCATCTATCTTACTTTATTTTCTTTTCGATTTGTTATCACTTACGAGAATTTTACTTCCTTTTACTTTAACGACCATTTTAACGACACGGTTTAAATCTTTGTAAACATTGAGAGTTATAACAACTAAACCGAACGTCACATTATCGTTCCTTAATTATACATAGCCTAGCTAACTATGTCTAATTCGGAGGGATCATGTTATGTTGGGAGCGATTATTATAAATCTTAGTGCAAGCAAAATTTTCACATATTTCAAAATCAAAGTGATACTCATCGAGATACTCATCCAATATTTTCTCTACTATGATGTTTTATACACTCTCAATCATCGATAACCGTAACGACACTCCTCCATGTCTTCTCTCCTCGATATTCATCATAAATTCAAAAATTGATAGACTAACACGAGGCCCGAATTCGGGATGAATTCCTTTATGGATGGGCGAATGTGACAACTCGCAATTTCAGGTCATTTCTCAAGTTTCACTATTTCATCATTTATCGTAAACTGGGTTTACGAGTATCAAATTCGCGTAACCTTAATGGTTTAGCTGCGAATTCATGATCAATCATCGAGGATATTTCATATAGACTAGGTTTAGTCTACATTTTATTGGCATCATTATCATCACGTTAGTTCATTCATGATTTTGCATTTCACAATAAACGCGTAAATTTCATATTAAATAAACGCTATCGCGTAATTAATTATTTTGAACAATTGATCCGATACTTCCAAAATTATCCCGATATATTTTATATTTACATTAAGTTTATAAAAATAATATTATGAGTTTACCAGTGTTTTAAATTTATTTTGTATATAAATTGTTAAATTTATATTATTATAATGATTATCTTAAAAACTACACGATAATTATTATTTCACTCAAATTTTGCAAGAAATGTATTTTACAATTTTATGACCTCAATATATTTTACTATGATCCATTAAAATTTATTTCTAGCTAACGCTACCCTAAATGCTCAAATGTGTATACAAGTTACAACTTATCTTTATTTAACTTACTTTACTTATACATTTACATACATAATAATAAATAAAAAAATAAAATAATAAATATATGTATTATTAAATACATAGTGACTCACCAAAGATATGCAAGATATTTTTCTTATATAGATTTACACTCCAAGTTCTTACACATAAAATCAATTATTCAAAGTGTAAAAGTCAAGTCTTTCTCTTCTTTTTCTCTCCAAAACCGCCATCATAGAAGACATAGAAGGAGATCATATTTTTCAAGTCAAGTTAAATTCACAACTATAAGATACTCTTAATCAATGTTTTGGAATAAAACCTAGGGTATTTAGGATAAACCTTTGTTCATTAAACCTCATCAAGTTAACTTGTAAGCATTTCATATACATCATCATCTTTCATATTTATTTCATATTCATTTCATTATATTTGAGCAAAACATGCAAGTCTTATGGATGTTTATACCACTTTTACATTGTTTTTAAGAGTTATATATATAAGTCATCCTATAATTATTCCTTGTAATATATCACTCTTGGTGATGTCTAGGAACCCATGACACCCTAAGAAGGTGTATGGTAGGATTAGAATAACCGGAGTTGTTTTGAATTGGTTGGAATAGATTTGGCGAGAAAAACTCATTTCGACAAGTTTATAAAAGGTCTGATCTTATTTTGAAATCTGGAAAATCCGACAGTAGATAAAATGTTTGGCCTAGATATTTAGAAAATATACTTTAAAACGAAACCGTGGCCACTTGAGCGGATTAAAGCGGAGCTATAACGAAGAAGATATGAATTTTTCAAGTTTGACGAAATATATAAATCTCGAAAATTTCACATATTACGTCTATTTTGTACGAGTCAAAATGAGTCTTAAGCGTTATAAATTATTTTGACTTACCAAAAATATATTAGTATACTTTGATACGAAGCTAAGGACATATAAAGCGTGAAAAGCAGTTTGTAACGATTAAATTATACACGTTTACATTAAATTGCCGTAACTTTATTATATAAGAAAAACTATTATATTTCTATTAAACAAGTGTTACGGTAAACAAGTGACCATGTTGAAGGTTATTTTTAACATTGACGTATAACTTTTTATAAGTGATGTCTTCTAGTAAAAGTAAGTTCGCAAGCATATTTTCCAAAATGTCCAACCGTTTGTCTAGCGGAGTTACAATGAATTAAATACTGGTTACATCAACCTTGCCAAAACCACCCTTAAGCAATATTTTGGACGCAAATGCCATACTTAACCTATATTTTTCTATATGATCGAGACCTCTAGGATGAAAACTTAAATGCTAAAACTTTGAGATAATGATACAAGCTTCCCAAAACCGTTGAGTTCGTTTCCTAACGCTCGACGTACACCAATTCGACTAGCTTTTTGAGGCCATTTTAGTCACTTTCATGAGATTTTCAACGACATTATTTCTGACGAAAATTATAATTTCATAATAAATCATTAGAAACTATTGTAGGATGTTATTTTGACGTAAATACTTGCAAAGTAAATTAAGAATGGTCAAGACGTCAAAAAGTATTATTTTCAAAAATTCACAAGTGGTATAAATAACATCTGAATTGCATGCATAACATTACATCATAACTCATTACGTATCATAACATTCATAATAGGTCAAGGTTAGAGATTCACGCTACATTTCGATGTACTCACTCTTGTCATCGCATCAATTCATCAAGTGAGTCATAGCCCCACTTTTCTCGTTTAATTATTTATGAAACTCTTTGGGGAGATACATGCTCAACAATTTTTATGACATTCATGATTATTTGCAAACTATATGTTTATGTGAATCGAATGTTTAGTCATACGAAAGTAACAGTTTTACCATACTTAGAATTTCTATATCATGAATCATTGAGCTAACTGACTTGGAATGATCACGATCTAACGGACTTGGATAATGTTGAACTAACGGACTTGGTATAGTCATGTACTAAGGGACTTGGTACAATCATGGTCTAACGGTCTTGGTATAACATTGAACTAATGGTCATGGAACAATTTGAAACCGTACGAATTATGTGTTATATCAAGTAACTATGGATACATTAAGTTATGCACTATTTTGTGAATTCATTTGACATCATGAGCTTGAACATAAACTATACACATTTTGGCGGTGGGTTGTGAACACACAGGTTGCAAGTTTTGTATGGCGGAACTTGAACTGGGTGGATTTACAATGCCTTTCTTTGCATAAACGATTTTGAAAGGCTTTACATTTCAACACAAACTCTATGAACTCACTCAACCTTTGTGTTGACACTTTTAGCATGTTTTATCTCGGTATCTAAGGCATACACTTCATGGCATGCATGTGGACTTATCATAGAGTCGTGGTGACGACGGCGTCTCTCATGGGATTTATGCACTTTAAAAACATCGTTTGAATTGTAACAAATTTATTTCCGCAAGTTGATTTTCATTTGGGACCTATACTTTGTAAACTCGATGGTTTTATTAAATCAAGCGATGTTCTTTTCAAACGACGCTTTAGGTCGTTCAATATAACCGTGATTGTGATGCTATGACGATCAATCCCAGAATTCCATTCATTTGCAAAGCAGTGTAATTTGGGGTGTGACAATAAATGATAAAATGATTTATGTATTATTGTTTTGTACCATTTGATATATTAATCGTACTTTTGAGTGATGGGTATTTTAATTATATTATTAATGATTTGTAAATTTCATTAGTGAGTGTTTTAATGAAAAAGAAAAATTAGATAATATATGTATTATTGTTTTGTACCAAGTGCTATATTTATTGTACTTTTGAGTGAAAGTATTTTAATGATTTCATTAATTCTGACATTAATATATACGAATGTTACAAGTTAGATGATTTATGTATTATTGTTTTGTACCAAGTGCTATATTAATTATACTTTTGGTTACAAGTTTAGCGGGTTACTTTTATTAGAAATATTTTTTGTCTTAAAATTTTAAGACTCCATTATTTATAATGTCCTAAACACTTTATATAGTAGTATAGATATGCTAGTATACCTATAATTTAGCCTTTGATTTGATGCTTACTGCTTCTTGAATGCTAAAGCAACGTTACACATATAGGTTTATTGCAAGCTAATCGTATATCGGCTATATAGACATATAGTAGATTACAATACCGTTGATAGCACTTTTGGATAACACGATGTCGTGTTTGCATTTTCAAAGTAGTAGATATGACACGGAACTTAAACTATAGCGCCAGAGAGAGTAATGTTTAATGCAATACTTAACTTTCTCATGAAATTTAGAGAAGATATCAACTAAACAGTTAGCTTCTACATAATCACCACAAAATGGCCTAGTGGTAAGGCACTGGCCTCCTCACAAGAGGTCTAGGTTTCTAACCTTACTTGGTAGTTGGTACACATGTGGGTATGGCTAGTGGCGGAGCTACAACATAAATTCTGGGAGGGCAATTAAGGTAGTTCTTGTATATTGAGAAGCGAAAAAGTATAATATAAGAATTTAGCATACAAATAGCAATAAAAGTACACTACTAATTTTTATCTAGGAGGCCACCACCCTCCCAAGCTCGATAAGCTCCACCCATGGGTGTGGCCATGAAAGGGTAAGAAAGCGGTCATGGGGATACCTCGGTTAGGCAGCGTAGATCTAAGTCAAAGACTCGCCTCTTTGTTTAGTCAGCTTCTTCACATTGATCAACAAAGTTAAAGTGTAGCTCTTTATTTGGACAAAACTGATTCATGTTGACGTTTAAGGTTAATGTAACTTTTAATTTAGAAATTGCTCATACCTTTTTCCAGTATCTAGAATACATTAATTGCAAATTATCATGCTCACATGCTTTTAGTTGGGGTGGTGATTTGCACATTCTCTCATTTTATTTGCACACTCATAGTACAAGTTTTCAATGCTGAATATAAAAATAGTACAACTGTTTGATGCGATAAATGGAGTGTCCCAATAAAAAAAATAAAGAAAAGAAAGTGTACAAATCATTTCTCTTTTACTTGTTGCAAAATATACCCATGTCCAAAAACTTGATTAGTGTGGGTCCTTTAAATCAAAATGGGTAGTTTAACCAATGTTTTGAAACCCGGGTTTGTGATCGACCCGGCCAAGACACCGGTCTTTGGGTCAACCGGTTCAATCACGGTCAACCAGTTAGACCGGTTTATGCATATGTCCAAACATCTATTTCTAATTGTCCAAACATAATGTCCAAACACTAGTTTTGCGGTGAAAAAAAAGCAAAGAACCATTTTCATGCTCTAAACAACAAATCAAAGGTGGACAAGGATATAAACACGCATAATTTTCTAAACAACCATAAATGCTACGGATTACATGTTTCATACTTCAAAAGGCATAAATCCTCACGAGATTACAAGTTTCATACTTCTAAAGACATGCATCCTCGAGATTTACAAGTTTATTTTTGAGTTTTAATATATTGTTGCCTTAAAAAAAAAAAAAAAAAAAAAAACATTAAAAAATGATAAAACCAAACCGGCGGGTTTCAAAACCAGGTTGACCCGGTCACTTAAAACCCGCTGGTCTAAGCGGTTGACCGTTTTTAAAACCGGGTTTTTACCCGTTTTTGTCCGAAACCGGTCCAACGGTTAACCCGGCCGGGTCGACCCGGGTTTCAAAACATTGAGTTTAACTAATAAATTCAATAGCTCTATCTCGGCTCTACATTGGTCACTGTAACTTCATTATTGGAGTAGATACTCAACATTTGAGTACTTCAGTGAATCGTAAAAGCAGGTTTTTTAGGCAATGGAATGGTTGCCGTTTCATTGCTCAACATCACGACTACTTCTGACATTGTTGGTCTGTCATTCATCATTTCTTGTACACACAGAAGTCCAACATTGATACACTTCACTGCCTGTAAAGGTTCACAGTTGTCCCTCGTCGAAGGATTGATTAACTCCACTCCTCTGCCTTCCATCCAGATTTCCCATGCCTAAAAAATATCACTTCCCTCTAACTTTAGTTGCTTCAGATAGTTATTATACAATAATTAGAATACAACAGAACACACTTACCCATTCTGATATTGTAAGATAATCCTCAATGCAATCAACACCATATTCTTTTACAGTCACAATTTCCGGTGATGGGACACCAAAGCTAAATACATCTGATTTCTCAGAAAATCTACCATGCAGTGCATATTCAGGTGCCATATATCCACTACAATTAACAAACAATAATCTCAAATTATTTATACACTAGGTTGCACGGACACGGCCACGGTGTCCGACATGGACACTGACACGGCGATACTGACAAAATCTAAAAATATAAGACACGGACACGGCGTGGACACGGAATATATATATATATATATATATATATATATATATATATATATATATATATATATATATATATATATATATATATATATATATATATATATATATATATATATATAGGCCCGGTTCCATTGAGAAGGTTTTTATTTTGAGAAGATTGAGAAATCTTCATTTGAGCAAATTGATTCATGTTTTTAATTTGATTTACAAGTAAACATCATTTTATGGTGAATCGAATCTATAAATCACAAGTTTGATTCACAAATTATTGCTAAAATTGAGTTATGATGATGATTCATTAAATTTGTACAGATGATTCAAGATTCTACATATATCGCAAAATCGAGAGATTTTTAACATTGATTGATTATTTTACACATTGTGGTATCTCTAAAATAGACCTTGAGACTTGCGACTTTTTTACTTTTAATATAAACTTGACAAGTGTCCTCGTAATTTGTGTACCCAATTATTGTTTCGACTTTTACCAAAGAATGATAGTACAACGAACCGAATGAAAGCGACTTTTTAAGAATCTTGCTTAATTTTTTTGTCCTTTAGTAAAAAAGTCAAACTTACTAAAATATTTTTTTATACTTTTAGTTCCTTCCCAATGCTGAGCGACTTAAGCGAAATAATATTAGCGACTTTTTTACTGTACACTTTTTGTACCTTTTAGTACCTTTTTAACATAACTTTTACACTTTTTTAAATTTGTACCATTTTTTTTAACTTTTACCCACACACACCAACACTCTACTACCACAAAAACACAATTCAAAATTGTGAAATCAACTCGTTCTCCAAATAAAACCCTAAATCAACCCCTAATTAGTCAGTCAATTAAACTCCCAAATGGCTTACATTCCCTAATATTTTGATGCTAAGGTAACGATTCGTTTCGAGTTAAGTTGCTTTTGGATATTAAGTCTAAATTGTTAAGCAATCCAGATCGAATGAGGTTGTTTAGAGCAACTGTTTTTGGGCCATGGTTAGATATTCCTCAGCAAGGTAAAGGCAATCATATGGTGAATTTCGTTTTACAACACCAGGTATATATCCCCAAACTGCTTGATTCTTGTCCCCCATTTTATACAAAATTAGGAATAATGTATTGAAATTCGGTCGTGGACAGTTTTTATTGATGACCGGATTTCGTTTCGGTCGTTTGCCTCCCCCTATAGAAATTGATCGCAGTCCTTTTGGTTTGCGTGTCTTTCTTGAAAAACAATTTATAAGAAAGGTAACTGTAAAAGGGAATGAGCTTTTAGATTTGTTTGGGAATGACACACAATTTTCAAAGTTATCAGATGAGGATGCGGTAAGAGTATGTCTGTTGATAGTCGCTGAGGTCGTGTTCATAGGTCGTGGACCTTGGTACATCGTTGACAATCATTTGTTGCAATTAGTTGAGGATTTTGGGGCATGGAATGCATATCCATGGGGAGAGTTCTTGTGGAGAACGCTCACTACAAAGAGAAATCGCAAGAAAACCGTTCTAAAATTGCAACATATAATATTTCTGGCTTTCTCTTGGCTTTTAAGGTTAGATTTGTAGACATTTATGAACATATCGCTTTTTGTTTACTATTTGTGGATACAAATTTGTTATCTTGCTTTTCATTGTACAATGCTTTTATTGTTTTCCTTCATTTTAGATATGGATTCTTGAGAGTTATCCCACTAGCAGTTCATGGTGGACCAAAGACCCGACCAAGATACCACGTTGTCTTTCTTGGTCAAAGTGTAAAATATTTGCCAAACGCGATTATAGCAAAGTTTTTGATCCTGTAAGCATTTCCATTTGTTTGTATTTGTCAAATAAGTAACGACTTCTTTATATTTGTTTTTGACTTTATAATTGTTTGTTTACTAGGGTTCAAATCCAGTATTGGATCCTGTTCCAACAAATGCAGAAAGGTTGCAACCATGGTTTGCACCTAGTGATGCTTATTTTAGCGAGTTGGATAGTCTAGAAAAACAATTACCTGCCGATGATCCCACTAATGAGGTAAGTTGCCCATTTTGTATCATTTATTTTTCATCTATATCAACTACGTCGTTTGTGCGACTATTCACGTTGACAATTGACCAATGCACATTCTGTTTTGATCTTGCTTTGTAGGTACATGAAGAGGTGGTGATAACTGATAAAGATGTGGCCTTAGCTGATAAAGAGGTGGCCTTAGGCGATAAAGATGTGCAAGTAAGCGATAAAGATCAAAGTTCCAATCATCTAGACATACATGCCGAGGTTGAGGCATTGAAGGCAATGTATTTATGATCGATAAACCCGAGCCAATGTGGAGGTCCTTAATGATATTAAAAATAGACTTGCCGTTGTTGAGGAAGCTCTAAAGATACAACGTCCAAAGGTGAACATGCTCTTTACATTCATTTTTAATCTACATCATTTAGATAGCAATATTTTTTGGTTTTTCACCAACTAATGGATTATATATATTTATGTACAGACGTCACTGGTTATTCACGAACAATTGCGAATAAGGCAATGTGTTGATGAAAATTTGGCTTCCAAAGATGCCATGGTAATTTCCTTTAATATTTGTTAATCATTTAGGTCTCGTTTCTTTAGTAGTATAATTGATTGTATATTTTAAATTTCAGACTTCAACTCATATGCACGACAAATCGGATGAGGATTGTTTTGGCCAAAATGACATGGAAATTCAGACTTCAATTCCAATTCATAATGAAACCTGGAATGGTAGTCCTAGTTTGTTTGATCTTCATTCTCATGATGTTCATTCGGTTGATTATAAAAAGGTTATGTTCCTTTTAATAGTACTTTTTTATTTTATCGTTATTTTGTTACACACCTAAATCAGTTTTGTTAACTACAGACCTTAAGCCCAGAACCTGATCAATCTTGTGAGAAATCGAGTTGTGTTAATGCTGAAAGCGAACAAGGTGGGCTTACTTATATAGACTCTGCCGCTTTTCCATCAGCTATGTCGCAGCTTGCGGATTTTTGTCTTCCAGACGAACCATTGTCGTTAGTTGATCACATTCCAGATGATGATCCCAGTCATATGAATTTACCTAATTTGAATCAAAAATTTTCTCAATCGGTACGTTGAAATCACGTATATATTAATTTCACTGCACTATCTATAGATGTTTGCTACATTTCGTCATCTATTATAGTTGTGTTTTCTTGTATACTTACAGGGCAAAAACTTTGATGATGATTTCTCCGTATGGAAATGTGAAATACAAGGATCAACAGTGAGCAAGATGAACAAAAGTGCCGAAAACAAGGAAGATGGCGAAACACCAAGTCGTTAGTGGTAAATGTTGATGATAAACCCGGAGGCGGTTCAAGCTCACGAGATAAATGCTCATGATTCCAATGTTACTCGAAAGTAAGTGAAGGTGTGTCTAACGTTGATGATAAATCTTGTGATGATAAACCCGGAGAGGCGGTTCAAGCTACTGAAATAAATGCTCATGATTCCAATGTTACTGAGAAAGTAAGTGAAGGTGTGTCTAACGTTGATGATAAATCTGGTGATGATAAACCCGGAGAGGCGGTTCAAGCTACTGAAATAAATGCTCATGATTCCAATGTTACTGAGAAAGTAAGTGAAGGTGTTTCTAACGTTGATGATAAATCTGGTGATGATAAAACCGGAGAGGCGGTTCAAGCTACTAAAATAAATGCTCATGGTTCCAATGTTACTGAGAAAGTAAGTGAAGGTGTGTCTAACGTTGATGATAAATCTGGTGATGATAAACCCGGAGAGCCGGTTCAAGCTACTGAGATACATGCTCATGAAGGTGTGTTTAATGTTGACGATAAATCTGGAGGGGCGGTTCAAGGTAATGAAAATAAAATTTTTGATTGCAATGCTACTATTATAGATTCTCATAAATCTGTAGAGGGCGTTCAAGGTAATGAAAATGACATTGTTGATTGCAATCCTACTGATCAATATTCTCATGATCATGAGAAAGTAGGTGAAGTAGTTTTAAATGTGGATGATAAATGTATGAGGCGTTCAAGGTAATGAAAATGACATTGTTGATTGCAATGCTCTTGATCAACATTCTCATGATCATGAGACGAAGAAGTGAGGCGATGTTAAATGTTCTTTGAGAAATCATAGGGGTTCAAGGTAATCAAAATAACATTATAGATTCTCATGATGGTCGGAAAGTAAGTGAAGCAGTGTCACAAATGGCAGAGATGGGGGATGAGCATATGAATCATGTTGGAGAGAATAAGGATGGTGATGGGAATGTTAACGAGAAATTACGTGAATTAGTTATTCATAATGAAGCATACAATGTTGATGGCCACGTTAATGAGAAAGTAAGCGGGGGTGAGTTAGTGGTTGCAAATGAGTTGTCAACCAAGTCGGTATTAGACAAAATTGATATTGATCTTTGGAAAGCAAGACAGGCCATGTTTCATAATTAGGAAGGACAAGCCAATAAGCCTTTGACTACGACCACGAGGTACAACTACATTATTTATTAAAGTTACCATATGTAGTTCAAAAGTTTGATGTTATTTCAATGATGAACTTTTTGTATAGGATGTTTTCATCGTGCTAAAGGAAGAGAAATGCAAGTAAGGCTCTCTGTCACCTTATAATGGCCCAACAATAAAGAAAACTAGAAAGGCCAAAGTTACCAAAAGAGTAATGCCAAAGTTACCCAGAGAGTACTCTGTTTTGAAAGAAGATGTTGACTCAAAAGGACAAAGCGGTAGGCAAGTGTTTGCGGGACCCATCGTGAACCTCCTCCCACGACTCCACAATTGCAAACGACGTTCCAAAAGGCGAGAAAGATATTAATCCCCATGTGGTTAAGATAATCAGTTGGAAACATGGGTAGAGGTATAGCATAACTACTTTTTACAAACAGACATCGTAAAGACATATACATTAATCTGGTTTTTAAATTTTTTCAGGATCTGTCACGTCCTGAAGGTTGCGATATCAACAAGATTACTAAACCAGCGTGTATGGATATCTTTATAAATTTTTTTTAAGTCATCGCATAACTTTCCTTGGGGTCTTGGCGACATCGTTGTTCATCGAAAATTTTGGTTGGCTTTGTTGGGGTATGGAAGGGGCAATAAAAAAGGATGGCTTGGAGATGAGGTATATGATATTTAATTTCCATAAAATAATAATTTTATTTGAATTAGTTTAACGGTATGTATTTTATAAAAATTTGCGACATCGGATCTTTGGGTTGATCTAATGTGGCGATTCGAGCGGGCAATGCCGATTGGGCTATGGTTGGACCATTTTCTCGTCTTCTATCCTTGATGGGTCTATGCGTGCCTACTCGCCATTGGTCAACGCTATCCATTGCCATGGTCTAGGGTCGAGAAGGTTTGTATATAAAGACCATACTTTCTTCTAGATACTTGGGTGATATACATGCTCAAATGTTATGAATTACGACAAAGTTTATTTGTTCACATTTAGGTATACTTTCCTGAACGCACCCGTTGCTTGTGGTTTCTCGTGAGTTACAAATTCGTACATGAGTTATAACTATTTATGACTCACTAGGTACACCAGAACCTGAGACGAGAGAAGAGAATTTAAAAATGAGGGTCACTTTTGAGAGAATGCTACCACAATATCTAAACTTGTGTAAAGTTCTTCAAGCCAAATCAATATTTGTTTCTGATTATAAGATCACATTTTGAGTTGCGGATGATGTCCCTAAACAAGCCAATGCATACGGTGATTGTGGAGTTTGGGTATGTATTTTTTTGCACAGGTTGGGTAACAACTTAAGCATGAAGGTTGATGATCCTCTTCAAGTTGCTTTGGCGTATCGAGCATATGGTGGAGTACTTTTGGAAGTATAAGGTGTTGTTCATACAAGTGATGAATAAAGATGCATTTCATCTCTTTGGGTATGGCTTGTATGTGGGTTTAGACTTTTGTTGTTCAACCAAATGTAACTTAAACTGTATGTGCTGTAGGACATCAAAAGACAACTTCTTATGCATGAATGTGTAGTGCAACTTGGTATATTCCTAACAGCCATGTAGACTTTCTTTAAGCACTTGTTTTGTATATACGTGTTGTGATACTGTTGATTTGCAACAAATATTTTGTGTAAATTGCTAAAATGTTTGTTTTTTACAAACATCCATTTGATTTGAAAAAACGACTACAAACAATCTTATTGCTAAAAGACCATAACCTACGTATTACATAACACTTATTGCTAAGCAGTTACCATAACCAAACTACAACATTTCAAGAGAACAATCAAACTGAAAACCAACACAACTTTGTCATGAACTTGCACTCTTGACTTGATAAAAGTTAACTCATCCAACATTTTCATGATATCATTCTTTGAAACCTCAATAACTTCATCCGAGACTGAACGCTTTCCCGTCTTCATAAAATGTTTCTTTTCCTCATGTTCCTTGTAAAACAAATCTTTGTAATACTGACTTGGTAGTTCCGGGTCTAGGAACCCATAGAAGTTACATTTGGTCTCTTTGTCCTAAAAAGAAGTTTTGTTAAATTCACATATTTAACCTAACAAGTAAAATAAGTATAATGGATAATAATATTACATAAATTGATGAGCCTTGAATCTTCTACGGGAAGATTCCGGGTCCAAGAGGTTTAATACTTCCACCGGTAATGGTTTTGGACATTCGCAGATGTAGCATTGATGTAGTATTCCAAGGATTTCGATTGGATGCGGAAGTAGAGGCGGAGGAGGAGCCATTGTTTTATTTCACCCAATTGTTACCGGTATTAACAGATGCAAATGAGTACAGTTGGCGTATTTCTAGTAGAGTGACATCAAATTTGGCGGAAATATACTTTGTGAATGGCGGGTAATGAATATTGTGGAGGAAAATTTTAAGCGAATTTTATATTTAGCGACTAAAAGATCCTCTTTTAATAATTTTTATTGGGTTTATTGCTTTGTACAATCCCGAACACAAATCCCATAACACAAATTAGTCAAACAAACAATAATTCTACAACCAAATAAAAATGACTTGACTAATTCCCAAAATTCAAAGTTTATTTGGATTTTGAGAGATCAATCGTGAGTTTTACTTCGATTGACATCACCTACCTACATCGATTACCTATGTTACTAACAAATATCGATTAAAGATAAGATCATCGTTTATACTACATGTCCGCTTCAACCAAAATTAATGTAAGTGGCGATGATGATGTTTCTTTTTCGTTCATGAAATATCTTTGTAAGCGAGCGTGATCGGACACTTTACATCAAACTTATCTAGAAATCTTCGGAGGTAAAGCCGTCTACTTCTTCTAAGCCTCTTGATATTGATCTTAATGTTCCTTTGTTGCCTCAAGAATCGATTTTCAAACACCAAAAGTTGAAGATCATAATAATGAGGTGCGGTATAACGTTAATGTAAATGTGCAACCTAGTTGGCGAAAACCACATTTCAAAATATCCCCGATCCACCAGTTCACACGATCCCATAATTAAAAGTTAAGGAACCATAAACACCCTGTAGTATCTAAATTAAAGGTGGGTAGTCGGTTTGATGATAAGCAAGGATGCATTTATGCAATAGGAATAAAAGCGTTGTGTTGGGTCTATTATAGATTTGATGATACAAAATAAGAAGAATGAAACATGAAGGACTTAAAGTGACAAGAAGGGAAACTACAAAAAGATGGAGGATTTGGAAGCTTCTAGAAGATATGCTTAAAAGAATATTTAGTTTCCTAATTGTATTATGATTC
Source organism: Chrysanthemum lavandulifolium (assembly GCA_022545495.1). Taxonomy (NCBI): domain Eukaryota; kingdom Viridiplantae; phylum Streptophyta; class Magnoliopsida; order Asterales; family Asteraceae; genus Chrysanthemum; species Chrysanthemum lavandulifolium. The sequence continues at coordinate 84,314,897 of CM040246.1, forward strand.
CTCTTGTAAACCCTAGATGTCTTTAGTATATAAAGAGACATAAGGTCATTAGTTTTATAGTACGTACAAGATGTAGACGTCTATAGGGGTGTGTGTGTGGAACCTAGGCGTAGGGAAAACATCTAGGGTTTAGTTAGTTAGTGTTAGATCAAGTCTTTGGTCTTTATTATAGTTAGTTAGTTAGTTTATGTTAATGAAAAACCTTGTTCATAATAATGTTGATTCTATGTTTGAATATTCCGCTTTCATTATTATGTGTTCCTAGATATAATATTAGACCTCGTCTAAGAGCTTACAACGATCTTCACATGTGGTATCGAGCACAGGGGCTCGTAATATCTAGGATTACAAGGTTTTATGTGTGAAGAATGATGAAAAAGGCGAAAAATTCGGATCTCAAAATTTCGTATTTTATCAAAGACTTGTTTTGAAACAGCGATAACTTTTTCGTTAACCGTTGGATCGGGACGAAATTTTAGGTGGATGTTTTCTATATACCAATCTAACTTTTCACGAAGGATCTTGATCGAGCTTCCGATAAAAGATATAAGGCGTCGAAGTTGGGCTGTGAAGGATTTTCAAAATCTTCTTTGGAACAGTGCTTTGGGTTTGTGTTCGGATTTTAGGATTTATTCAAGGTTTTTATTGGCGTGTAGCATATTGAAGAAGAGTTCAAGACTCTTTACTTAATTCGCTGCAATAATTACTTCAAGTACATGCATTTAATGGTGCATTGATATTCATGGGACGTGGTCACGTGATAAAAGATGAAGAACTACTTCTGATTGGTTTAACGTGGAGATGAAGTCTTGTTTCACAAGAGATGACATGATGCTATTGTTATAATACGGAGTATTAAAAGTTCTATTGGCGATCGATTAGTCTTTCTTTTGTTTGAGATACACGTGGAACCAAGTGAAGCAACAAAGAAGCTATGTTAGTGGCGGTTAGTTTATTTATTTATTGATGATAGTAACATGGGAGAATTGCATTAAAGATTGTGTGAAAAAGTGTCCGAAATCGTTCTCATGTCTCGTTATTGTTTAATTTCAACGAGGGTTCAAGCCTTGAGTCTGCTTGGGGACGCTTAAGTATTGGTATTAATATTGATTAAGTACTATTCGAATAAAGTTAATACTCGTATGTTTGATGAGGAGTTAATATTGTTTGGTTTCAAGATTAAGTCCAATCTTGTTCATGGTTAAGAAGAAAGTCGCTTGCACACAAAAGTATTGTTTTGATTAAAGTCTTGTTCGACCCGAAAATCTTGCTTGGGCATAATCTTGCTCTTTGATTTGACAGTTTAGCAACAGTTCAACAATGAAATTTATGTCGCTAAATCATGATAGTGACAGTTAGCGACAGTTTAGTAGCGAAATAAGTGTTGCTAATAGGACTGATTTGGAATTAAGGGAAGTCGAGCATATTGTTATGGTTTTGGATATCACACACAGGAGATTGATCACACACAAGGGTTTGGCAATGAAACTTTTGGTTATTTGTTCTTAAAAGGATTTAAAAAGGCTCGTTTTGGAGATTTATTGAAGAATTGATTACGAAGAGGATTATTTATCACTTATTTGAAGGTGAAGTGGAATTACTTGGTTTGTGTTCTTATCATCTAGCTTGATGAATCTAGCAATGTGTGATTTTTCTTATGATGCTCTATGCACACATTTGCTATCACTTAAAGGAGTTACATTGTAGTGCTCAGTGTCTCATACTAGTTGAGGATTTTTTTTGTCAAGGGATTGCGGTCTTCTTATATTTGGTGGATATAAGTATGGAGTTCCGTGGATAGTACAAGATTTAAGACACAAGTTTGGAAAATTCTACTTCTTCATCAAATTCGTTATATTTGGTTTTCTTCACAAGTGATCATTACATAAAGATTACAGATTTTGAAGAATCATTGATGTACATGCATCACTCAAGGAAGTGTTTGATTTTACTACTATTGATCATTATTACTATTGCTAGTTGAAGTTTTCTCTTTTGGATCCATTTTTCTTATGGTGCGTAATGGTGGGCAAAACCCTAAAAAATTGTAAACGTGTTAAACGACTATTATACCCCTCAAGCTAATAATTATAATATTCGTCAAGCTCGTTAGATTCGTTTAACACCAAATTTATAAATGATATACAATGATAATAAAACTTACTCTTATGTTACAAAATAAATATCACACAATATAAGTCATTGGGCCATTATATGTACAAGTGGATAAACAATTTAATTAAGATGTAACAAGTATATATGGAAAATATGTAAAAGTGATTTGGTAATTGTTTTTCTCCCCCTTAATCGTCCAACCTTAAACGCCTCCCATAATTTCGTAAATATCACACCCATGATTTGTTCCCATTTATTTGTCACCATGTTTAGCCAATATATAGTCTTATCAAATACACGTTACCTCCTATTTAGTCGAATCACAGTAAATGCATATATAACGAAATCCTTTCTATAAGTTTTTTTTCAAATCTCTATGAATCTCATAAACGACGTCCATACCACAAATGCACCTGCACAAGTGAGGGATACGACCTTTCAAAAAAAAAAAAAAAAGGTACGAGTTCGGTTCAGACTATGATTTATGTTACGATTTGGTTTCGGTTCGTGGTTGGACGCTGGTCATTATCTCATGAAGCTTACATATGGCCTTTATACGACGGGAAGTTGGGTTCTATCTTACGTCGACAAACCTTGGAACCCGTACTGGTTTCTATACGGGTGCGTGAGAACTCCAAGTTGGATTCATTTGTTCTAGTTCGAGTCCGGAAACGGTTGTCGTTTTGATGGGATTCAGTTGGACTTTGATTCTCTGGTTAAGAGTTTGGTTTCGTTAACCGTTCGCGAGTTGGCTGATTCTTGGGTAACGTTTACTTGTTGCGTTGGTGATTGGTTTCGGGTTCGATCTTTATTCCAGTTTTGATCTATCGCTTTATTTCAAAGGTACATATTTTGAACTATTATCCTAATACAGTATCATGCCTTTCTTAAAGCCATCCTAGCTATATATAGGTATATATATATATAATATAATATGTAGAGACCATGCAAGACAAATACATGTTGTATAATTAATTATATAACTTAATATAAGACTATCATGCATGATCCTACGTAATATTCTAAATTTGCTAAGAATTATATAAATAGGTAATGAAAGTTTTGGAATCGGGTCTCGAAATGCTCTGTATCGATGCTAGCATATGACGAAGAACCGTTTTATAAATTCTATATATATTTGATCTGTTGATGTTATCATAGTTACTAGAATTTTAAATAAGCATGAATTGATTTTTTAATAATGTAAGATAATTATGTTATAATAAGAGAAGAAGACGATGAATCAAAGGCGATGCAAAGATTTCAATTAATATAATTATATTACGTGTTTACTTAGTCGTAAATGTTAGTCATTTGAACCGCGAGTGAGCATGGATCAATCATGCAGGTGAAATCATATGTGCTTTCATTTTATTAAATGTGCATGAGAATTTTGACAATAGACAATAAGCCTTTTAAGCTTAATTACACTTGTAACCCTACAATTTGAGATATTTACCATGTAAACCCTATACTTCGAATTATGATCTAAAAAAAAAACCCTAAAATAGGATAATTGTCATAATAAACCTTTATGTTTACCATTTATTATTTGTAACCCCTAAGTTTGGCTAATTAATAATTATTACCCTAAAGTATTTATTCGGTCCATTACTAAAGTGAGAATACGCTTAATAACTTTAAAAATATTAATACGATTCATATAAACAATAAATCCATTACGACGATAAATGAGCTAATAAGTATTAAACAAATCGTAATACGTGTAGATTCGTTGAAGGAGGCGTGACGTTGTGTCTTCGTGTTCACTTATTCGTTTGCTTCCTTTTCATTGGCGTTAAGGTACAGATATTCTATCCCTTTTCAGTAGGGATTTCTCCTGACTTTTCAATCCTTGACTTTGCTTCACTTATGATATTCCTTTGCTATGATTTCCTTATGCTATGATCCTTTGATATGATTCCGACATAATCCTTTGATATGATTCTGTTCGCTATGATATTCGTTTGTTATGATTATGAACCATCTGATTATGAACCTTTAATTATGAACTTATGTTATGGAAATCTGATATGAACCTTTGACTTATATGAACCTTTGATATGAAACTCCGATATGAAACTTCGATATGAAACTTTGATATGAACTTTGATATGAACCCTTATGATATGAATATGCTTTGACCCTTCAGTCTGATACCCGAGCCAAATATGTGTTTCCTAGTCATGAAGGTAACATGACCGTGTCATTGATGCACCAATGGCATGACTCCATGCGTAATGCAGTGATGATACACACCATCCCCTATTATGATATGATATGATTATGAGATCACTATATGTATATGATTCGCCACCGGGGCGATGGATGCATTCTAGATATGATATGTTTTGAGGATTTGATCTGTTTGATAGATATATATGGTGAATGATGTCGGGTGCAATCCGTGTCTTCACAATTCGGGAGCTAGCTACTCCATTTGTTATTGAGGTCTCCTCTTATTATGTATGGTATTCCGAGGTCACCCTCCGAATACAATGGCTACTTATGATATGATATGATATGATATGTTTCTGGGCTCGGGTAGATATCTGATAACCCTTACACTTTTGATATACCTATATTGTACCTTCCACATTCCCCAACGCACCATATTCTGTGTACCCTTATATGACTCACTCTACTACCAAGATATATATATTCCATTGCTTTGATCTGTGACACTCTCATTCCGTTAATTCCGATTATCGTTCCATTCACGTACCAGGTTATTATATGTTATTGGATTTGATTATGATATTCATGTTTATATGACTACTCGTTACTCTGTATGATATGTATGTATGCGATATAAGATTTACCCGTTGTCATCCGATGATATGCTATCTTCTTACCGTCCGTAACCGTGCTTGTGTGAAATCGATTGTTGATCTGTTTATCTTTTGTACCTGCTCAATTAATCTCGTGGACTATGACTATCCGTGGTGTCCTTATCTGCTTGTTGTTGACCTGCCATGTTTGCACTTCTGTTTATGCTACGGTTTGATTGGGTCAATGGTTCAGCTTGTGTCGTCTGGCTTGTTAATTTGTTTAATTGCCCTGCTATGTATTTAATTCATTTAATTATAGTGTTCATACTGTATTCCTACTTGTTACGTGTGACTACCATGTTTTGACTACCGTTATGATCTCGATTATGTCTTCAACTAAGGGTTTTGACTGTGTGAATTGCCATGCTCACTTATTAATTAATTGCTTCCGCTTGCTGTAGATATCTGTTTGGCTTGTATGTCTTCGATTTCTGAATTGATTGTATGACATATATATTGTGTGGATGTAACGCCGCTATGTTTGCTTATGTTTCATTCTCGTATGTCCGGTTCAGATGTGCTTGTTTATATGTCATCGATGCTTTGCTTTGTTTCGCTCTCCTTGTTATCTGCTCGTTTTGGATATCTCAGATAATTGTGTTCTGCGGGATCCTCATTGACTCATTGTTCTCATTTATTTGTGACTTTATTATCCGCTTCCTTTGTTCATTTTGCATTTGATTCTATTTAGCTTTCGCTTTGTTATATCCGCTCTTCGGGCTTTTTAAGCTCAACCGCATTTCTTTTCCTGCGGCAGGTGTTAGGTTTGAAGATGGGCTTTGATGGGCTGAGAGTTGGATTATTTGAGTGGACCAACCCTAGTTACCTTATTATTTGGATTTATTTTGTCGGGCTATTGTTTTGAGATTTCTTTTTTATTTTAGACATTTTGGGATTTTGTAATCTTCCTTGTCAGTCGATTGTTTATATGATTTGATACTTCATTTTTAAGGTTTTCGTTTGTAAGGATTTTGTCTATATGTTCTGATATGACACCAGAATGTGACACTTCTACCCTTGTCAGGTTGGGGTGTTACATCGTCTAGGGAAGTTCGTACAAGAATCGTGTTTGTTTTGTCATCATCAAATAGGGGAAGATTGTTGGGTCTATTATAGATTTGATGATACAAAATAAGAAGAATGAAACATGAAGGACTTAAAGTGACAAGAAGGGAAACTACAAAAAGATGGAGGATTTGGAAGCTTCTAGAAGATATGCTTAAAAGAATATTTAGTTTCCTAATTGTATTATGATTCCTCTTGTAAACACTAGATGTCTTTAGTATATAAAGAGACATAGGGTCATTAGTTTTATAGTACGTACAAGATGTAGACTTCTAAAGGTGTGTGTGTGTGGAACCTAGGCGTAGGGAAAACGTCTAGGGTTTAGTTAGTTAGTGTTAGATCAAGTCTTTGATCTTTATTATAGTTAGTTAGTTAGTTTATGTTAAAGAAAAACCTTGTTCATAATAATGTTGATTCTATGTTTGAATATTCCGCTTTCATTATTATGTGTTCCTAGATATAATATTAGACCTCGTCTAAGAGCTTACAACGATCTTCACACGTTGGTTGATTTGTTTGAGTATAAAGTTACTAAGTCATGTAAGAAAATGTACAGTGTAGCTTGTTTTGAAGTAGGTTGCAACTGGTACATTAACGCACGAAAAAGTGTTGTTAACCAATACTTCTATGTTACTACCATTAACGATCACATACATGTTCCGAACAAAATTCATCCTAATCATCGAAATGCTACCCAAAATTAGTGGGTCACATACTTGTTGATAAATTGAGGAATTGCAAAAGGGTCTATACGGGTGAGGACATAAAAAGATTTTAATGTTGATTGAAAGTAGACATTTTTACCACCGAGCTTGGGGTGGGAAAAACATTGCATTAAAGTTGTTGAACGGTTATCCTCACAGATTCTTTTGAGCAGATTGTCAGACATCGCTATAACTTAAAGTTGCAAAATGAGGGGAGAGTAACACACATTGAGACAGATGACACAGATCGATTTAAGATGGTATTCATTGGTTTCGGTGTTGCTGTAAGTTTTTCATAAATTCTATTATCTTTTATTTCTAATTATTACCTTCATTATTATGTAAATAGTATTAATTAAGCAATTTCTGATCGATTTAAAATAGATTCGGAGCTTCTTACGTTTTATGCGACCATTGCTAATCAATGATGCCACACATCTTAAAGGGAGATACCTTGGTACGAATCGGTTGTTGTTGGGATGGACTGAAACAACAGATTATACCTATTGCAACCTGGTGTTTCTCAAGGTGAGACCAATGAATCATGGACCCGGTTTTGAGCAAACTCAAAGAATGCATTGGTGAAGTAAAAGATTTGGCCATCATCTCTCGATGACATCCCAAGAATTGCACATGCATGTAGTACCGCTTTTTCCTAACGCGCTTCATGGTTTTGTTGTCGTCATTTAATGATGAACCGCAATTTGAAAACTAGAAAGTGGAAGGCTATATATTGAGGACATGCAAAGCTTACACAGAGCGTGAGTTTGATGCTTTAATTTCCGAGATTCAATCATTAAAACCTGATGTGTATAAAAAACTAAAAGATGAAGCTGGATTTGATAAATGGTTACGTGCTTGCTACCGCAAATGTGTACAATTACATGACCTCAAATAGTGCGTAATCAAGAAACTCTATAACAAAAGATGTTAGGAAGGTTCCAATAACCCGCCTAATGGAGTACTACCAAGGCTTCTACAAAATGGTATTTTGAACGTCCAAAGAAAATACAAAGGTAACTTAAAAACTGCATCTATTATAATTGGTTTTTCACATATTTGGCACATCGCCAAAATGTATTATTTTTATATTTCGGATGCTCCAACGGATGAACTTACCGAATGGGCAAATGCAAAAGTAAACAATAGAATGGCAAAGAGTGATAATTGGGATGTTAATGAATTGAGATGCACAAGATTTACCAAGTTACCGATCCAAACATGTTCATATTGTTGACTTTGACAACAGAGAATGCACTTGCCGCAAATGGCGACTATCGGGTCTACCTTGTGGTCATGTTTGTCTTTGTGTCTAGAGTTGAAGGCTTGACCGACACTAGCAGTTGGGCGATGGATTGGTTTAAGAAAACGTCACTAAAAAATACATACGAAGCAAGGGTTTATCATCTAAAAGATGTATCCTTGTGGCGTACTCTAATGACTTGCAAACCAGAAACAACCCGCTATAGATAAGCGACCACCGGAAGACCCAAAGAAAAACACGATCCGATCTGGGGAAGAGCCAAAAGCAAACTGGCGTGTGTGGAAAGGCAGGACACACAAGACAGTCATGTACTGAACCGTTGATGACAAGCAAGGAAAGTGTGTTTCTATATTTTATTTCAATGTATATAATTTTGTATGTAATTACTGATATGGTTGTTTGAACTAATGTCACATCTCAAAAACGTAAAAGAAATCACAATCGTGCACCCCTACTAACGAAGAAGCAGTGGAACAAGAACGACAAGGAGGACAGAGGACACGTGTAGAGGTCGAACAGGAGAAGCAAGTGGTCACCAAACAATGATTTCGTATGGAAATGTGAATCATCTACTCACGAAACAACCTTCCTAACAACATTCACCACAACCGTGACGTTTAGTAATCGCAAATGTTGTTCATTTGGACGATTATAGTTGTTATTTCAATTTGAACTTTAACACAATGGAAGCACAACTTATCAATCATCTAGGATTTTCAATGTTTGTTACTTGAATAATAATAGCAACAGAAGTGGCTTGCTTTTATTTGTTTTTTTTTGGATGTTACTTTTTGATAATGTTATTCATTATTTAGGCACCATTTTTTTCTTCTTTTTTGGATGTTACTTTGTGACAATGTTATACAATCAACTGTTGAACATGTGCATATTCTTTGTTCTTTTCTATAAAAACATGTAGGAGTCAAGCATATAGTGTAACATCAATGGTATGCATGTGACTATTTATTTACCTTTCAATTTGTGTATTTAAGAGCAAACTTGCAAGTATATTTTCACACAACATCATTCCATAAATAAGTAAGCAAAAACAATGTTAGGGCTGCCTAAATGTGATGAGATAAGAGTCGCTAACACTAACAACCCGACAGACATGATGATTTACTATCGCTGTAACGCCGCAATCAAGATGTTCAATTGGCAAGAAAGGTGAATATCCTAACTCAAGAATTGGCTAGACTTAATCGTGAAAGGGCTGCCGTTATTCAAGAGATGGCAACTGTGCGAAAGAAGGTGCCACAAAAAACTGTTGAGTTTCTAAAGCAGGAGCAAGCCCTTAGTGAACACAAAGTGATGCAAATGAATATCTTGGTAGGCGAACTGGAGCTGAGTGCTCGAAACAAGAATTTCTTTATTCATAAGCTTGAGGGTACGTTGCTGCTATAAGCACTGTGAGATATGCCAAGTAATAAGTGTTATATCTTATGTGATTTCCTAGTAACTAAGAGTACTATATGCCCCTAGTAAGTACTTAGTGTTATAATGTATCTGATTTCCAAGTACTTAGTGTTATATCGTATGTGCTTTTCTAGTAAGATACTTTATTCAATAAAGTTTCCTAGTAAGTAGGAGTTAAATACATTTTATTTACTCACCTTTTTTCTTGTCTTCAAGAGTTGGATGGTCTTGAATCTTTTGTCTTTTCATCGTATCCAGGGTATCCTCTCCAATCTATGGGATTTTAATTTAAAATGAGATAGCGAAAATAACAAAAATGAACAATCGAATACATTAACATAACATTGTGCCCCTTACTGTTAAAGTATCGTCTGACCTTTTTGCATCCATTTCTTGGTTTCTAAATTTTTGCGCCTAACCCTTATACAACTACCAGTGTTTACAATACAATAGCAGTGGTTATACTTTACTACTAGCTGCGGTTTAACATCAGCAGTTGATTCAATCTTCTAGCAGTGGTTTAATTAACTCTGGCAGTGGTTCCAATATTTACAATTATTCCTAAGGTTTAGCCTTAATTGCTAAAGGCCCTTGTATGTCTGCAATCTTCTCTATCTTTTGAAATAGTGGATCAATTATAGGATGTGTCTCCTTTGTTCCTCTTGAAGTGAGTTTAGCTTCCAGCATTTGTCTTGCCACATTCTTTGATAAAGGATAATCCCTATCAACAAACATGAAAAACCTTTCCGTTGTAGTTTTTACAGCATGAACCTTGCAGTATGAGAACAACAGCTATTCAACCACCTCACAATTATCCCAATATTCAGCATCAAGATCAGGTTGAAACATGTTCTTTATAGCAGCCCATACAAACTTAGCTAACTCTCCATTTGGACCAAACTTCCCATATCTAAACTCCATTACTTTCCACAACTGTTCCAAATCACTCTTAGTCAAACAATCCAGTAAGATCCCAAATTTGAAATAAGTAGACTTGCATCCATCACCTCTTGTTATCTCAACTACTTCTCTACCCCTTTCTATAACAATCTGCCAATCCACAATAGGATGAACCGCTTTTAAAGGAATAGGATTAATAGGTTCAGGATTAGGATTACCAGTCTCCTTAAAATACTGTTTAGTTCTTTCTTTATTTTTCAACTCTTCATCCACCTTTTGTCTTTTAAAACTGGATTGCTTCTTTAACCATTCTGCTTCTTTCTCAGAATCCAAAGGATTAAAATCATCATTAATTCTCATACACATCAGACAAATCTCCTTAACCCTCTCAAATGAACATTTACTTAGATTTTCAGTAATATGTATGCCTGAATTCTTGATAATCTTCATCATAGCATTTCTCATATCACTCTTTGTAGGAGGTTTATTTCTTTTGACTTGCTTCTTCTCTTAGCTGATCCTTCTTGCCCATTCACCCAAGATTCTAGCTCTTTGATCAATAGAAAACAGTGCCCACTCTTGATTAGTGTACTCATTCTTAATATTATTAGAAGCTTTAAGATAGGATTGTGTATCATTCCATTCACTAACCATCTCGAGTAGCTTCCTCATCTTCTAGCTTTTCCTTTCTATTTCGCTTTTTCTTGACTATCAATCTTTCACCATACTCATGATCATAAGCAATCTGCTCTTCTCGTATTCTTAAACTTTTTCTCGTGTTCAAGAATACCTTTCCATTTCCAATATCCGTTAGAGCCACCTTCTTCTTCAAAGGCTCACCAATAGTCAAACTTTACTCAAGGGTTTAGGTCCGCTTGGTTTAAGAAATATAGGAGAGGTGCAATGGTAGGTGTAGGGTTTGATGAAGTTTTGCTTAAATTTATCAAAATCGCGCCTTCCTTCTCAACTTCTTTTGATTTAGGTGGTGAAAGCAGGTAGTTGTGACAATTGTAGATGTGGTAGTAATAGCATGGGTGAGACTAAGATAACGATGGGTGTGGTTACCTCGATTGAAGTTGTAGCGATGGGTTCTCGAAAAACTAGCGTGGTTACAAAAACACTAGCAGATGGATGTGTCCCTGCACCACCTCTTTCTCTTTAACTTCCGCAACAATGGGTGTGTTTACCTCGCTTGAAGTTGTAGCAGCTGGTTCTCAAAATTAGCCATGGTTCTGTACACTAGCGATGGATGTGTCTGCACCACCTCCTTCTCTTTGACTTCTACAACATGGGTGTGGTTACCTCGGTTGAAGTTGTAGCAATGGGTTCTCAAAACTAGCCGTGGTTACGTAAACACTAGCAGTGGATGTGTCCCGCACCACCTCCTTCTATATCGCCTACTAAATTCTTCAAGGTTTCAAGCATGACTTCATTCCCATCTTTATCGACACCACATACCGCTCTCCATGATCTCCACTATCCACATCCTCATCCATATGCACACATGCAAGCCTCCCCGAATCAAAGCCTTCACTCCTCCCCTGTTTGGTTACATCCTCCAAAACCACAGCTTGAGAGGAGCTCACCTTCTTATCCTGCTTCTTAACTCTTCTAACAACACTAATCCCATGTCTCCTCACTTTCTCCATCACAAACATCCTGTGCTTCAATTGTCTGATCTCTCTTCCTTGAAACACAGCTAACTCCTGAAGACTTGAGACCGTATTCTCCATTTTTGTACATTTAGCCGTCAATTCATTTAATCGTTCTAGATTTTCCTCCCCACTTCGACGTGTGTTAACTGGTCCGAGAGATGGTTCATTGGAAACATGTACCTGATCATTATCCGTCAATTCATGTTCATGTTCTAAACTACCCTCATCACTTTGACTTGTGTGAACTGGTCATCCTTGGGTAAAGTAAACATAGCATCAGGGTTGGTGGCGGTGGTTACAGTTGTACTAGCAGTGGGTGCAACTAAGGTGGCAGTGGGTTCAGGTTCAGTGAATTGGGGTTCAGGTACATCATCAAACTCACAAATGACAGGTAAATTAATCATATGAGGGAACAATGGAACAACTCTGATTGGGAAAGTAGGATTTTGGTGTCTCATATGAGCAAAAACCTTAGGAAGCATATAATGCACCTCATACTTTCTATTATGTTCAACAGGTCCTGCTATTTGACTATCCACAATAAGTTGAACAAACCTAGGATACAAGTAATATTTACCTTTCTTCCTAATATTCTGCACAAACCCTTCAAAATCATGCTAGACCAATTGAATTCTCTCTTCGGATAGACAAATTAAAGCAGCTTGCAATTTTGGAGGAAATTCATGAAACCCAGTGGTCTTATTACTCAGACACATCAGCAAGGTGTGAATTAAAAACTTCCATTGGGAAGAAAACATACCTTTCAAAAATTTTACCCTGTCTCCCCTTCTTGTATAACCTAACCTTTCTAAACCTTGAAATATATCATCATCAGAAAGATTAACTAGTCCATTAGCATCATCAAACCTCAAAATACCTCTAATGACTTCCTCATCCACCAAAATTTCATTATCATCTACCACAGTCCTAAACACCTCTAATCCATCTTGCTCCTGTATCTCAGCATTACCCCAAAATTGATGTATATAGTCTTTAAGAATTGTGGTGCTACAGTTAATGCAAAGTGAATTTTACTATGGTTGATAAAATCAATCATGCCATGAAAACCATCTGATTGATTATTTTTTATTAAGTAAGCAACTAGGTTATGGGTGTTGGAACATCGCGACGGCATTGTGAGTTGTGATGGGATATGATGTGGGATTGTGAAATTAGCGCTAGGAGTGGTTAGGGTTTATGTTGAGCGTCAATTAGAAGTGATTTGAAGATCAATTAAATGATCCGCGGATTTGGGAAATAAATACGCTTGCACCAAATTTACAAAACAAACCCCTCAAGTATCCATTATCAGGAACCTGCTAGCAGAGGATTGAAAACCACTATCCGTGGTTTGAAAGACTCTAGCAGTGGATACAACAAATTTATAAAACAGCCCCTCAAGTATCCATTATCAGGAACCTGCTAGCAGTGGATTGAAAACTACTATCCGTGGTTTGGTAGACTCTAACAGTGGATACAGCAAATTTACAAAATAGCCCCTCAAGTATCCATTATCAGAAACCTGCTAGCAGTTGATTGAAAACCACTAGCAGTGGTTTGATAGACTCTAGCAGTGGATACAACAAATTTACAAAATAGCCCCTCAAGTATCCATTATCAGGAACCTGCTAGCAGTGGATTGAAAACCACTAGCAGTAGTTTGAAAGACTCTAGAAGTGGATAAGGCAACCACTTTTTTTTTTTATTAATAATAACACTGAACAGCAAAAGTCAACGACTTCATTTATTCCTCAACAACTTATACCTTCCCCACATTAATTTTCTGATTCCATATTAACTTTTATTTAAGAACCTATAACTCACATACTACCCATATCACACATACCCCAATTATTAACCTCAACTGCTTTCACAAATGAGATAAAAAAAAAAAAAACCCCACCAAACTCACGCAGCTGCTCCACCTCACCTCCTTTATCTTCATCACCACACAACCTCCACCACCACTACATCATCGTGCCGCCTCCACCACCACTACATCACCGCGCGAGTATCTTTTACTAATTTTTATAAATACTCTTGACTGATTGTAAAAAGCTTCATGGGTTTTTGTTATATAGTTGTAATCTTAAGTGGGTATCTCTTATTTGGTTAATGCTTCATGGGTTTTTGTTTGTGTTAGACCGAATTGATTAAAAAGCTTAGGTATTGTGGTTTGTAAGTGATTATAATAACTTTCACATTCTTTATAAAAAGCTTCAGTAAACCTTCAACAACATTGATATCGGTTTCGATCTTATCTTGAGCAAAATATATTATATGCAATTGAATGTATTGACTAGTTTAAGGTAAAATCAGTTTTAGAGTATACTTAAGACACTAGACTAGAAATTAGAAATTGATTAGTTGTAGGAGTATATGCTTTATGAAGATAGAAATCAATTTAATGTATCTGTAACCGCTTATTATGTGCTTTGCTTTTATACTTGTAGGAATATAGGTGTCACGGGTGCCAAGCCGAGGCCAAGCCGCGACCACAACCGAGGCCAAATAGTAAGATATAGTTGCGTGATTTTAAATAGCTTAGGGTTTTAGGTAATGAGAACTATCCAAGCATCGGTATCAAAAGACCTTTAAACCATTAAGGTTGAGTTGGTCATTTTAACTATTAGGGTAGGAGGGTAGGATGGTGGATTTTGGGACCTAAACCAAGTTCTTGGCGTGGTGTTGGGGTCCACCCCTTTCATGTAATAGCACTTTAACTAGGTTAATGAGATCATGTTGTGATACAAAAGATTTGATCGTGTTTGCGTACGACTATTTGAACAGTGTGTCTATGGTTGAGGGTTGGTGAAAACATAAGAATGATGTTAGTGTATCTAGTTAAAGTGCTATTATACCATTGCCCGACATCATTTCATTCTCCTTTACATGATCTTTCCAAACTCACCACAATTCTCTCCTATATTATCAACCAACAAAATTGAAGTTAGCGGTGACACGTGGCTCTCTCGATGGTTTATGGCGCGAGGTACAGTTGCTTGGTCCGATGATACAGAAAGTGTACAACCCACTTCTTGCTACGGTATGTTATTGTTACCGATGATGAGGTTGAATCTTGAAGGGTAGAAAGGTGGTGCAAAGGGTTTAGCTTGCTTTGAGATTGTTTAGCGTGTGTGTGTGTTTTAGTGTATGTTTTGGTGAGAAACCCATGTTTGTGTGTGCAGAGAGGTCGAGATGATAAGAAGAGATGAAAGGGTTTGTAATGATAGAGATATAATGGTGGCGAGAGATATGAAAGGGTTTGTGAGGTGCCTCATTAACTCTACTTCACTCGCCATCACTATCATTACAAACCCTTTCATCTATCTTCTTATAATCTCTGACATCTCTCTCTCTCTCACACACACATGGAGTTTCTCACCAAAAAACACACAGTAAAAACACACACACGCAGTTATGAACTCTCAAAACATGGCTAAACCACTTTGCACCACCTTTCTACCCTTCAAGATTCAACTCTCATCATCAGGTAACCATAACAAACCGTAACAAAAAATGGGTTGTACACTTTCCTATATCATCGGACCAAGAAAGCGTGTACCTCGCCAGAACCATCGTGAGAAGCCACGTGTCACCGCCGCTAACTTCAATTTTGTTGGTTGATAATATGAGAGAATTGTTGGTGAGTTTTGGGAAGATCATTGTAAAAAGGAGAATGAAATGATGTCGGCAATGGTATAATAGCACTTTAACTAGACACACTAACATCATTCTTATGTTTTCACCAACCTCAACGATAGACACACCGCTCAAATAGTCGACGCAAACACGATTAAATCTTTGTATCACAAGCGGATGAACACAACATGAACTCATTAACCTAGTTAAAGTGTTATTATTACATGCAAGGGTGGACCCCAACACCGCCAAGAATTTGGTTTAGGTCCCAAAATCCACCATCCTACCCTCCTACCCTAATTGTTAAAATGACCAATTCAACCTTAATGGTTTAAAGGGTCTTTTGATACCGATGCTTGGATAGTTTTATTACCTAAAACCCTAAACTATTTAAAATACGCAGGTTAAGCTTTGGACAAACTCAAGAAGCGTAAGATATCGAAGTCAATCGACAAACCTTTGGTTAACATGAGTTCGAGCCTTATGTGTTACAATATGTTTGTAGAGAATAACATGGTTAGGATTACCGCTAAATGGATTATACGATAGTTTTGGACCATTTGCATGATAGGTAGCTTATGTATAGTTTTGGACCATTGGAGATTTTGGAAACACATTTTATGTTATCGATTGATGGTTATATATGAAATTATGTTTAGCGAATTTGTGTTGTTGTCACAAAACAAAAATGGAAAAAAACTGTTCTTTTTTTGAAAAAACAATTTTAATATCACAAAACAAAAACAAAACCTTAATGTTTATCCTTTGTCACAAATATGTCCTCCAAATC
Organism: Chrysanthemum lavandulifolium; assembly: GCA_022545495.1. Taxonomy (NCBI): domain Eukaryota; kingdom Viridiplantae; phylum Streptophyta; class Magnoliopsida; order Asterales; family Asteraceae; genus Chrysanthemum; species Chrysanthemum lavandulifolium. The sequence continues at coordinate 84,331,279 of CM040246.1, forward strand.
CAACCATATATATGAACACCTTTTCCCATGCAGAAATGAACAGTCAAAACATATGTGAGGATTAAAAAAAAATGAGGATAACTTCTAAACAATATGCATTTTACACTTGCTATTTTCGAACTACTAAATGACAATACACATTTTGTTCTTAACACTCTCTATTTCCCCTCTATTTAATCCTCTCTAACAACTCCTATCACAACTACCAACACATTACACTTGCTATTTTTAATCCTCTCTAAAAATAAACTTATCTCAACCAACAACAACAATGGCCAACCCCCGTCTTGCCCTCTTGGATCAACTATCCCGTACAACAAACTTTCGATCTATCAAGTCTATGATGATTGTGGAATATTGGGGAGAAGTTAGGGATACTGCTTGTGATGAATTAGATCCAAGAGAAGATTGACGAGCTAATCGCCGTGTACAACGTAGGATGTGCTTATTGAAGAGCTGTTGGTTGTTGGTCCAACGAACTCGCCTGCATTTGATCGGCACATGAGAAGGATGCAAATTGAAGATAGGCGAAGATTGGAAGGTCAGTCAGACCTCCATCTTAGAAAGGCGTGCTCGCGTTTCTTCTTTGTTATCCTTCATTAAACATCTTGAATCAATGGTGCTTTGACTTTGTGAAGCCTTCATGTTAGGTTTATGTTTGTTTAGGTAATCTAAAGCTTTGATTTAGGTTAGTTTATGGTTATGAAGGTAGGGTTATGTGTTGATGCAGGTTGATGGTGAAAGTTGACTAGTACCTAGGGTTGATGTACTAGTTAAGTATATTTACTTTTGTTTATGTTATCAATCTTAATCTTATTTGTCTTTGTGTTTTAGTAAACAACCTACATTGACGTTGAATTACAAAAAAAATATATCGCATAATCGACATAATTAAACTCAAAAAAAATAGCAACCACATAAATCTTTGTATCCAATTTTTTGTTAGTAAAACATAATATGTTTGTTTAGTCGGTCTAAAGAGACAGTGGCCATAAATCGCTAAGATGAAAATGGCGCATTTAAAAAGTCGCTCAGAATACATCGGTTTATGTGAAAGTACTTTATATGATAAATTGGTTTATGTGATAATACTTTACACTTTTCTTATTGTGTGACAGAGTCAACAAAAAAGATTTGCATTTGACTTGTAACTAAATTTTAGAATTAAAATCAGGTAGAGTTTTGGTCGGGGTAAAGAGACAGTGGCCATAAATCGCTAATATGAAAATGGCACATTTAAAAAGTCGCTCAGAATACATCGGTTTATGTGAAAGTACTTTACATGATACATTGGTTTATGTGATAATACTTTACACTTTTCTTATTGTGTGACAGAGTCAACAAAAAAGATTTGCATTTGACTTGTAACTAAATTTAGAATTGAAATCAGGTAGAGTTCTTGTCAGGGTTGGTGTGATAGTGGCCATAAATCGCTAAGATGAAAAAAGGCGCTTTTAAAAAAGTCGCTCAGAATATATCGGTTTACGTGATAGTACTATTATACACTTGTCTTATTATAAAAAAGTCGGGAAGGTTTGTATATAAAGACTATACTTTCTTCTAGATACTTGGGTGATATACATGCTCAAAATGTTTTGAATTACGACAAAGTTTATTGCTTAAAAAATATCGCTTAAAAAAAGTTGTTTAAAAAACTAGGTAAAATATTCGCTTAACAATTTTAGAGCCCTTTTTATACACTTTAAAAGAAAGGGAACTAAAGACATATAAATTTAGGGCACCTAAATACAATTGTCGAATATACAATTTAGCTATACAACTATTTTGAGTCCATGCACGTTTGCAATATGTTTACACCCGTCTCCTAATGTCACGATTATTGTGATGCATGGAAACCTGTCAAATTAAAGAAAAAAAAGGTTCAAACTGGCAATCAAGTAAACAAATGCATCAAGTACTCTAGTTATTTTGGTTCAAGTTGGCTATCAAATCAAAATGGCTTATAAGTCAAAAGGCCATAATTACTATGGGTGGCTCAAGGTGGCTATCAAATCAAAAGAGCTTATAACTCATATAAAAACACACATAAACCAAAGGAAAATTTTAACTGCTTTTTTGTTAAAAAAAATAACAAAAGAAGAAAAATGACTACAAAATGCCTTTCATGAGGAGTTAGCTTCTGCTGGTTCTAGTCTCATTAGAGACATGATGGTGGAAAAGTTTGGAGGAGGTTACTGTCACTAGGGTGGATTTAAGCATAATTAACCAAAAAAGCCCAAGATATTAGGGCTCGTGTTGCTGAGAGGGATTTCGTGATTGCAGAGTTGGAGCTTTTGTATCCTTTTGATTCAGGTGTGCAAAGCATTTCACAGTTGAATATTTTGCAAAAGGAAGATTTGGCAGACATTGCAAACATGTTGGTGAAGGTTGTGAACAAGCAGAAGCGAGCAATGGAGCTTATGTCATTCATTGAGAAGCTCAAGTATATGGTGTACTGATCTGGTTTCTTCTGGTGTTTGTCAAATGTCTTTTGGGTTTAAGGTATGGCTAGGGTTGTGGGGTTTAAGGAATGTCTGATAAGGTTTTAAAAGGTACCATTTTGAGGGGTCGTTTAAGTCCTTATTTGATCACTTTTGTATCCGGTATTGCTTAATATCGTTCCTTTTCACTTTTTAGGTCTCTTGAAGGCAAAATGCTGGAATGACACTTATTTGGACGAAAAGCGCGAATATATGAAGAAAATGGCCAAAGTCAAAATCGAGACACTCACGATTCTTTGAAATTAGAAGGCGACGGGTGCAAAAATGGCGGCGACGCCGTCCCAAGATTTTTGTGACGATTAAGAACTCAAACTCGTATTTTCAAGTGACGACGTCTAGTTGTGAAAGAGTAGGCCGTCGCTACTCGGGACGGCCTAGATGCAATCCGACGACGCCGAGACTAAAGGCGACGACGCCACAACCTTAAGGTGACGCCCGTCATGTCGATCAAGTCACAACATACGCGCCAAGTAGTTGATATTGTTTTGGCCATAACTTTTGCATACGAAATCGGATTTAGGTGATTCAAAAGCCCACGCGACCGGAACGAGAAAATCTACAATTTGCTAAAAATGGTGGTGACGTCACTCTATAAGTGTGACGCTCGCTTTTGCCGACAGAAAATCTGCCTATAAATATAACATTATAACTTCACTTTTTGTAAGCCCTAAACCCTAAGTCCGATTCTAGGGTTTAGGTGGGTGTTTTTCCAGCAACTTAAAGGGTTTCAACCACTCCATAAACATCTTGTAATGGTTTGTTTGTTTATCCAATCCTATGGTATGTCTTCAATTATCACAATTGTTGCTTGCTCTTCATTAATTATGCTTGGCTAATTCACCTTGTGTTTGCTTATGATTGTGTGAAACTTGTATATAATTAATTAGATCTTATTGATTTCTTAGTGATGCTTGTGTCTATCTTCATCATTAGGGTGTGACAACTTCAATGAATCTAATTGGTTTAGTTTATAATTCTTGCATCCTCTGTCTCTTGTTTGATTGGTTGTTTCTTATCTTAATTGTAATTAGCTTAGAGTGCGACTAGGCTATCGTTGTGTTTAATACTTGATAAATCTTTGATAGTTTATGAATGACTTGGTGGATTTCGTTTACTAAACCAAAGATAACCTTAAAGTTAGTTTATGAATGATTTAGTGGATTTTGTTTACTACACTTAAAGGTGAATTCAAAGAGTTAGGGAGAAAACGCATACCCTATAACCTTAGACACACAACGCAACTAGGAATAAGGACGTGACAATTCAACCATCAATAGGACGTGACAATTCATAGGTAGAATTGGATAGCTAGCAAGGAGTAATACATCATAAGTAGATACGCTTCACGTTACTGGTAGACCCCTAATTTAGTTAGTACCTTTTGGGATAGTTGACTAGCAACTAATTCCACCCCCCAAATCGAAACCCCGAGATTCGTACCTTTCCATTCCATAAAATATAAAAATACAAAAATAATCATCCCTCACCTTTAGACTTAAATCGACATATAATTCAGCCTAACGACACTATTCCCCTAGAGAACGATATCAATACCCGTGGCTTACCCTAATTACTACACTACAACGATTAGGTTCACTGCCTAGGGTGTTATAAAACTCTTTCAAGAAATGGAAGTTCCTTTGACCCCGAACGACGCGTGTAGCGTTATCAAGTTTTAGGCGCTACCGCTGGGAATAGTTATTGTTTAGGCTTGATTTCTATCTCGTTTAGGTCTACTCACAAGATTCCTATCAAGTGAGATTTTTTTTCTTTTATTAGCTTCCTTGTAGTCTATCCCCTTCTTTGTGCCTTTGTTCGTAAAACTTGTCCATTGACTCTTCCGTTCACCATTATAGAGAACGCGAATCCACAATTTTCGCGATTAGGTTTTTTCATAAGAAATTATGATATTACTAAAGCGGATTATTCAAGATGGTGGGAAGAAAGTAACCAACTCCATAAACCTTTTGAGGGTTTCATTATTCCATCAAGCCCACAAAGTACCTCATCTAGTGCAACCGATGCTTCGTTTGAGCCTTCACCTAGGATAGACTTTCGTGAACAACCTCCATGTTTAGAAACTATTGTTAGTAAGGCCCTTAGGAGAACTGACCAAATTTGTGAAAATATTATGGAAAGCAACCAAGCTTTAAACCATAAGTTGGATCAATTACTAAGTTTGGTTTCATCACGACCTAAGGAAATAGCACATGATGAGCATATAGATGATGTAGATGTGATTGAGGATAAGGTGAAAAGTCTAGACCCACAAGGTATCCCACAAGTTCCACCATCATTTAAGGCATACACACCGCACGTGACTTACCCGAAGTAGTAGAAGAGACTTTAGGAATCCCAATGGAGGTAGAACATTTGAACCAAACGAATTTGGAGAATATAGGTTTGAATACTTGTAGTCTCGTCTTACTCTTAGTTCTAGGGAATTTCATAGTGTTGATGAACCGAACCTCAATCTTTACTTCCATCCTTAAATAAACGAGGAACCGACCCACCCATCAACCAATTTAGTCCGGTAGTTTTAGGATGAAGGAAGCCATTCACACACCCCTTCACTCACGTGGCATATTTCCACCCTAAGGGTGTGTATCGCTACTATCACCCGCACTTAAACTTAAGTGTAGGGAAAACTTCCCTTTATCTGTTAAATAAGGGTAGAGTCGGGCTCGTGACTCGAACAAAAACAAGCGCTTGGGAGGCAACCCATGTGTATTTTTTTATTTTTATTTGTGTGTCGTATATCTTTTATTGATTGTTTATTCTCATGTTTGAATTTGTAAAAATGCTTTATTTTGTTTTTAACCTCGCTTTAATTGCATATAAAGGTATTTTACATAAGGGATAAGTGTAGGGAGGATTACACACGTTTTCAAAAGAAACGTAAACATGAGAATAACAATTAAATAAAAGATATATATGTTTGTTTGTTCGAGTCAAATGCTTGTATCGAGTCATAATGGATGTTTTTGCGAAATGTTTCCATTCTAAAGATGCAAAATTTCCGAATTTTTTCGTAAAATCGCAGAATAGTTTTTGTCGGGATAACCGACGCGTCAGATTGCAACCGACGGCGCGGGAAGGAGCGTAAACAACTCGATTACTTTTTCGTTTTCGTGCTACTTATAAATTTTTGGAATTTTCCGTGTCTTAATTTTCTAGAAAATGCAAACATCCATTCCACAAGCATTATATCTTATTTAAGTCCGGAATTACATCTTGTTGTGATTTTTCTTTGTTCGGTTTGATGCGTTGGGTTGTTTGTTTTCTTCAAGTGTGCGGGTTTAATTTATCAAGAAGAAGTTACATAAGATTGAGGAGCTTTTCACGCATAAATTCTTCTTGGAAAGGATTTAACTACTACTTCACACACGGATCCTACCGAGCTAATCAGGGGAGTACTAGTTTCTTTCGTTTTTAATTACCTTCCAATTATCATAACTTTGATACTTTCGGGAACATTGGGACAATGTTCGGTTTAATGTAGGGAGGGAAAATAAAGCGGAACTTTGAAACTATGCTTATCCTTGATTATTTGCTTTGTCCAATTGTATTTGTGTAATAAACCATGAGAAAATGTCGGTTAGAGTAATTTTGGCACCAAATTTGAAATTTTTTATGACATATAGGAGTGGGCCATTAGTCTTAACAAAAGCGTCTCACGGATAGGAAGTTGCATGACTAGCACAAAAACCCTTACCACCCAAATTCCACCCAAAATGTGAGGATCGCCCTTAGATTAGTAGGAATAAAAGCATTCATCTTTAATGCTTAGAGTGTGAACCGGTAGTATATTAGATTCTAGAACTTGTTTTGTGATGCATTCCGAGATCGCAAGTGAGGCTACACTTGTGTAGTTAGGAATAACTAAATGATAAGAGGCATTAGGATAACCCTGTTTAATACCGTAATATAATTACTTCTTCCACATCGGTTGAGTAATTCCCCACACCCTTTGCGTTGTACTCATTTTAGTACACGATACCCTAGTTAACCCTCGAGCCTATCCTTTTCGCGGTCTCGTGATATTTCGGTTTTCCGAATATCAATGAAAAGCATTGTTTACACCCCACCCCAAATATACACCCAAATCGCCTTAGCCTACCTCGTATGCACTTACTTTTAGTGCATTATTGTTATCACCCTAAACCCTTAGTTCAATTATCCGGTTGCTTGCATGAGTTGCTAAGTCGAGTCATATCCTTTGTATACGATTTTGGGACGATTGGGATTCATGGGAAAAGTTAAAGTTTATGAAATGACGGAAGGGAACGTTAAATTCAAATTCCCTTTGTTTGCGTAATAATGTACCCCAAGTGTTTTGATCTTTTCAATTCGGGTCAAATTAGCGTTAGAGTAATAAAACTCAAGTGTAGGATATGTCTATAAATCCTAGTATTTTGATGTTATCTTAGAGGATGGTAGAGTAAAAGTGTATGAAAAAAAAAAAAAAAAAAAAAAAAACACGGCTACCATCCTACATCTATCCTTTAAATTTATGTTTGTTTATTTCAGTTATCTAGAGTTTAGAGTGTCGAGTCTTGGCTTAGCAACGCCATTCTTCATATGCATTTAACATAGAGATTTTGACTTGCCACCACTAAAAAGCCTATTCCACCAAACCCTTTGTTTCCCTACCGTAAGCCTAACATTACAACCCTTTAAAGACCTCTTTGATAGTCTTTCCTAGGTGCTTACGCCAAAGCAATGGAGGTTTGATCTATTCTCAAGCCTATGGTAATCTATGTACTAGGACCGGTTAATGAGTGTTTATCTTCCATTTCCTATTTTGTTATATTTCATATATACACCGAGAGAGATGTGAGTATCCAAACACCCCATGTGAGGTGCTAGTATGTAATTCGTGCTTGTTATGACTTTTATGGGCTTATATGTGTTGTGGACCGTTTTGAATTAATGCTTCATGACCCCTAACTTATAAATTAATTGGCTAAAAGCACATTTGCTTGAGGACAAGCAAATAACAAGTGTAGGGATATTTGATAAGGTTTTAAAGGTACCATTTGAGGGTCGTTTAAGTCCTTATTTGATCACTTTGTATCCGTATTGCTTAATATCGTTCCTTTTCACTTTTAGGTCTCTTGAAGGCAAAATCTTTGGAATGACACTTATTTGGACGAAAAGGCGAATATATGAAGAAAATGGCCAAAGTCAAAATCGAGACACTCACAGTTGTTGAAATTAGAAGGCGACGTCGGGTGCTAATGGCGGCGCCGTCCCAAGATTTTTGTGACGATTCGTAACTCAAAACTCGTATTTTCAAGTGACGACGTCTAGTTGTGAAAGAGTAGGCCGTCGCTACTCGGGCGGCCTAGATGCAATCCAGACGACGTCGAGACTAAAGGCGACGACGTCACAACCTTAAGGTGGCCGCCACAAGTCGATCAAGTCACAACATGCGGCAAGTAGTTGATATTGTTTTGGCCATAACTTTTGCATCTGAACTCGGATTTAGGTGATTCAAAAGCCCACGCGACCGAACGAGAAAATCTACAATTTGTTGAAAAAATGGTCGTGACGCCGTCACTCTATAAGTGTGACGCCGTCGCTCTTGCCGACAGTAAAATCGCCTATAAATATAACATTATAACTTCACTTTTTGTAAGCCCTAAACCCTAAGTCCGATTCTAGGGTTTAGGTGGTGTTTTTCCAAAGAACTTAAAGGGTTTCAACCACTCCATAAACCTCTTGTAATGGTTTGTTTGTTTATCCAATCCTATGGTATGTCTTCAATTATCACAATTGTTGCTTGCTCTTCATTAATTATGCTTGGCTAATTCACCTTGTGTTTGCTTATGATTGTGTGAAACTTGTATATAATTAATTAGATCTTATTGATTTCTTAGTGATGCTTGTGTCTATCTTTATCATTAGGGTGTGACAACTTCAATGAATCTAATTGGTTTAGTTTATAATTTTGCATCCCTCATCTCTTGTTTGATTGGTTGTTTCTTATCTTAATTGTAATTAGCTTAGGAGTGCGACTAGGCTATCGTTGTGTTTAATACTTGATAAATCTTTGATAGTTTATGAATGACTTGGTGGATTTCGTTTACTAAACCAAAGATAACCTTAAAGTTAGTTTATGAATGATTTAGTGGATTTTGTTTACTACACTTAAAGGTGAATTCAAAGAGTTGGGAGAAAGCATACCCTATAACCTTAGACACACAATGCAACTAGGAATAAGGACGTGACAATTCAACCATCAATAGGACGTGACAATTCAAGAGGTAGAATTGGATAGCTAGCAAGGAGTAATACATCATAAGTAGATACACTTCACGTTCTTCGGTAGACCCTAATTTAGTTAGTACCTTTTGGGATAGTTGACTAGCAACTAATTCCACCCCCAAATCAAACCCCGAGATTCGTACCTTTCCATTCCATAAAATATAAAAATACAAAAATAATCATCCTCACCTTTAGACTTAAATCGACATATAATTCAGCCTAACGACACTATTCCCTAGAGAGCGATATCAATACCGTGGCTTACCCTAATTACTACACTACAACGATTAGGTTCATCGCCTAGGGTGTTATAAAACTTGCTCGAAGAAAAGGAAGTTCCTTTGACCCCGAACGACGCGTGTAGCGTTATCAATGTCTAAAGTTTATGTTTATGCTTATGGATGTTTTAATAAACCCAGTATGAGTACTTGCCTCATCCCGTAGCCAACCTTTCCTAGGCGGGTCTAAGCAAACCAAACTTTCCCAAAACCTTCTATCCACACACACATCATCACACCAAGGAAACTTGCAGTTAAGCGGTCCAATTTGTCCAAGAAATTCGTCAAATTCATTTGTAAAATGAACTCGTGTGACGGCGTTCTTTGGGCGTGCAAGATCCTAGTATATGAAACGATTACACTTATAATCAATTGTCATTAACAAGATATATTTTAAAACATTGTCAAGAAGTATTTTTCATACCTCAACCCAAGGCGTGACAATTTTAAGTTTTTCACTCATATCTGGATCAGGTAAGCTAGAGCATCGTCTTTTCTTTTCAGCATATGCCTTGGTCCAATAATACGAATTAGCTTCACCCGAACGTTGTTCACTCCTTTTAGAAACTACAAAACGCGCTCTACTGGCTTTCATATTATCTGAGTTCATGATTGCTTCTCCTCTTTTATTTCGTTCATTTTCGTACTGCAACCTCTTTTCCTCTTCCCGCATTATCAACTTGTCCTCTTCCATCCTTGACCTCTTCTCTTGTTACATCAACTGCTGCTCTTTTAACCGGGCACTTTGTAATTCTTCATGTCGCAACCTTAATTCTTCTTGGATAATAAATTCGTCGTCGTTTATATAGTTACTATCATTATGATATGTTATAGTGCGGAAAGGGTTTTACACTTTTTTCGATTTTGTAAATTACCTTTGCAACATCGTCATCGAGAAAATTCATCTAGCTACCGATGAACTAGTATCAATGCTTGACCGACTTGACTCAAACAAGTCAAGAAAATCATGATTAAGCTCATCGCAAAACTGTGCACTTAGATGCAAGATCATTAGTTAACTCCAATTTCTCCTAAGAATGAAAAAAGTATTTATAAAAAGCATATATACGAAAAATAAATTAATTTTGAATCCACTTTAGTTATTTTCTAACCATCGCTAACCTTAACAATGCTTTCGGTGTTTGGTTTATGTTTGTGATATGCAGGTATGAACGATTGTTTGTATACTTTGGAGCTTTTTGGAGCTTTTGCTGTTTAGTGTTATTATTTAAAAAAAGAAAAAAAAAAAAACTGGTTGCTTTATCCACTGCTAGAGTCTTTCAAACCACTGCTAGTGGTTTTCAATCCACTGCTATCGACTGCCCTGATAATGGATACTTACAGGCTGTTTTGTAAATTTGTTGTATCCACTGCTAGAGTCTTTCAAACCACGGATAGTGGTTTTCAATCCACTGCAAGCATGTTCCTGATTATGGATACTTGAGGGGCTGTTTTGTAAATTTGGTGCAAACGTATTGATGCTCAACAAAAAGGATGTCAAAGTATATATACAAAAAAAGGATATATTACCCCATTTCTTTCTCGAGCAAGAACCTGAAATAAATGATACAAAATATTAAGGACGTATATGATTATCAGTAGTCGTGTGATTATTGATGGGTCTATGAGGAGAATATAAAGTATAAATAACTCGAATAATTGCCTCGAGTTTGAACAAACGCTTATTTAACTCAGTAATAACACCATCTCAGTATTATCTTGATCTCTATTATCTCGCTCTCACTCCTGCGTATAATAGGTAAATGTTTCCTTCGGTCTTGCCACATTTGCGTGTTATGCCATCTTGTTCAACCACTCGTCGTAAAGATGTGTGGTTTTCACCGTGGAGTTCTAGGTATGTAATCATGGAAAATGCCGTAAACTTTATATACCAATCATATCTCCTCTCAGCTATTGTCGGTGTAAGTTCTTTAACAGGATTGGAATCCTTAAAAATGAAATAATAATGTTGAATAAAAGATTGCATTAATGTAGAATAAAAGATTGCATTAATAAGAAAAATTTGATGAATACGTTTACCTTTCCAAAAAGAAACTTATAATCAGATCTTTTGAAGGGTGTATTCTTTGACCACGCTACTTCTCTTGGCATAATATCAGGAACTTTATTCCACCATAGAATGCTTCTTTCAAATGACTCCAGTATCCATATCTATACGGATTTTGAAAGTTCAATAAAAAATAATAACATAAAATATTTATACATAAAATGATTCCAGTATATATTGATACATAAAATATTAACCTTGAAAGCCCAAACGAATCCTGACAGTGTATAGGTTGGAACAAACTTGTGGTCTTTGTTAATACCTTGAAGGAAATCCCACTTGTGTTTATCCGCAACATCCAAAATTTCATCATACAAATGCCTCAAAATATGCTCTCCCCATGGAAAGGCATCCCAATCATCTAGGTTTTCAACTAATCGCATGAGAGTATCATCAACTTCTCGAACCAATAATCGCCCATGAAGATAACCTCCAAAGCTAACAATAGACAAAGACGATCGCATCTTTGTCGCATATGATACCAAATGCCTCTTCATCCTCAATTAGACCAAGAATATCTAAGTTTGTAATTTTTGAACCTGAACATTTTGGGAAAACCCTTGACCTAAAATTGAGGTGTCCAGACCTATATTTTTCGAAACTTACTTTTCCAAAATGAAAACCAGTGATAAGCAAAAACTCTGGACGGCCGAATTGTAGGGGACGGTCTTCAATATAATATACAATCGGCATATCATAATGATTTTCATTCGGATAACATTGTTTTTGTAAAATAGATACTATCATATGTGCTTCGTGGTCAAAATAATAAAGGTCCAACCATTTACCGAAACAAGTTCCCCGAAACAACTTCCTTCATTTTTATCCAACTTGGATTTTATTAAAGAAAAGTAGTTTGGTTTACTTCTGATGATGATTTTCGCCTCATATTCCTACAAATGGAAAAAAATAAAAATAAATAAATAAATAAATAAAATAAAATCAAAAACATATTCTACTTAATTACATATAAGGGGAGTAACAAAACTGCATTCAATCATCCAAGCATATCGTACAATCATCCAAGCATGCACATTATTTACAATTAATGCATATTGTACAATTTTGTAATAAATACCATATATTATTTCATTCCTTAATGCATTTATTGCAAAAGGTACAACAACAAAGCATCACATCTCCAAACACCAGATAAATTAAAAACCCCAACACAATCAAAAATCTTTTGCTAACTTAAATAAACTAAATTGTTGTTGCAAAACTACGATTAAACATGATTAATTTCAAATAAAATACGGAAAAAACAAACATACGAACAATTTATATATATGAATATAGAAATACATACCCGAATACGAAATATTTTTTTGCAGGATTTCGAGAAGACGGATAGATCTTGGCTTGTGGGAGTATTTTGTAATGTATGTGTTATTCTAATTCATCTAATAAAGGTTATGAAAGATATGTGATATGAAAAAGCGCTGAAAAAAAAAGAATACGCTTAAGTAAAAAGTATTTTACAGTTCTGTAAAAAAAGGATAAGAGTACAAAAGTACAATTTTTAAAAAAGTGCTCAAATTAATTCGCTTAAGTCGCTCAACATTGGGAAGGGGCTAAAGGAATAAAATAATAGTTTCCAAAGTTTGACTTTTTCCTCGAAAATAGCAAACAAAAATTCGCTCGAATCTTAAAAAGTCGCTGGATCTAAGTCGATTATAAATCATAGGTATGAAAAGCAACTTTCAATGATTGGGTTCTGAAAAGTGGAAGGACACTTGGCGCTCCTTGATTGGAAGAAAAAAGTCGCAAGTCTCAAGGTCTATTTAAGAGATACCCCAACTTTTTTCCTAAAAGTTTTGACACCTTGAGCAAAAGGTGTATTTGCATAATTACCCCTATTTTTAATACTCAAAAGTCCACATTGTATGCATATGACACGTCATTATATGCCACCCATTCACTATCATGTTGAATTTTGTATAGTGTATATTTACATTCTTTAATTCACTTCACCATCTACTTATGCCACTCGAAGTGCACTTTTTCGTGCACGGGAAGTGTGGTTTTTTAATAACGTAATGGAACTTAGTTTTATCACAAAGTAATAGTTATTAAACAAATGAATAACATGAGAATTTATTTTTGTCGTTAAACTTATTCAAACGAATGATAAACAACTGGATTATCATTAAGCAAGAACATCGATTGTTTTCTTCTTCAATTTCTTGATCGCATCCATTTATGATTATTATGATTCATATTTGTGTATATAAAGTGTTTGTAAATATATATGCAAAAAATATAAGTAAGATATAATGAACATTTAGATTAATCTTCACATCACCAATAAAAATCATTAACAATGTTGTGTAATTAATTATACCGGTGACTAATCATGCAACGTTAACTAAAGTATGAAATCGAGACGAAATTTGAAAGTACGTGTACGATATTGGTATTTTTCAAAGTTCACGTATGATATTTGTACATTTTGAAAAGTATCTTGCTATTATATAGACTTAACCCCATAAATTAAGACCAAGTATAAGAAGACTCTGACTAGATTTAAACATGAATTAAGACTAAGTTTAAGAAGACTCACAGATGAAGAAATCAGCGAGCAACCTCAACAAGGTTCATGTCAGAGACATCATTAGGGAATCAAAGATAACTTGAAGATATACTCGATAGCGGATTCGGAGTCAAATAGTATGTATAAGAACCAGAAGCTGCCCGTGATTGGCAATGCCCTGGTGATCTAATTAGCTCTCTGATCCAACCAACCGAGCCTTAGCTCAAAATATCTCTTAGATATTTAGGCTGGGCTTTTCAGAAAAATAATGAGCGGGAATAAGTGTATCCCCAAGAAAGTCAAAGACAAGTATGAGTTGGTAAAAAGAGAAGAACAATTGTCATCATTGTTCTTCAAAAGCATAGTTGTTGTGTTTCCAAGAATAAAAACATTTAATGGAAAGTGTATTTATCCAGTAAATTCTTGACACGTCTCAACAACCCCCACGTGACATTCTCGTTTGTATCCTATATAAAGAGAATGTTGGTTAGATTAAATGCTATCCTTTCCAAAAGGTGTTAGGAATTAGAAATTCCATATGTGAAGAGTCGGTCACCCCAAATATTATCTAGCATAAGTTAGCTCGTAGACATATTTTTTGTTATGTTATGTAGTAGTTAGTTTGTAGCGTAGAATAGTTTAGTGTAACACCGTGGAGGAAGGTCGGGTCTTTACCCACTGTATCCCTGATCCACAGGCCGTCAGGAGGTCGTTTAGTTTGTATCCTATAAATACCTTCTACCTTTCTAGGTAGAGGGTTGGATGTTCATTTGGAATCTAACCTTCCATGAGTTTCTCTTACTAGAATATCCCACATTCTCTCTCTAAAACCATAAACCTATATGCCTTATTTGTGATTGTTTGTGTGTTTGTGAAATCCAATATGTTACAAATGGTATCAAGAGCCATGGTTTGATCATCTCTCTTACATATTCTTGGATTTCTAGTGGTTTTTATTGGTTTTTGGGTTTGAAAAAGTTGAGTGGTTTTTGCATCATTTGGACAATTTCTTGTGTTAAAGTTTGGATTTTGATAGTACTTTTGTGTTTAGGATCATCATAAGTGTTTAGGTTGTGATTTGGAAGGCTTGAATCACTGTGGTTGGATTGTTTTTGGATTAAAAGGTGGCGTTTTGTTTGTGTTCTTTGAAGCGATTTGCTCTCGGTAAACAATTTTAAGTGAGCGATTTGTCCTTGTTTTGGAAGCGATTTGTGTTAGTTTCAAATCACTTATTTAAGCGATTTGTCCGGTTAGTGGGTGTACTTGCGCGTTTTATTCGGAGTAGCGACTTGTCATTTTCAGCGACTTGCTTATTGAAGCGAGTTGTAAGCTTAAGCGATTTGTCTTGATTAAGCGACTTGTTGTGTTTTAAGCGATTTGATAGTATATGTGACTTGTCACTTCCGAGAGACTTATTGACTGTGCGATTTGAATTGATTTGAGCGATTTGTCCTAAAGTATGTTACTGTAAGAGATTTGAGACTAATCAAAACTTGTCATTTGCTTTCAAAACAATGTCTTACTCGACTGACCCTTTAATCTCCAAAGTGCTCGAACTTTATGATACCTCATAGAACAAAGAAACTGTTTACAACCTTGAAAATTTAACCATGATTGATTCAATAAATTATGATCAAAACACTTCACATTCAGAGTCAATCAACAAAGAATCACACTTGTTAATGACACATGATGCAATGCAAATCAAATGCAACATTGAGCCCTTTCAACTACTTCATCAGCACCTCAAACAACTGTTATCCACAGCTATGGATCATACATGCAATGCTCTTCTTCATCAGGATCTACCCACTTTAGAAAGAACCGTGCTACTGAACTTAGAGCAACTGAGGCTTCAAATTACCAAAAAGAAGGTATTAATTGATGATTCTAATGTTGCACTTCAAGTAATCTACAATCAATTTCAACCATTTATCAAAGGGAATATTCCTCGACTTTGATCATGACTTGGTCGAATTTCCTTCAAGAAACATATTGGAATGGAAATTCATGAGTTCATAAGCACATTTATTCAACTTATGAATAATATGGAAGTGTACATTAAGGAAGTTGCTCAAGAGAATGATAATTTGAAAGAGTTGAATGGGTGTCATGATAAATTAAGTGAAAGTTGTGATATGTCGGGTAATGGATCAATTGAAAGAATGGATGATCTTGAATGCATAATATACGTTACAACAAAGGATGATGTAATCGATTGATTGAAGACAATGGCTCGAGTCGAAAAGCTTGAAACAACACATGACCACTCCAGTTATGCATATGGTGAATACTGATGACATATCTGCAAATGAACTGGTTTCATGCTATGAGGTACCCTTAACTGATCAACATAATCCATGTGTTAATGTACCTGACCAACTTATTCCTAACTCTGAACATGATATTGTTAAATATGTCATGGTTGAACCTGAATCTAAAATTTTTAAAACTAATGACATGATTGAAAAAGGAGTTTATAATGAACTTTCAAACAAATACTCAATTCTTGAAAAACATTGTATTTCCTTAGAAATTGCAATACAACAAAAAGAAGAAAGTTTTCGTGCTGCAAAACCTTGCATTAATCAGGAATTCCAAAATTTCGAGAATTTTTTGAAATTAACAACTTAAAAACCAGTTAGGGATAAAGATTCAACCATATGCAATCGAAATTACAACTCTCGGATGTGCATAAGAAATGTCATATGGGATGAACAATCCTAATCATGAGACGAGTGGTACGCTTAAATCTAGGAATGATGAATTGGCTCTATGTGTGTCCAATCTAGTAAGGGAAAATGAGTCCTTAAGAAAGAACTTATTTGAGAACAATTCCAAGTTGATTGATCAAACTAACTTCTTGTTGGCAGATATTGATGTCCTCAAAGCCCATACTCAGGATAAGAACTTTACTATTGTTGCATTAAAAAATGAGCTTAGGAAATCTATTGGAAATAGGGTGAACACTAAGTTTGCAAAACCATCAACCTTGGGAAAGCCAATTGTTCAGAACAACTCAAAACATAATGTAGTTAGGCAGCCCAATGCGTTTAGAACTGAAAGATTTAAACCATCGAAATCTAAGCTTGCCTCCCAAGTTGATGCGAATACTGTTTTGTCAAAACCAGTCACTTCACTATCTCATTCCGATATGATGAATAAAAATCCCCAGTTTCATGTTTGAAGCCCTAAGATCATGAATATTAGGAGTTCATCTAGTTCTTATAAGAAGCATCAAATAACTGATCAATCCCCTAAGAAACAAACTGATTACAATAGGACCAATATTCAAAACAGAGAAGTGGTTTCATCCAAATCTACTAGCAGTTGTTTCAAATGGATTCCCACTGGTAGATTATTTAAGTTTACAGGATCCAAACGGGCTTACATACCTAGATCTTGCCTTAAGTGGATGCCCACTGGAAAACTCTTCATGAATATTGAACCTAAAGGGACTTCTATTAATGACACTCCTAGATTACACTGTGCAACATCCAATAGTGAGGCTACTCGTGTTACTAACTCATCTATTTGCAATAATACATGTGCTTCTAGTGCAAATTGTCCTCAGTCCTTTTCAGGTACAATGCTCAATTCAATCATGAATATCATGACTTGGTTTCCATCAGAAATGAAGATTGCTCACTCAGGAATTGTAGCTTGTCAGAATTGATGTGTCCCGTACTTTGACTCCTGTTCATCCTGAATCAGGACTCGCTCTCATGAATCAGTGTACAAATTAGTTCTCTTAAAAAAAATCAAAAATCAAAATCAAAATTTTTTTTGTTTTGTTTTTGTTTTCACATCTCTAAATAAAAGATATATCTTGTGTTATCGATAACATCTACGGTCCTAGAAATGTCATTCAATAATGATACGGATCCTTAGATGAAGTTACTCTATTTTTAAAACGGGTAATTGATGTTCAATCAATGTTCACATACCCTTAGATCGTGACATTGATTGAGGGGAGGTATTGTTTGGGTCTCTGCATGGGTGATACATGTGTCCTGTTATCTTTGGCCTGCTACATGTTAATTTATTTTAAAACAATATGTTTAAGTATTGCAACTTGTGCTTTCTGTAAGATAGGCGATTTGTGTTATAACTGTAATATGCGATTTGTGATTTGGGTATGATAAGTTCAAGGACCAGTTATGCAACTTCTCGTAAGTTAAAGTTGGGATATTAAACGAGCGGTTTGTCACTTTGTCAAAAGTTCTCAAAACTAACTAGTCAAACACTTGGTCAAACGCTCTCATCCCCATTCTACCTTGCGATTTGTGCCCTAACTGTTGTGTGGTATGTTTTAGATCTCGCTGGTCTGGTGTATCTCACTCATTTTATCATGTGTTGGACCTAACGTACATATTTACTTTGCAGATTCACTCCTCCCGTTCCTCGATTTATAATATTTTATTAGGTTTGATTATTTATTTCTCGTTTGCTTGGTTTATGTTATTTCTTTTAGATAGGTTAATTGTTGGTATGTTTTGTTTTTACTCTGTCACATGCTAGGCTCGATTATGGATGTTCTTCGTTCCTTGTCCTAAGCGTATTAATCATGAATTTGATGTATGTTGCTGATAATCATAGTAGGGATGTTGGGTGTAATGCATTATTAACTTGATTCGGTCTTGATAGTGGTTGAATCTCTATGGTAATGGTTCTCGATGTGTTGGGTTAATTTTGGCTCTCATTATGTCTGGTAGCGATTTGCCTAAGATTTCATGCTAGCGACTTGTCTACAATTTATCCTGCATGCGATTTGTCGTTGCAATTAAGCCAAGCGATTTGTATATTAAAATTGATGCGATTTGTCATTTCAATAAATTGATTTGCGATTTGCTCGTGTAGCATGCGATTTGATATAACCGATTTGTCTATTAAAAATTGATGCGATTTGTCGTTTCAATAAATTAAGCGGCTTGTCTTTTTATATTCTCTTTGCGATTTATCTAGTTCCCTGTTGCATGCGATTTGTGTTGAGCGATTTGCCACATGTGTTTTTACATATGCGAATTGATGTCTCTTGTTGAGTTTTGCGATTTGTCTGTTTTGTTGTATTTCATGCGATTTGTTGTCAAAACATGCGATTTGTCATAACTTACATGCAACTTATACTTGTATGCGATTTGTATGGAACTGTTATGATGAATGACTCTGTTTCTATATTAATCCTAACCATGTTTCTGGTCAATATTGTTGTCTTGGGTATATCTTACAGAATCACAATGGCAGATACTACTTCGTTTGATATCCCAATGTCCAATACTCCACCAGTTGTGCTTACTAATGAGGAACTCCTTCCTCATAATGAATGGGTTGATATAGCTAAGAGCAACTGCTACTTGGATGTAAACAGACATCAACCAAACCCTATCTATCGAATCGCCATTGATATCCTTAAGAACACCAACTTCTTTGGTGCCCTAACCATGAGGTGCAATATCCCTACTGTTTATTTACAACAGTTCTGGAATACTGTTACATGTAACAAGATCACTGCAAAATACACCTGCAAGTTGGATGCCTAATGGTATGAGTTTGACACTGAAACCCTTAGGGAGACACTTGGAATCACACCTAGAGATCCCACTAATCGGTTTGTTCCACCCCCTAATAATGAAGAATTAATGAACTTTGTGGAAGAACTGGGTTACCCTACAAAGCTTACACGGGTATCGTCTGTAATTACCAATGACATGCATCAACCCTGGAGATCCATTGCCACAGTCCTCAACTTATGCATAACCGAGAAAACGTCAGGATTCAATAGAATAAGGGCTCCAATGTTACAAGTGTTGTGGGGAATTGTCAAGCAAAGAAACATTGACTTTGCCGAACGCATTTGGGAAGAACTCTTATTGGCCATGGATACATTCATCACCGATAGGGAAAACTTCTTAAATCAAGTAAAAGGAAGGAAAGGCGACAACAAAAGGGTGATTCCTAGCATTCGGTTCTCAAATCTAATCATCCAGCACTTGCAGCAGAAACATCAATTCAATCCAAGCTGAGCGGTTGTACATGAGGCAAGCGGTGAATTTCGCTGGTAACTTGAAATATGTTGCCAAAGGTACGAATAAAGTGATCTTTGGCATGGCAATTCCTGAAGCTTTACTCACTGATCGAATCAAGAAAGCTGATTATTTCAAAAGATACTTAAAGATGACCTCTGCCACTTCCACTGAAGATATTTCCCAAACCGCTTCATCTCAATCCAATTAATCTAAGGCCACCTACTCAAGTCTTCCCAAGAGGAAGAAGAGACTTGACACCTCTGTATCTTTTCAATCTCCACCCGATAAGAAAAAAAGGAGAAGGAAAGATACCGGAAAGGGAAACGTTGAAGAAACCGATATTTCAACAGGAGACAGGCGATTGATAGATGAAGATGATATTGCGTTACAACAGGGGATAAAACAAAGCTTGGACATCATGAATATGAGACCACCAGTTGGAGGTGTTGTGTTAAGAGAATCTGAGCCAATGCCACATCAAACAACCTTAATCACACAAGACAAAGGGAAAGGAATTGTTGGTGCAGAAGCTGAACGAGCCGCTCACATGCTTCTGACCATCTCATCTTCACCATCAAGAACTACCAACCAATTTGAGTTGAAGAAAAGAAGCATTGAATCATCTTTAACTCAGAAACCATCTGGAACTGAAAAGGAGGTATCCAAAACACAGGAAGATACACCTGCATCAAGTGATACCCATTCAGTCGAGAATGATGAAGAAGAATTGCTAAAAGACTCACATGAGCACCTTGAGTCAAGATCTGATGATCACATGCACCTGGAAGAACCGAACATGTCTACTGGTTCTCTATCCTCATTGAAAAACCTAGATACAGACTTGTCTTTCGGTGACCAATTCTTAAATGACAAACCCACAGACACAGGGTCTCTTAAGCAAGGTGATGAGAAAGAAGAAGCTGAGTCCATGTATACAGTCGATATTCAACAAGACTCTTCAACCATTCCTCCAATGTCTGCTCCAAAGGTCTCCACTGCTGCTACAACTCCATCAAACACTCCTCACTCGAACCTGCTAAGACAGCTGTACTTCCAACACCCGAACCCGCCAATGATCCTTTACAAGTTGTCTCCATCAGTGACACCGTCACTCCTCCTGCCCACCACCTCCTGCCTCACCTCCTCTTGTCAAAACGACTGAGCAATTGCTCGAAGAGGCTATGACACGTATTGCGACTATTGAAAAGCACTTTCCTATCGCCGTCAATAATCTTGATAGTCGTGTCAAAAAGCAGGAGAATCTTAAGCTCAATGAGATTGTAACAAAGGCAATAGAAGCTGATATTAAAGATGCGGTTGAATGGGCAATGAAGGCTCCATTACTTCAGCGATTCAAAGACTTGCCGATCTCTGATATGAGATCAGTTCTCTCAGAAAGAATGTATGAAGCAGGAGAGCATCTGGACAATACGCATAAGAAATTATACAAAGCACTCGAGGAATCGATGAGGCTCGACAATTATCAGCAATTTGTAGAGGATGTACGTGAAAGAGAAGATAAGAAGAAAAGAAAGATTGTTCTGTTGAAATCAAAGGATAAGTCTGGAGACCCCAAGCCACCACCACCTCCTTCACCTCCAACTGGAGGAGCTGGAACTTCTGGGGCTGGTGGATCTTCTAATACAACCTCTACATCTCCACCACAACCACCATCATCACCACCAAAACCTTCCAATCAATCTAGTCCATCCGGAGATCGGGAACTCATAAGAAATCTGCAGCTTGGACAACAGTTGATTCAAGGTTTACACCTACATTCTCCACTATACCGAAGACCGGTGCTTCATGAAGAATCGCATGTCATGGCGGTCGAATCCGATAATGATGATGCATCCACCAAACATATCCCATGCCATCGAAGATGATTGGTTTGATGCATACGTGTCGGTGAGCGCTCTAATACATCTAGAGTTGCACCTTCAAAAGACACAATTCAAAGCTGGCTCACCAAGAGAGACCTCAAACTCGGAACCTTCATGGTCCATTCCGAATCGACACAATGGTCCCCGACAACAACGGGCATCAACAATAACTACCAACTATGAAGCCCCGGTGAAGATTCTCTTCTGCACATCATAGGAGATATGGGCGACTTTATGAAGTGGTTTTGTGAAAGAAGGGAATCTCATCTATCACTCCAAAGGATCTTGAAGGACCGACTTTTGAAATCATCAAAGTATTTCACTCGGATGTCAATCGACTTCAATACCAAATGGAAGAATGTCATAAGATCTTTGAGTGATCAAGTTAGTGAGCGATCACCGTTTCAATGTGAACAAGCCTCTTCCTCTCGGTGGTGAACACGGACAAATGACCATTCAATCGAGTTCTTCTTCAACCATGACTCGACTATCTTTGTGCTCATACTACGAAAGAAGACCAACCTTATCGATTTCAAAGATGAAAGCTGCTACATACTCGATCGGGGTCTTGAACATGATGGTTCGGATCAATTTTGGGCGGATAAAGAACAAGAGTATGACATCGCTGCCTCATATGGCATTTCTCATTGGTGGTTCAAGAAGAAGAAGTTCTACAATGATAGACATTGTGCTAGAAAGAGTCGTAAAGCTGTCCGATCCAAGCTGCGAATTCTGAGTGTTATTAGTGTAGAGCTCTTCCCAATCTATGGCTATGATTATCTGAAGAAAATCGTTCTTAGAAGAGCAGACCAGAAAGATCATGTTATAGAAGAAAATGACTTCAAAAATCTGATGCCAAGTGACTTTGAAGATCTCTATCTTCTGAACCTCCAAGGACATCTAGACCATCTACATGTTCGTGAGAAGAAAGCTCTCTGCTTTGTCAATCTACGGATCGAGGCTTGGTCATTCGACAAAGAGTTACGGATTTCGACTAGGAATGAAAAGCTACCAAACCGCGTCAACCTAACAAGACCGCAATGGGAAGCCTCAGGACATGAATTTCATCACGAATATAAAGTAATTGACAACCCTAGAGCTATCATCTTTACCGACAGATATGGATCACGTATGCTGATGAGACTGTGCGAGCTTTACAAGTTTAGTGATGGAACTCTCAAGATGGTTGAAGAAGAATTGAACTCGAGAGTGAAGCAAATCAAATTGACATGAAGCCGTGGAACAAAGTAAGATTACGTGCGAACAGGACTTGAAGATGTGTGAAGATTTCATTCTTTGCAATCGAGACGAAGATTAAAGACTAGAATGATTTATCATGACCTTGAAAGTTTTGTGGGTGGTAGACTTCGTGAAGGTCACTACAAACTACTTCAACGAACCGAATGAAGACATCTTAGGAAGTAGTTTCGCTTTGAATTTTTGATATGTAAAATGTGGTGTATGTACTATGAACAACTATAATGTATGTAATAGTGATAGGTTATGTATTGTGGTTTCCTTTTTATCTAAAAGGGAACCTCAATGTTGTCCACTTCGGATCATATAAACCGGACACATTTTCTCCAACAAATGTTTTGTTTCATACATATTTAAATCACTTGAGATCCAAAATCTCAAAGGATTTGAAATTTTGATCGGGAGAAAATGTGATATAAATATGAAAGATGATAAAAGATGACCATTTTGTCTCAAAGTGCATCTGCTCTCCCATATATGTGCTAAACACTTTTCGAATCTCGAAGCACATATTGAGGGAGCATTTCTAAATAAAACAAACCTTCAAGGTACAAAGATTTCAATGTTTTAACATAATGTACCTTGATTGAGTTTTAAATGGTTTCTAAATGGCATAATGTGATCGTGGTTGTACTTTAAAGATCTCTTTCCTCTATGTGATAAAAAGATTTCAAACAACCAACGCACATATTGAGGGGAGAATTTACCAAAGAAAATCAAATGGCTTTTTTCATAAGAAATTGTGATCAAAGAAATTATTTCAAAGATCTCTTGCCTCCATGTGCTAAACAATTTCAAAATCATATGCACATGTTGAGGGGAGCATTTCTAAATGATCAAAACTATTAAGGTACAAAATGCTTTGATCTTATATCATAAGTACCTTGATTGATTTTCCAAATGATTTTAATTGGTTTCGAGATGGAAAGAACAATACCAAAGGACCGACCAATTTACTTTATGCATTGAGTTATAAGGATGGTAAGGTTAGGTATTAGTTCCCACGATCCGATAGAACCGGAGGGATCTACCCAGGGACAATCCACTAGATAGTGTAGAGTCCTTAGGTATGATAAAAAAGGAGAAAAGTGAGATATGGGAAGAGTGTGGATGAGATAGAGCTAGAACTGGAATAAACCCAACAAGGTTCTAGTAATGAAGTCTCGGTAAGCTTGAAGGGGTTGAAGAATGAAAAAGAAATGAATGAGAAAGGGTGAAAAGAAATAGCCTCCAATAATTCAACCTTAGGGCGTAAACCGGGTTCAATTCATATGGTGGTTACTAAGGTAACACTGGTATTGAAGACAAGACGTCATGGACCCGGTGGACGCACTACACTAAACTTCCCAAACTACTCAAGTTCCTCTTAAAAGGACTTGTTTCATTCTCACGGGAACCTACATAATCTATCGACTTTCTCTTAGAGATTGTTGATATTGAAGAAGGAGACCTCTCCTAGTCTCGGCATAGGAACCAAATGTGCACTATTGAGTCTAGAGCCACGAGATCATCAAAATAAATCTCATTAGGACACAAAATCATTGAAGACTCTCTGTTTCACACAATGTGGAAAGAGATTATATCTTAGAAGTCCTACGCATTATCCTTGTGGTATTGCCGAACATCCGAGTGATATTCAAACATATTCACAATGAAGATGGAAAGCCTTATAGAGCCAACATCAAACAAGCTCTTGGTGGGTGGCATGTGAGATCTATTCAATAGATCAACCATGTGACAACCGGATAGAAACAATGGGGCGAGTCATAATTATGATTTAATCTGGTTCGAGTTATGGATTAACGGATACCTTTGAAAACCGGTCGTTTTGCTCAAAACTCTTTTCTTTAGCACGTCGATTGTGTACTATGTTTTCAAAATAAAAGGTATTTATGATTGATAATTGATTTTCATTAAACCTTCGTTGTATTGCAAAAATCTTTCTATTGAGCAATACACGATTGTTTTCAAATCTCTTTTCATCAATCGGTGAATCTTAATTTGTTGGTTCACTCACTCCGTGTTGTCTTCTTTGAGGCGTTCGGTTTGAGAACGGCTAGAGCATTGCGAAACCTGTCAAGGAAATTTTTGAATTATACCGATCACAGGCGGACTTGTATCGATCAGCGGGAACCGTGGGCCGTGTACCTCAATTCAACGAAAGTGATCAAAGACACTTTTGTGCACTTTATTGCTAAGCTGTTGTTTGCGCAGGTACGCCGACGTTGCGGTGATCGAATGAAGCGGTCAATCCATAGCCGCATGCTCATACTACACATTCATCTCTAAAGAAATCATGATAAGTGCATCAAGAACTAGCGATATTTTCACTCCATGATCGCTTCTGCTGCTTTGCAAATATCATGAATCAACTAAAGCTTCCGCTACTCGATGAAAAGAAATCATGATCCGAATGTGAGCATGTCGGTCGATAAAGTCACAACTTCACATGATGGCAACACAACAATGGGTGATCCGAGATTAAGCGTGGTGATGATCTCATTAAAGCTCAAAGGTCATCAATGTGGATCGACTCTATAACCTCCACTAAATATACATTATGCGGTATGTACAATGATGAAAGCACAAAGATTGCGGAACTTACGATTGAAGTCACGAGAACAAAGTCAAGAATAGAATGCTAGGATGCAAAATGTAAATCATGGGGTGACCTTCCTTAGGGAGATTGTTAGGAATTGGAAATTCCATATGTGAAGAGTCGGTCACCCCAAATATTATCTAGCATAAGTTAGCTCGTAGATATATTGTTTATGTTATTCGTTATTTATTAGTTAGTTTGTAGCGTAGATTAGTTTAGTGCAACACCGTGGAGGAAGGATGGGTCTTTACCCATTGTATCCCCGATCGTCGGGAGGTCATTTAGTTTGTATCCTATAAATACCCTCTACCTTTCTAGGTAGAGGGTTGGATATTCATTTGGAATCTAACCTTCCATGAGTTTCTCTTACTAGAATATCCCACTTTCTCTCTAAAACCATAAACCTATATGCCTTATTTGTGATTGTTTGTGTGTTTGTGAAATCCAATATGTTACAGCTAAGGTTAAGGTTGAGGAAGATTATTTTTATCTTTTATGTTTTATGAAATGGAAAGGTACGAATCTCGGGTATTGGATTTGGGGGTTTGGTATTTCACCGAATACTCTACTATTATCTAATTATCTAAACTAAGGTTGTGGGAGTCTATGTCTAATTAATGTGTGCTCGTATGATAGTTTAAAGATGTGTTTACTTAGGTTGTACTACTCCTTAATTATCTCCTATTAATGGTTGAGTTGTCACGTCCTTATTCCTAGTTGCGTTGTGTGTCTAAAGTTGTAGGGTATGCGTTTCTCCCTAACTCTTTGAACTTACCAAAGGGTCTCGTCTACAAACCCACTAGGGATGATAAACTCCTACTCTAAGGCGCTCTTTGGATGATTTAGCCTACAACTACTCAGGTAATTATATTCTAAGGTTCACAAAGATGAATCAAGAATTAAGTACACAACGAATGACCTATCGCATTACTAGATCATTAATCAACTAAGATAAGAAACAACCAATCAATATTCAATAATTAAGTTTCATACTTCCTAAGCAAACACACACATAAGTTAGCCGGACATGGAGAACATGCAAGCATACACACAAATAATCAAAGACATAATTGAATTAATGAAGTAAAGACTTATCTTGATGTAAGATAGGGTTTAAAACCCTAAAATCTTGTACAAGACACCTTAGGTTCGGTTTAGGTTTTACCCAAAAGACTCACCACAAAAGACCGAAAAATTCGGATTCTATATATAAGATTACAATTGCGACGGCGTCACCTTATGTTTAGTGACGCCGTCGTGTCGCAAATCATTAGGGTTTCGTCTTGGCCACGTTAACCTTGCGCGGCGTCACCTTATGTCCGTGACGCCTCTTGACTTCGACGTCGTCGGATTGCATCTAGGCCGTCGACTAGCGACGGCCTACTTTTTACAAGCGGACGTCGTCGCTTGAAAATACGAGTTTTGGGTTACGGACCGTCACAAAAATCTTGGGACGGCGTCGCCATTCTTTTGGCGCCGCCGCCTTCTAGTTTCAAAGAAGCGTGAGTGTCTCGATTTTGACTTTGGCCATTTTCTTCATATATTCGCCTTTTCGTCCAAATAAGTGCCATTCCAACATTTTGCCTTCACGAGACCTAAAAAGTGAAAAGGAATGATACTAAGCAATAACGGATACAAAAGTGATCAAATAAGGACTTAAACGACCCTCAAAATGGTACCTTTTAAAACCTTATCAAATATCCCAACACTTGTTATTTGCTTGTCCTCAAGCAAATGTGCTTTAGCCAATTAATTTATAAGTTAGGGGTCATGAAGCATTAATTCAAAGCGGTCCACAACACATATAAGCCCATAAAAGTCATAACAAGCACGGAATTACTTACTAGCACCTCACATGGGGTGTTTGGATACTCACATCTCTCGGTGTATATATGAAATATAACAAAATAGGAAATGGAAGATAAACACTCATTAACCGGTCCTAGTACATAGATTACCATAGGCTTGAGAATAGATCAAACCTCCATCGCTTTGGCGTAAGCACCTAGGAAAGACTATCAAAGAGGTCTTTTAAAGGGTTGTAATGTTAGGCTTACGGTAGGGAAACAAGGGTTTGGTGGGATAGGCTATTTAGTGGTGGCAAGTCAAAAATCTTTATGTTAACTGCATATGAAGAATGGCGTTGTTAAGCCAAGACTCGACACTCTAAACTCTAGATAACTGAAATAAACAAACATAAATTTAAAAGATAGATGTAGGATGGTAGCCCGTATGTTTTTTTTTTTTTTTTTTTTTTTTCACTCTATTTTTTTTTTTTTCTTTTTTCTATTTTTTTTTTCGATTTTTTTTTCATACACCTTTACTCTACCATCCTCTACGGTAACATCAAAATACTAGGGATTTACAGGCACATCCTACACTTGAGTTTTTATTACTCTAACACTAATTTGACCCGATTTGAAAAGATCAAAACACTTGGGGTACATTATTACGCAAACAAAGGGAATTTGAATTTTTAATGCTCCCTTCCCGTCATTCCATAAACTTTAACTTTTCCCATGAATCCCAATCGTCCCAAAACTGTATACAAAGGATATGACTCGACTTAGCAACTTATGCCAGCAACTAGATAATTGAACTAAGGGTTTGGGGTAGGCTAAGGCGATTTGGGTGTATATTTGGGGTTGGGGTGTAAACAATGCTCTTCATTGATATTCGGAAAACCGAAACATCACGAGAACCGCGAAAATGATAGGCTCGAGGGGTTAACTAGGGTATCGTGTACTAAAGATGAGTACAACGCAAAGGGTGTGGGGGAATTACTCAACCGATATAGAAGAAGTAATTATATTACAGGTATCAAACAAGGGTTATCCTAATGCCTTTTATCATTTAGTTATTCCTAACTACATAAGTGTAGCCTCACTTGCGATCTCGGAATGCATCACAAAACAAGTTCTAGAATCTAATATACTACCGGTTCACACTCCAAGCATTAAAGATGAATGCTTTAATTCCTACTAATCTAAGGGCGATCCTCACATTTTGGTGGAATTTGGGTGGTATAGGGTTTTTGTGCTAGTCATGCAACTTCCTATCCATGAGGCGCTTTTGTTAAGACTAATGGCCCACTCCTATATGTCATAAAAATTTTAAATTTGGTGCCAAAATTACCCTAACCGACATTTTCTCATGGTTTATTACACAATCACAATTGGACAAAGCAAATAGTCAAGGATAAACATAGTTTCAAAGTTCCGCTTTATTTTCCTCCTACACTTAAACCGAACATTGTCCCCAATGTTCCCCGAAAGTATCAAAGTTATGATAAAGAAGGTAATTAAAAGCGAAAGAAACTAATACTCCCCGATTAGCTCAGAGGATCCGTGTAAAGTGGTGGTTAAACTCCTTTTCAAGAAGAATTATTGCGTGAAAAGCTCCTCCAATCTTATGTAACTTCTTCTTGACAAACTAAACTCGCACACTTGAAGAAAACAAACGAAACCTTCGCGTAAAATCGGCGGTAATAATATATATAAGACTCGATTTAAACTAGGATATAATGCTTGTGGAATGGATGTTTATGAATTTCTAAGAAAATTAAGACCGGAAAATTCCAAAAATTTATAAGTAGCTCGTAAAACGAGAAAAAGTAATCGATGTTTTACTCCTTCCCGACGCCGACAGTTGCAATCTGACGCCGTCGGTTATCTGACAAAAAGCGGTTTGCGATTTTGGAAAAATTCGGAAAATTTACATCTTTAGAATGGAAAAATTTCGTAAAACATTAATTATGACTCGATACAAGCATTTGACTCGAACAAACAAACATAAATATCTTTTAGTTAATTGTTATTCTCATGTTTACGTTTCTTTTGAAAACATGTGTAATCCTCCCTACACTTATCCCTTATGTAAAATACCTTTATATGCAATTAAGACGAGGTTAAAAACAAAATAAAGTATTTTTACAAATTTAAACATGAGGATAAACAATTAATAAAAGATATATGATACTAACAAGCAAACAATTAAGCATGGGTTGCCTCCCACGAAGCGCTTTTCTTTATTTAAGAGTCTTGTAGCTAGACTCATAGTCGTGCTCCTACGCATGATATATCGTAAGTCTATCCTCAACAATGTCGTAAGGATCAAACTTATCATTCAAGTTCCTAGTAGTACGTTCGGTTAAATATGCCTTTTCAAACATCTCACCATCGGGATCATAGATTTGTATCCTAATGTGCCACCTTCCATTACCATCACTAGGCGGTCTATTCCAATCCCACTTGTGTTCAGATTTCTCAACTATCCACTTATTCATGACAAGGTTAACGGGCAAGCTTCCTAGGAACTCGGTCATCTTCCTAAATACTAAGGCGTCCTCGAACGGGTTCACTTCTATGTCCCTAGCCATTTCTTTTTCTTGGAAAGTTGCTGCACTAGCAAAGGCTTTATCTAGGTAAAAAGGTCTTTGGGGGCCTATGATGTTCTTATCAATCCAAGGTCCATATCTAGAAGGCTCTCTATCCAACCCTATCTCTTGTGGGATTTCCTCATCCTTGTAGTATGTATGCTTTTTAACATCGTAAATGGATCTAGCACTCCTCTCCTACCACTATTTTGGACATCTTACAATCGATGATGGCACTAGCGGTAGCTAAAAATCCTCTTCCAACTAGTAATGGGCATGTCGGGTCCTTATTCATGTCTAGCACATGAAAGTCGGCCAAAAGAGTCAACTCTCCTACATGTACTACCATGTCCTTTATTATTCCTACCGGACGTGCTATACTACCGTCCGCTAGACCTAAGATGGTTTCCGTTGGTTCAATTTTACCTAAGTTAAGGCTTCTATGGAGGGACAACGGAACAAGATTGATGCATGATCCTAAATCGGCTAGAGCATCGAGTGGCTTGGAAGTTCCAAGTCTACACGGAAGAGTAAATAGCCCGGGATCGTCTAGCTTCATAGGTAAGTTGTTTCGCACAAAGGCGGGCCCATGTTTTCCAAGCCTAAGTTCTAACTCATATTTTTCTTTTAAAGCATTATAATAAGGTGCATGAGCTAAGACTTCAAGAATCGGTTTTTCTTGATGGAGTTCCTTGTACTCCTCCTCTAAACTAGGTTTGGATTCTTGGTCGACGGGTTTCTCAAGAGTAGGCTTTACCAAAGGTGTCGGCCTTGGTATCTCTTGGATGGCTTGGAACCCTTTTGATAGCATTTACCGAGTGAACCGTTGGGTGAGAGGGCATGGATGTGCACTCTCCCATGGTGAACTAGAACATGAAGTCGATGCAATCGAATTCACTTTTGGGTTCTTTATGGTATCACTGGGAGTGCTCCAACTTCCCGCTCATTGAAGGATTTTAAGAGGGCATCAAGCTTGGTTGTCATCTCGCTTTGTTTTGCTTAAAATCGGCTTCAAGCTTATTCAATCGAGTTTCTTGGGATGACAAAATCTAGATGCAATTGCCTCAAGATTAGTGGTGTTCCGGTATTAGAAGAATTGAACCTAGTAGGCGAACTAGATGAGCTTTGGGCGTGCTTGAGTTTTGGTTCCACTTAAGGTTAGGGTGATTTCTCCATGAGGGGTTGTATGAGTTTCCTAAGTTGTTTTGTTTGGGTTTGAAAGTGTACCACTTCTCCCGCTCCGTCGATGCGTATGGAGGCGTAGTCCATAAAAGCTTGTTCGGAGAGCCTTGTGCAATCACGAGTGTCATGGGGACCACTGCATAACTCACAAGGTAGAGTGATTTGATTCACTTGTCGTGAGGACTTAGGATTTTGTAGGAACTCATGAGGAATCTAACTTGATCTTCAAGTTCGATCATCCTGATCGGGAGGAGGCAAGGAGATTGCCTTAACGGTTTTGGGCAGCTCACGGGGTCATCCTAACTTTCGTTGTCATAGAGGCGAGGTCCTCTATTATTTCCCATGATTCTTCTGCGGTGAGATCACTAAGTTTTCCACCGCCGCTTGGTCAATGGATCGCTTAGTGGAGAAGTTGACATGATCATAAAAGATTTGGACTTGGAGCCAAAGATCAATGCCGTGATGAGGACTTTATGATGTAAGTCCTTGAATCGGGTCCATGCTTCAGAGAGATTCACCTTGACGTTGTTGGAACATCAAGATGTCATTCCTAAGCTTAGTGGTTCTCCCGGTGGGAAAAATTGAGCAAGGAAGCGAGAGGTAAGATCATCCCAACTTGAGATGGAGCCGGCGGGAAGTCGCTCAAGCCAATTACTAGCTTGGTCCCGTAGAGAGAATTGGAAGAGACGCAGCGCGTGGTCTCCCGAGTAGTAGCATCAAGGTCGATGGAATCGACGATTTTGAGAAATCCTCGGATGTCGATTTGGATCTTGAACGAAGTCCATGGAATGCACATCCGTTTTGCACCAACCGGATGGTGTCGGATCGCAGGCCGTAGTTTGGGCTTGGTCGGGAAGCTCAATGGTGTTCCTATAGCCTAGGTGGCTTGGTCTCGAGTATTCACCAAGAGTACGGGCTCTTGGCGGGTCATTTGGTGGTAAGTTGATGAATGGAAGTGGGTTATCACCTTCCATGATGAAAAGTGATGGGGTTACGAACAAAGGTCACGAAGAAGGGGGATAGACTAAGAGAAAGCTAAAAATGAGAAAAAATTTTACTTGATAGGAATCAAGCAAAGAACCTAAACGAGGTGGACTACTAACTAGCTATTCTATTCCCTATGTGCGCCTAAAACTTGATAACGCTACGCGTCGTTCGGGGTCAAGGAAACTTCCTTTTCTTGAGCAAGTTTTATAACACCCTAGGCGATGAACCTAATCGTTGTAGTGTAGTAATTAGGGTAAGCCACGGGTATTGATATCGCTCTCTGGGGAATAGGAATGCTAGTAAGGAGTTACTACGCTAAGGTTAAGGTTGAGGAAGATTATTTTTATCTTTTTATGTTTTATGAAATGGAAAGGTACGAATCTCGGTATTGGATTTGGGGTTTGGTATTTCTACCGATTACTCTACTATTATCTAATTATCTAAACTAAGGTTGTGGGAGTCTATGTCTAATTAATGTGTGCTCGTATGATAGTTTAAAGATGTGTTTACTTAGGTTGTACTACTCCTTAATTATCTCCTATTAATGGTTGAGTTGTCACGTCCTTATTCCTAGTTGCGTTGTGTGTCTAAAGTTGTAGGGTATGCGTTTCTCCCAACTCTTTGAACTTACCAAAGGGTCTCGTCTACAAACCCACTAGGGATGATAAACTCCTACTCTAAGGCGCTCTTTGGATGATTTAGCCTACAACTACTCAGGTAATTATATTCTAAGGTTCACAAAGATGAATCAAGAATTAAGTACACAACGAATGACCTATCGCATTACTAGATCATTAATCAACTAAGATAAGAAACAACCAATCAATATTCAATAATTAAGTTTCATACTTCCTAAGCAAACACACAAATAAGTTAGCCGGACATGGAGAACATGCAAGCATACACACAAATAATCAAAGACATAATTGAATTAATGAAGTAAAGACTTATCTTGATGTAAGATAGGGTTTAAAACCCTAAAATCTTGTACAAGACACCTTAGGTTCGGTTTTAGGTTTTACCCAAAAGACTCTCCATAAAAGACCGAAAAATTCGGATTCTATATATAAGATTACAATTGCGACGGCGTCACCTTATGTTTAGTGACGCCGTGTCGCCGTCATTAGGGTTTCGTCTTGGCCGCGTTAACCTTGCGACGGCGCCACCTATGTCCGTGACGCCGTCCTCTTGACTTCGACATCGTCGGATTGCATCTAGGCCGCCCGAGTAGCGACGGCCTACTCTTTTAACCGGACGGCGCCGCCATTAGCACCGACGCCGTCCCTTCTAGTTTCAAAGAATCGTGAGTGTCTCGATTTTGACTTTGGCCATTTTCTTCATATATTCGCGCTTTTCGTCCAAATAAGTGCCATTCCAAGATTTTGCCTTCACGAGACCTAAAAGTGAAAAGGGCGTTATTAAGCAATAACGGATACAAAAGTGATCAAATAAGGACTTAAACGACCCCTTAAAATGGTACCTTTTAAAACCTTATCAATAGCATTCACAATTCCATGTCCCTGCTTGAGGGACAAAAACAAGATCTCCACGAAGGCTCTGTAGCATTGGACACTGATATGGAAAAGAAACTGAAAATGTTATTGATAATTCGGCGATCAAGAGGAAGAAGAAGAAGGTCGTAACTCCAACTACGCCCTCTTGTTTCTCCAAAGGTCACTAAACTGAAAGCGCCAAGAATCCCGACCTTAGGATCTTCAAGTCCCAAATAGCTCCGACTAAAGAGCCACTGGACACCGGGCCCCATCGCCATACAACATCATCAAATAAAACTTGATGTTGGCTTCTTACCTTTCAACTTTACTGAATCTCTAGTGGCTGAAAACCTACAACAAAGACCTGCTAAGGAAGAGAAAGTCATAATACCAACTACTGCTCACATTAGGACTTTGTCTTCAACATTTGACTTCTTGTGAGTCACTCTACACAATATGAGCCAGACCATTGATGATTTATCTTACACAATCCATGAATCCATTCCTGAGCTGATCTCTAGAGCCTTAAAACCTAGGCTAATCTCCAAAGACTTAGAAAGAACCTATGGGAAGAGATCTCAAGGCCATATGCTCAATACTTCATACAAACCAAGCAAAACAGAACCTCAAACTTGAATTTCTCTTACACTCCTATGTGGATCAACAATGGACAAATGTATCCTTCCAGGTTGCTAACACAAGCACCCTCCTCCTCAAGCTTATCACTCTACTTGAGGAAGGTATCAAGAAGTATACCTTTTTACCCATCGAGCTCATTATGGATCCAACCTCTCTAAACAATCTTAACACCAAGGTTGGCATTGCATCAAGTGCTCTCAAGACTCTCATGGAGAAGCTGCAACAGACTCTAACTATTCTAGCAACAACTCCTCCCAGTGTTTGTGTTGAGGGGGAGAAACTATTGATGTCTACCAAATCGGATAAAGAGGAGACTTCTCCCATCATTGATGACTCTCCTGACACAATCAAACCCTTTGCAACATCTGAAGGGGATCATTAGTTGGCTATGATCATTGTGCAAGAACAAGAACCTACACGAATCAAAGTCAATATCCCAATGCCCGATCCTATCACCTCTATCAAGCATGATCAATTTTTGATACGAATAAACTAACACAAGTTCTAACTAAACAAAGCAAACAAGAAGAATAACAAACTTCCTGCTTATATGAGATGCAAGACTCTCCCAGGTTTAAAGACATAACAAATCTCTTGATAAACCCTAACATCGATGACCCATAACTATTTATACTAATGTATGACTTGCTGAGCAAGAATATAAAATAAGGAAACATAATCTAACGATAATAAGGAATTTAACTAAACTAGTTAGTCTTCGACCCGTGTGTGTTAATTAATTACTCAATTAGCCCTCGCTGTTTGGATTGTCTTTTATAACACTTTTCGCATAATCCTGGAGTCGTATCAGTACCCCCTTTCCAAAAAGCCACCTTGTCCTCAAGGTGAAAGTCTATAAATTGTTGTTGCACATGATCTAACAATTCCCACGTAGCTTCATATCATGGTAAGACTTTCCAACAAATAAGCACCTCATGATTGCATGTTGAATTACAAACTCTTAAAACTTCTTACGGTTGTAATAAAACCTCCATATATCTCATCAACTCTCTCGGTAGCACTAGTGCGCCTCATGTTCTCCAATTACCTCTTTAATTGTGAAACATGGAAAATTAGAGGTATAACCGATTCGTGAAGCTTAAGTTTGTATTCCCATTATCCAATTTTTCCAAGACTTGAATGGGCCAAAGTACTTGGGTGCTCACTTCTCAGTTTGCGTCTTACCAGCGTCCGTTGTCCATATGGTCTGAGTTTCAAGTAAACACGATCACCAAACTCAAATTGAACGTCCCATCTAGTATCTTTGGCCTTGTTTTTCATGAGTTGTTGTGCCTTTGCTAAATGCACCTTTAACTCCCGAATTATTCCATCTCTTATTGGGTTAATACCAATCGACCCAATTCAAACACCCAATCGACCCGGTCAACCCAAAAGTCAGAAGAACAAAAGTCAACTTTGGTAGTTACATGACAGTTACTAAAAACAGTTATGTGGCAGTTACATGCCAAACGACACAAATGTTGGTTCAAACGAACCAACACAACTCTTCTTGTACCGATTCAGAAAGTATAAATAGATAGGAACATGTATTTTGTAAAATGATGACTGATATATTGAAAAGCTTTTACGATTCAATTGTTTCTTGTATTTTTGGTATATCTTGATCATAGATCCAGAAAAACGGGCCAACAATTGGTATCAGAGCCACAAATCATCATATACCAAGGCTTTTTCAAACCCTATTCTTGAATCAAAACATCACTGCGAATCGATTTTTTTTTGCAAAAACAGTCAAACCACAATAATCACAGAATCATCCTATTGTGTTTTTTTATCAGAGAACCCATTTCTTTTCGTCACCAAGGTACCAATCACAGAAGTGATTAGTTACCGACATAAAAAAAGGGCTCCTTTTCATCTTTGCAAAACCCAGTTCGAATCAATTCAAGAACAAAGAAAAAAACCATACACCAAAGTCATCAAAAGGGGCAGAAATTAATGATTCACAACTTAGAACAAACACACCTATTCAATTAACGAATCAAGCCTATAATATCAATTGAGTCACCAATTGACTCAATTTTAATCTCCAATCATCCAAATCTCTCTCGGATAAGAAAACCCCAATTCATTCGAAACCCTAGTTTTCATATTGAGGGATTATAAGTGCTCGCGAAGAACACAACATACCGGAGAAGAACAAGGACGGTCAACCTTGCCTTATCACAGGCGGTCAACCATCAGATTTGGAGAAGAAGAAGAACGGGTATCATCCCAGAGGAAGAGACAAAAGAAACTGGTCTCACAAAAGAGGAACGTGTTTTATTTTCTATCTAAAAAAAAAGATAAGAAAACATAAATAGAGGTGCGTCAATATACTAGGGCAACAAAGAAAGGATAAAAAAGGCATCGGGTTACACTATCAACCCACCAGGTTCCAAATTTTACAAATACCACCCTTTCAATTTTATTTTATATAGTATATATTAATTTTGATATATATTGTATTTTGTTTGATAAGTTACTTTACTTTTAAAACTAGTATCTTGTCAAATTTTTAGATAGTATATTAACCTAGTGATTACACTGCTTATTATATTGATTAGGTATAATTTTTAAGGAGTAATTAACCTTAGGTTATTCATTTTTGAATTTATAATCTACGAGGATAGTTTTAAAATTAAAAACTATACCTATAAAGTTTTATACCCTCGTTAGGAAAAATAAAACATTAGAGCTCATTTGAAATAAGAAATTTTTAAACACACTTCGTGTTAAAATTCTTTTGGAGATTTATTGTCAATATCTATAAGATATGACGAAAAGAGGTGGAACTAAGGAACTAAGTACAACAAGTACACCACAATTTCAATGCCCAATCCTAAAGCCCGCGAATTACTCATTATGGGCAATTCAAATGCAAATTATTCTCGAAGCGAATCGTTTATGGGAAACAATAGAGCCGACTGAATCGACTCAACCCGATAAGAAAAAGACAAAACCGCTTATTGCTTTCCTTTATCAAGCCTTACTCAAGAACAATTACTTCAAATAACAAAGCACAAAACCATGAAGGACATTTGGAATGCTTTGAAAACTAGACACGCTTATGAAGACAGAGTTCAACAAGCAAGACTACAAACACTCAAATCGATTTTGAGATGTTACACATGAAGGAAGACGAGACAATCGACACCTTCGCTACAAAACTAAAAACACTCGTAAACAAAGCCGCTAGTCTAGGACACACTATTGAAGATCAATCCTTAGTACGGAAACTATTAAATGTTGTACCCGATATGTATCTGCAACTAGTTGCATCAATAGAGCAATATTCTGATCTAAGTGAAATGACGATGGAAAAAGCAATTGGGAGACTCAAGATGTACGAGGAAAGAAAAAAGTTTAAGAAGAATAAGGACAATAACGATCAAGATAAGTTATTGTTTACACGTCGCAACAATAACATTACTCACGGAAGACACTGTTAAACATGTGGACAAGATTTGTTGCGAGGCCAAGAAAATAATTTCAAGAAAGAATCAAACAACAACTCAAATAAATTTACTCAGGATAAGAGTAAGGTTTTGTGTTTTAAATGCAAGGAGTATGGGCATTTTGCAAACAAATATCCATCTAAGAAAGAAGAACAATCCAATCTCATTGAAGAAGACTTGGAACCAATAATACTTATGGCAACTGTTGAATAAGCACCAGGAAGTTTCATTAACCAAGAAGAATCATGAATCAAGAATAGAAGGAAATTCCATTCAACTTCAAATTGACAGTATCAAACATTGAACAACAAGGAGTTGGCAGTGAAAACTTGGATGGTGGTATAACTGAAAGCATGAGTCGACCTGGATTTAAGGAAGATATACGCGCTGCAAGAACTCTAATAGGAAGACAAAGTGTTGGTAGTACAACCAACCAGCAACATGATCAATCAAGATTTATGATAGATCACAACAATGAAGGTGGAAATAACAAGAAAAATATGATCAACCTGGACTTAAGGAAGATCACAGCAATGAAGGTGGAAGTAACTAGAAGGAATATGATCAAACATGGATATAATGAAGATCATAGCAGAAAAGGTGGAAGTAACCGAAGGAAAATTGATCTACCTGGATATAAGGATGATCACAAGCACTACAAGAAATTAAAAGCTCAGATGGTGGATTTAACCAGAAGATGAATCAAGAAGACTTAAAGACCTATGTCGTAGCGATTGTGATTAAGGGGGAGAGTATTGGGTTAATCCCAATCGACCCAAGTCAAACACCCAATCGACCCGTTCAACCCAAAAGTCAAATTTGGCAGTTACATGACAGTTACTAAAAACAGTTATGTGGCAGTTACATGCCAAACGGCACAACTATTGGTTCAAACGAACCAACACAACTCTTCTTGTACCGATTCATAAAGTATAAACAGATAGGAACATGTATTTTGTAACATGATGACTGATATATAGAAAAGCATTTACGATTCAATTGTTTCTTGTTTTTTGGTATATCTTGATCATAGATCCAAAAAAACGGGCCAACATCTCCCTCCTGTAAGTAGTGATCAACATCATATGTTAGAGAAGAACCTTGTCCATAAGATACTATACGTGGTGGGTCTCGACCATACAAAAATTTAAAAGGTTTAGTTTCAATCGATGAATGGTACGATTTATTGTACCAATATTCCGCCCATGATAGCTACTTTGCCTACTGTTTTAGGTTGCTTGAGGCGAAGCATCTCAAATAAGCTTCCAAACTTTGATTGACAACTTTTGTTTGACCATCAGTTTGAGGATGATAAGTCGTACTTCGTTTCAAATTGGTTCTTTGATGTTTTAACAATTCCTATCAAAAAGTACTAAGAAATACTTTGTCTCTATCTGTAATAATAGATTTTGGCATGCTATGCAATCAAATTACCTCATATAGAAAAGCTGCATCTATAGTCACTGCTATATATACAGATGTCATAAAGGAATGAAATTTGCATATTTGCTAAGACAATCAACAACCACAAAAATAACAGTATACCACTCCGAACGTGGTAATCTGTAAATAAAATCCACGGTTATGTCATCCCAAACTTTTTTTGGCAATTCTAATGGCTGTAACAATCTACTCGGCAACATGGTAGAGTACTTATGACGTTGACAAATTTCGCACTCCGAAACCATTTTAGCCACATATTTTTTCATTCCTACCTAATATAGTGACTTGCAATTTGTTGGTAGGTTTAAGGACTCCTCCGACCACCCACAACACTACTATGAAACTCACAATAAGGAAAACTCTACTTCAAAGTCTGCACGAAACTAAACGTCCTTTATACAATAAACAATCATTTTCTACCACATATCAATCGAGTCCACCGCTCATTATTGCGTACACGTTTCTTGAAAAGCGTTAATTTGACATCTTGGTGATAAATCAATCATCAAATCATCCTAATTATGAATTGTTGTAAACGTTAGTGTATGATAAGAAATAGGTTCCCATCATCTTGACAAAGCATCAACAAAACTATTTTCCTTTCCTGGCTTATACTGAATATCAAAGTCATATCCTGACAATTTTTACAACCATAATTGACGTTCACCATCAATCATGCGCTGCTCCAACAAATACTTTAGACTGTGTTAGTGCAAATATTACGATATTTAATCTATACATTCTCATTTGTTTTGTTGATGACAAACATGTAACTTGTAATACATAAAGTAAAATGTATAAGTTACTTGTAATTATATTTTGTCTCAACATACTCTCAACACCTCTCGACGACTCAAGTCCTTGTATGTTGCAAACAGGTTCGTACATGTTTGTTATGTTGCGTTATGATCAAACCCAACAAACCATTAAAACATGTTTAGTTAAATAGTTTATGTATAACAACTAGTGTTTACATATTGGGTAAATACATACATAACTAGTATGTATTATAATGGGTAATATAAATGGGTAGAAACTAAAGTATTTGACCCATTGACCAAATACATTGAATGTAGTTGGGTAAAACCCAAAGTCCATGACCCATACCCAATGTCTAGAT
Organism: Chrysanthemum lavandulifolium; assembly: GCA_022545495.1. Taxonomy (NCBI): domain Eukaryota; kingdom Viridiplantae; phylum Streptophyta; class Magnoliopsida; order Asterales; family Asteraceae; genus Chrysanthemum; species Chrysanthemum lavandulifolium. Next base: position 84,371,391 of record CM040246.1, read on the forward strand.
ACATTGTACCTTGGTGGGCACTCAAACCATAGACTAGATGCATTGCATCTTGTAGATACATTGAATCTACTTGGTACCCATAACCCATGACTCATACCCAATGTCTAGATACATTGTACCTTGGTGGGCACTCAAACCATGGACTAGATGCATAGCATCTTGTAGATACATTGCATCTTGTAGATACATTGAATCTACTTGGTACCCATAACCCATAACCCATAACCCATGACCCATGACCCAAAACCCATAGGTAAAGGGAGCGTCCACGGATACCCGAATACAACTGGACGGTCCTCAAGGAGGGATCCGTGGGATCCGGAGCGATGGCTAGTTTTCTTCTATAAATAGTGAGCCATTTCTTCATTGTTTGACACACCTTCACACATAGTTTCTCTCCACCATTTCTAGGATATTTAGATCACTAGGAAACATGTAAACCACCCTCATCTCATTTGATCATAATGCTTCTAACTTTCATTTGTTGTAAGCATACTCCCGAAGTGATATTCCAAAGCAAGCTTAGAGATCTTGCATCCTTACCTACTGAAGTGATCACCCATCACAAGCATACAAGCACATGAAGATCTTCTACAACAAGCTTGGGAAACTTGTCATCTTCATTCATAGAAGAGTAACTACATCATGCTTTGTGTTCTTGATGTTTAGTTTAGTACTTCATATCCATTAGACACATTGTCTTGGATATTGTCTAGTATCATATTCTTGTATGTATGACTAGACTAGATGGTTTATGTGTTTGTGCCATAAAACACAAGGTTTGTGTAGAATCTTAGATCCGGACTCAACTAGGGTATGAGTGATATCAATTGATTGAATGCACATCGGAATAATAATTGACACAATCAAATTTACCAACAAGGTTTTTCTCATAAAACAATGATCCTCTATGGATCTCTATAACTCTTTCTTAAGATGTTTTCCTGGAATGTTTTTCTCAAGAGTTTTTTTAATACAAAAGTCCTCAGTTCCTTTTATACACAAAGAACCCTAAATAAACAATAGTATAAAATAAATGCATATCACTACCTAAAATAGCTCATGCATATCCTAACAAACTAATCTTGATTGACTATATCGGAGAAATACTATAGAATACGCGTAATAACTATCTCCGTGAAACCATCTACACGGTTTTAATACTTCAAGAGAATTACTTCTTCATTGAGAATCCTTGCACTTCACAGAATCCATCGATGAGAAATTCAACATAATTCCTACTTTGCGAATTCCCAACAAGCCTCCCTAAAGCGGAATTTGACTTGGTTAAGTTCCGGTTCTTGATAGATCTTCAACGCTTGTAACCGAGAGGATTGTATACAAACAACAAACAACAAAGAACCAAAACAATTACATCTCTATGATGATAAAACTTTGAAATGCCATATCTTTGCAGCAACAAATGACAAAATGTACATCAAAACATATTAGTTTCATACTATTCTCATCACATCCGGTGTGTTAACTCCTGTGAGAGGTGAATCATTGAAAATAATGGATTTGATGTCTCTTTACCAATAGCCATCACTTTGGAGTAGCCGAATGTTTAAGTTCAAAACTATGGTACATCGATAACCATCGATTTATTAGCAAATCGGCAACCATATAAATGGATTTGATATGTCTTTACCGTAGCCGCTTGCTCGGGACTAGTCAATTCTTGGATTCCAAAAGGAATAAACCATGGTGAATTGATGACCATACAACCCTCGACAATTAAGCATGGGTGGTTGCATACCCTATGATTTTGAGCAAACCATTACAATTTATCAACGAAATTGAGATGTCTTTACCAAAACCGTTTGCTTTTGGACTAGCCAACTCTTTGATGTAATATCGTCATCATCATGGTGAGTTGATTACCATTTATGGATTTCATGACCTTTACCACAAGCCATAATCACTGGGCTAGTCAACTCTTGTGTCGATGAAGACATGGTGAGATGAAAACCATGAGTTGTGTGGTAATTAACCAACACCAAAACACGCATACAAGAAAGAGTAGAAACCGACACGACAAGATATTTTTTTAATCACTAAACAATGAAAATAATACAATTTTTTTAAACATAAAATAAAGAAATAATAAAATAAACAAAACATGTAAAATATACCATCAAGCAAATAGAGAAACCAAAGACAGGTTGTAGTGTCGTGAAACACTAAGCCTCCCTTAGGCTTATGAGGATCCAACATTTGCAAAAATGGTTAGAATACAAAAATACAACAATAAGCCTCCCTTAGGCTTATGCCTCCTCAATCAATGCACGACAAAGACTATTGTTCTTGGGTACCCATAATGAACCTTTTCTTTCGGCTTTCCAAGAATAACCTTTTGAGGGCTTAATGTGATTGCCACTCTAACTCCACCATGTGCCATATTCATATGAGATACATAAGGTGTATATGACCTGAAAATAAGAACTAGTAGGTCTATAGGGTCTAAGTGCAGCATTCTTGTTCCACCAACCAAGAGTAACCGGTGAAGAATATCCTCCACCGTAGGAACCGGAAAAGGCCTATTAAGCCCTGTCGTGAAACAGATGCATACACTTTGGCTTACCAGAGAAACCGGTTTACCCGCTTCTCACATGTGCAACTTTCGGAACAAATGAAGGAATACTAGCAACATTAGTCCATGTGGGTTTAAAGTTCTTTTGGCCATATGAAACACCCATCCTTTTCTCATGATAATCACAGTCTTTAATAAGATGGGTTTACTACCACACAAAACAAGATTTCTTGTTAAAAGACTTATCCTTAACACAACTTTGTTTATTACATTTAACCTTATCAGAAACAGGACTAGAAGCAAAATTGTGTTTAACTGAATAAGTAACTGGCTTTGTTTTGGGCTTATCAGCAACTACTTTGGACTTGGGTGTGGTTATGGGTGCGTGCCTAGGTGAGTCGACTTTTCACTTGAATCACATGAGGTATAGTCGGTGGACTTTAGATCGATGACTTGTCACTTTATAACAAGAGACGAGTCATTAGTTTTGCTACTATGGTCCGCAAGTCACTTGACTTTTGCCATATAAATGGTGTGATCCATCAAAGTCAACTTTAATGGAAAGGTCAACAGCATAGGTATTCCTCTAATAGATCTACGTCATGACATGTAGGTCACCTTCTTAGACATAATGAGCTAAGCTCTTTGGTGTAGTTTTACGCCCATCATGCCTAGCTTCTAATCCTACATACTTTTAAAACCTAAACCTATTGCAGAGGTCTCAGATTGACTACTATAGAGCTCTTTAGCTAGATTTAGACCAGATTTTTGCCATTGTTTATGTCTAGCTATTTCTTCATCTAATTTCTCTTTCAACACAAGATTTTTTGAAATTACACCTGCTTTTTCTTTCTCAGTCCTCCTTAAGTCATTTTTAGTACATTCTAGATCACTTTCTAACACTCTAATCTTCTCATCATAAGCTATTTGATTCTTCTGAAACCAAACCTTTTGTCTTTCTAATGTTTTTAAAGCTTGTTTATAAGCTTCAACTTTAACATAGCATTCATTATATTTAGGTTTCAAAATATCATATGCTTACTTAAGTTCATTATAACGTTCACTACAACCAAACAAACAATTTTGTACCTGAGAGAGACCCATGAATGCAAATTGTGGACTGGCAAACTCTTCAACATCACCTTTAGTATAAGCGTCCTTGCGCATCTCCTTGAACTCAGCCTTTCCACCATACCTTGCTTTGAGGGCATTCCATATACGACTTGCATCATGCATATAACGAAAATCTGCCACATGATCAACAGGAATAGCTTTAAGCAAAGTAGTTCTGGCCTTTGACTCTCTTTGTACAGCAATGTGTTCACCCGCAGTTGTTGGAGGAAGAATAAAGAGTTTTCCATCTTGATCACATCCAGTCCTTTTCAAGCTATTGCCATTTTGGATCACCTTCCAGATATTCATATCATTATTCATGATCCAATGTTCCATCTTCTTAGCCCATACCTCGTACTCATCATCCATCAAATAAGGAAACATAACCTCATCCCTATTATTATCAAATTCTGCCATTTTATGTGATAACAGCAGTAAAGTTAGGTGATAGCAAGAACCAAAATGAATGTCAGCAGTAACCAACAATCAGTACACCTCGAAAAATATATCAGTAGGAAATAAAGCGAGGAACCCACGTGATCAACACTAAAATAGACCAATCAAATTAATGAGACACCATAACAAACATGCACCTTGCCATACTAAATCTTATACCCTATGTGATGAATTAATGCTCACGTGAAGCATCAGCAGAAACCCAAATACTGCCGACCAATCGGAAGAAAAATCCACACGTGAACATCAATACTTGATGAGAATCAACAAAACAACTTCTTCGACCAATCAATGGATATCAAGTAGTCACGTGATGATATAATACGTGGGACCGAAGTTTAGCTATACAACAAGTGCGGACCAATTAAATCACCAACGAAATTCAAGAGACCCACAAGTGATGGACCAATCAAAACGCAAGATCACTGTAACAACCATATACCGCTCCATATCCGATCCAGCCAAACCAATTTGAATAGGAATATACTTACGTGACCTGCTTCTTTTTCTTTCGACTAATCGGAATTAATGGACCAAATTAATATAAACAAATGAGTTGTCTTGAGGGACCAATCAGAAGGATTAATAAATTGAGATTTGTAATGCTCACGTGATCAATAAATTGAACCCCACATCAATAATGAGCCCCACGTTAACCAATGTGTATACCTAATTAGAATAATCACCACACAAATACGCCAATGTCAATAACTCTGACCTTCTCGTGATTATCCCAACTTCTTGACCAAATTGACAATTAAATACATAACCATTTGACCAATAAAAACAAATCACGCATGTGTGCAAAGTGGATATTAATACATACTGATTAGGAATTCATGCGTCAATGAATTTAAATAAGAATTATCTTGACATACATGAATTGAGGTCACTATCCGCTGTCAACAAATCGGATTCAGATCCAAAGTATTTAACCCTTTTTGCCTGCTGCGTTTTTTTACACAACTGCTGCAATACACCGATTCGGGTATAACCCCAAAAACCTTATAAACCCTAGATCGAGAGCCACCCGCTCTGATACCAATTGTAGAATCCAAGATCCGGACTCAACTAGGGTATGAGTGATATCAATTGATTGAATGCACAGCGGAATAATAATTGACACAATCAAATTTACCAACAAGGTTTTTCTCATAAAACAATGATCCTTTATGGATCTCTATAACTCTTTCTTAAGATGTTTTCCTGGAATGTTTTTCTCAAGAGTTTTTTTAATACAAAAGTCCTCAGTTCCTTTTATACACAAGGAATCCTAAATAAACAATAGTATAAAATAAATGCATATCACTACCTAAAATAGCTCATGCATATCCTAACAAACTAATACTGATTGACTATATCAGTAGAAATACTATAGAATACGCGTAATAACTATCTCCGCAGAAACCATCTACACAGTTTTAATACTTCAGTAGAATTACTTCTTCAGCAAAATCCTTGCACTTCAGCAGAATCCATCAGCAGTAAATTCAGCATAATTCCTACTTTGCAGAATTCCCAACAGTTTGTTATGTTGGGCCACAAAACATAACGGGTATCATAGAATTCAAGTCACAAGGCATTAGTGAAGGGTGCCTAGAGATCGAGTCAAAGGCATTAGTGAAAGGTGCCTAAGGTGTACATTTGATATGATGTGATTTGATATACAAGATAGATTAGTATTGGGTCCAAGGATGGTGATATCCTTGATGGTGTTGTAACAAGGAGTAGATCTCCTTGAGATTAGGTGTTGTGTTGTGATGGGCAGTAGTTCCTCTATAGTAATGGAACTAGGTGCTTAGCCTAGTACCTAACAAAGGGTAGGCGACGTTGTGATAGGTGTGGTTCACCTTAGAGTGAAAGAACTAGGTGCTTAGCCTAGTACCTAATAAAGGGTAGGCGACGTTGTGTAGTTGTGGTTCACCTTGGTGTGAAAGAACCCGGTGGTTAGGCTAGTACCGAAAAAAGAGTAGGCGACATTGTGAAGGCTTCTCCGCCATAAGGAGTTGGTGTAGTGATTACGAACTCTCGAGTAGGTGATTCGGGGAGTAGAGTAGGGCAAGGAAGGTGTCCTTGTAGCCGAACCACTATAAATCCTCGTGTTGGTTTGTCTATCCTTTTACTTATCGCTTTACGTTTATTCTTGCATTACATTGTGGTTGATGTCTATGTTTGTGATACATAATTGGTCTTTCATATAGTCATAAACTATATTTAACACTTTACATATTATGACACTCTTGATCAAGAAAAGCAACCGGACTAATAATGGTGAAACTTGATTTATAATGAACCATTAATCTTGTGGAATCTTATGTGATATTAAGGGGTTGGCCTTACATGCCGTAATGCGTTAAATGCATCCTCGCGTCGATATTAGCAAATGCAATGGTTTATACTATAATTGATACAAAATTTTTAAGTTTGAAACGGAAACGTATTCACCCCCCCCCCTCTACGTTTTCACAATTAGTATTAGAGCAGGTTGGCTCTAGTTTTTAAAACAAATGGTTTTCAAAACGAGTAAGGTCCTCGTATCAATTTTTGGTGAAGTCAAGCATAATATGAAAAGTGTTTTCTTGATTTTTTTTCTTTGAAGTTTTGTTGTTAGATATCTTGTTAATCAAGCTTGAATAAAGGTAAAAATGGTTAATATAACTTCACTAAAAAGTCTACAAAGGTTAAACCTTTTCGTCGGGTCAAACGTACATTTTGTAATTTCGTGTCGATCCGCGGATCCCTCAAAGAGACCGGACGGATCCCTCAAGCAAGGGATCCGTGGTACGTAAGATGCTTTTATGCGAATTTTAAAAATTCATAACTAATCAACCGTAAGTCGTTAGAAGTTGTGCCACCTATCGCTTTAAAGGTATTTGAGTATACTTTCATTTAAAATGATTTCATAAACTGATTCAAAACAAAATTTTACGTAATCATTGATTTATAATAGAAAGTCATTTTTCGGTCATAACTTTTGCACAAACTTTTGATCTAATTGGAGACGGATGTTTTCATCTTTGAATAACAATGTGTCCTCTTTTGAAATTAAGGTTTTGATCATATTTATAAAGGAAACTAATCAAGCTTGGTATACATGTTTAACACAAAGCGATGAAAAGAACTTCCGTATGCTATGCTAAATGATAAATTGTTTCCCTTGCATTACTTGATTATTTGCTTATCTCAAATAGCTTTTGTGCTTGTTTGATTGATTAACATATGTGGTTTCCTTACCTTGCTATTCATTCTCTTGCTTGTCGATTTAGTAATTTTCTACTAATCAATGTGCTACTTGAAGGAGTGTTTGGGATAACATCTAGTTGTGTCGAAAATGTTAGTTTTATAAGTTGAAAATGTTTAAAACATATAACACACTAAAATGGCTTTTGATTGAGTTTGTCATGTGCAACATAAATATTTTATGTGCCTATATGATTTCTTGATTTCATATTTTCTTGTATCGCTTTTTAAAAACAACAAGAATGTACATTGGATCATAACCTACACTTGTGTTGATGATGTACTCTCCGTTTTCCTTTTCATGATCGCTCTCCAAACTTCATAGTAGGATTGACAACTTGATTATTTCATCCGATATACTCAAGTAAATTATTTTGGAACGCAAATATAATTGTTCATATCCGAAAGTCCAAACTCGAGCTTTCCAACAACATATGTTGAACTAGCTCATCCAACCATTTTTTTTGTTCACCATATGGACAACTTTTAATTTTTTGACACCTTCGTCACCTTAATTGTTTCAAGTATAATATTAATATAAACGAAGCAAAGTATCATCATTGTTACTATTCGATAGACCATTGTAGGAATATAAATTTTCCTAACTTGAGAATGAATACTGGAGAACTTATTGCAGTAGAAACTCAATTTGACCTAACGGTTGAATTGCTTTCTTGAGAGAAGTGGGTATGTGGAATCTTCGTAAAATGGTCGTGTTTAGCCGTAATTGAGCATCGATAGTAATAGTCTCATATTCATTCTCTCACTTGAGAAATTTATGCTCCTATGTTTTCCTAAAGTAAGTTTACAATAGAAATACTTTGCATTGTCTTAGGATTACTAATCAAACAAGTTGTATCTTTAGTTAATCACAACCACTTGCCTCATCAAGCGATTATCTTGCTTTGATCCAGAAGAGCTACATGACTTCATGGACGAAGCTCATTGTATGCTAATCACCATCCGTAATGACTAGATTGTCCTAAACTATCACCTCACAACTCTTTTGTCTTGAACACCATTATGTGCTCTTTTCTTTCTAGACACATACCTTGTATGTCATTGTTAATGTAAATGATTTACTAATCTAGACCATAAATCTGTTTTGGGCTTCTTAAATAGTGCTTGTTAAGTTTGCTAAACCTTTGTGTTATTTGTGAGCTCGATCTCATTTGATTACCTATATGTGATCTCTACATGCTCTCCTTGCTTTGCTTAACGTGTATACATGTATGCTTGCAGTAACAATCATTAGCTACCATCAATCATTTTCTCTTGATCATTTAAGTCCATCTTCATGTAAGACACTTAATAGACTGAGTAACTTAGGATATGTAGGTGCTAGACCTTGATAGAACCCAATCACCTCTTTTTCACCTCATCTGTTAGCCGGATCCCTAGACTTAAGCTAGCCGGATCCCTCTAGTGAGGGAACCGATGAAACTGTGGAACAGTAGGTACATTATCTCTTTAGATAATCATTTCAAATTTCCTTTTTCCACACAAGCACTTTTTCAACACTTAGGATTATCATTTTCTTATATGTTTATAAATGAGTTACATTTATATGATCATTTACGTGTTCTTTTCGTTTCATGATTTTATATGAACAATTTATCCATTTGTATAAATGTTTTCCTTTTGTACTAACTCTTTTGGATTCTTGTAGGATGACAATGGTCGATTTCATCATCAAGTCAAGTTGTGCTCATTCGCACATTTTCTTTTATTCCTAATCTTGCATCATCCTAACCATCTTACTCCACTTTTATCACTACTCACAAAGTCGCATGTCTACCACCTATAGTGAGTCATCAACCAAGTCAAAGATTCACCTTGATACCTTTCATCACCTCTACCACAACTTCCATACCTCTAAGTCATAATGATGATTTCTATCATTATCACCGTGTCCAAGGTATAGTTCATGAACTACGTGTTAAAGTATGTCTCATGTTCTACCACATCCTACTTGTGTCAACAACAACCTCAAACCACAAGTTACTTATGTCAACCACATCCTACAAGTGTGTCACTACCACTACAATTCATGGTCGCTCAACCATCCTCCACAAACATCTATGTTGTCAAAAGCCAAGTGAATTTTGTAATGAAATGCGTCTTATCCCTAAGCATATTTTTCTTACCTTGAACAAACCTTACAACCTCTAAACCAACCATGATGATGCAAGTAGTAGGATTATTCTCTTTTTGACACTAAACCTTTCTTTGTAGGTTCATATATATAGATATATACACTTTGATGTGTATGGAATTCTCGTCTATTTATGGACGAACTTTTACATTATCTTTTTTTGTAGGTTCTTCTTGACGCCCTCGAGCTAGGGGGAGCTTCCGTCGAGCATTTATAAAGTGCATCATATGACTTACTCGTCCAAGGGCGAATATAATTTTGCACTAACTTTTGTTTTGTAGATTTTCAAAACACACTAGGAGTACTTGACGCCTCAATAAAGGGAGTTTTTCGTCAAAGCTAAAACATTGCAAATTTTGAAATAATTTCGTCTTAGCCTTCCTAAAATACTTGACACCTTTAACAAGGGGGAGCAACCGTCAAGGGGGAGCATGCACACATTCATTCTTCAAAATTCCTTTATGTTTCAACAAAAGGGAGATTTCTTTCTCATCATATATTTTTCTTTTTTCTTTTCTTCTTAACACTAACCTTGATGTAGGTTAAGCCTCAAAAATTTGATCCATTGAGCCGTTGGCAATAGTGGTTATAATTCAAAGTATCTTTCTATTTTTTGTGTGTGATTCTATAGGATCCTCTTAAAGGCGAGATCACCACCTTTTGAAGACGTGCAAGCTCAAGGTCATGAGTTGCTAAGCTTCGTCATTAGTGTTTCTTGTTGAAGGTATTAGCGTGGTGTGCCAATTGGAGCAATAAGGTGTTTTTATTTTAACTTCACCAGGGATGATGCAAACTCGCCATTCTTGGGAGAAAGGACACACCCTTTTGTTTTGACAAAAGGGGAGAAGAGTGTAAATGGAGAAGGTAATGTATAGGAAATACGGACACAAGTAACTTTGACATTTACCTATCTATTACATTTACATATATTTGTCATCATCAAAAAGGGGGAGATTGTTAGTGCAAATATTACGATATTTAATCTATACATTCTCATTTGTTTTGTTGATGACAAACATGTAACTTGTAATACATAAAGTAAAATGTATAAGTTACTTATAATAATTTTTTGTCTCAACATACTCTCAACACCTCTCAACGACTCAAGTCCTTGTATTCTGCAACACAGGTTTGTACATGTTTGTTATGTTGCGTTATGATCAAACCCCAACAAACCATTAAAACATGTTTAGTTAAATAGTTTATGTATAACAACTAGTGTTTACATATTGGGTAAATACATACATAACTAGTATGTATTATAATGGGTAATATAAATGGGTAGAAACTTAAGTATTTGACCCATTAACCAAATACATTGAATGTAGTTGGATAAAACCCAAAGTCCATGACCCATACCCAATGTTTAGATACATTGTACCTTGGTGGCACTCAAACCATAGACTAGATGCATTGCATCTTGTAGATACATTGAATCTACTTGGTACCCATAACCCGTGACCCATACCCAATGTCTAGATACATTGTACCCTTGGTGGGCACTCAAAACCATGGACTAGATGCATTGCATCTTGTAGATACATTGCATCTTGTAGATACATTGAATCTACTTGGTACCTGTTGGAATTATATAACATGACAAATCATAAATATAAACAATAAACATCAAAGAAACATGCGGAAGTGTATAAGAAAGATTAACGAATATTTAATTAACATAAACAAAAATATGCGTACCTTTCTTGATTCTAGCCAAACAAGAATCAAATCCACAAAACTAGCAATTGGATGAACCCTAATTAGGGTTTATAGGATTATGTTAATTACCCTTACCGTTTTGTAATTCAATCCAAGAATACTAACAATAATGTGTTAGTACCACTTTCTTGTACACACATACTATACCGAATTAAAAGAATGCTAGTTTTAATCAAACAAAATAACTTGAGTTTGGAAAAGCTTTGGATCGACACCCACAAGGTGTTGTCGACCGAATTATGCAAAAACACACACAAAACTATTTAGGTTTTAGCATAATGAGTACAAGAGATAAATTACAAACACCCTTGGTTTTGTATTTATACCCAAACTAACTTGGTGAAAAAGTTTGAGTTGTAGATGGGTTGGGTTTCCTTTTCCTGTGGCCGATCGGATGAGGCATCCCACAAGGGATTCCAGAACCTTCCCAATATTTACAACTTAGTCCTTTTCCAATTACATTTAACGACCATTAGTCCATTACACTAATTACTTAACGTCCGTTATGTTATTTCGTTTAATTAATAAATAAATATAACTATTACATTTAATTATTAACTTTAATTCTCATACGTAAAGTGTGCAATCCTGTGGTCTCGAGTTCGATCCTAACACACGTCTATTAATTTATTGTCCATTAAACCAACAGCTCCCACTTGCACATATCTTAATAGAGTGATCACATCGGTTAGCGTCTAGCAACACTTCGATGCCTCTAGTTCAACTCGAGCAAGGCACCTGGAAAAACCTTTTAATGATATATCATCATTATTATTATCCTTTTGTTTCTAATACCATGTTAAATAAAGATATGGATCTAAGTCATTCTTTATTCAACTATTCTGTTTCTCGTTATAAGTGATTGAGCAAGATTACCAAATCTTCAAAACATATTTAGGGGTGATTTTGGGTGTGGCCACACAAACATCTTGTCAACCCTACGAGGGGCCCAGCAGTATTAAACTCCAAATAAATTTGAAGGAACAAATTCTATTTTGACTACAAGAATAACCCATAAACTTTGCAACACTTGTGAAACAACCCTTATGACTACCGCCACGTATAGCGTTAAGTTGTTCCACGTATGCACTACATTCATGACACTTACCGGTATCTCAAGTACGAGGATAACTATTCATGATTTACTTAATAACAATATCTATAAAGTAAAATCATGTAGTTGGGATAAGTCCAATATTCAATTCATTGAATATCATCTAAAATTGGTATGCATTCTCATCAATATACTTTCAAGTATATTTTACCATATCTCTCAGATTTGTCTTAGTTTAATGATACTCCCATATCATTAATTGACAACAGACGATTTAGAATAAATAAATTTATTCACGGATTAAACATGCAAATATAGGATACAATATATTATAAAATCAATCATACCAAGTACTTGATTTATTATAACAATTGTTTAACATCCATTATCCAAATACCAAATAGATCAATGCATGAAAATTCCAGTTGATGAATTATGCCTCAAGTAATGACAATCATACTTGTTAACAAGGCATAAATCAACCAACTTGATCTATCATAATTTTGAGAATACTTATTTAAAGAATTCAATTAGTGAAGCTCTTGTATGTGTGCATTCAACAATCCACAAAATAATTCATAAAGTGTGTGACATCCTCTATCACCAATTTATGGCAATTTAAACTTTCAAACATTTTAAAGTTTAAAGTATTCTTATTCTTTAATGTATAATGCAAGCGTGCTCTTAGTATCACAACTAGTTCACATGGCCATTAACAAGGATGAAATCCTACCATGACTAGTATTGAGTGTCATCTCAACTAAATCAAGATCATTGTATACAAACAACAATATGCTCATTAAAACTCCGTAAACTTTAATATCTTATTGTGTAATGTTTGATGTCTTCCAAACTTTCAAGTTTGTAGCTGATGACAATTTTTACAACAATTGACATATTGTTTATCCATAGAATCTAGGAGCAATTCCATGATGAGGATGTAATTCTATTAGAATATTCATTACACAAGTTATCTAATAACTTTTAGTTAGATATCAATGTTGTCAAATCACTTCTTATTCAAGAATGATACAACAATTTTAATACACAACATGATGTACATGATGAATCTACAGGTCAAACTTAGATTTCATTCATGTTCTATCTTGTCAAAAAATATTTATCCATTTCCCAAATGATATATCATATTTTATTAGAATCATTTATTTTACTGCACATGTTTATTAATAATAAACATATATTCCAAGGTTGTATATTTTAATTCTTAAATCTTACAAGTGAAGTTTCATTCCAATCTAAGACTTAACATTTAGCTTACAAGGAATGTTACTTCCTATATGTTATAGAACATATAAGATTTAAAACCTTAACATAATACTCCCACTAGCTTTCAGGAATATTTAAAATTTATCTTATTTCAATTATAAATCAAAACTAGAATTTAATAATTAAACATAAGAATAATTTTATAGATGCATGCATTTATCCATTCATGAATTATTGCACTTCGTACACTTTCAAAGATTATATGAATTCAAAAAACCTTTCGATTACTTACCGTCCTCGCTCAAGTAATATTCAGTCATAATTAATTGCTTAAGTATGATTAATAATCTTGTCATAAGACATGCATTAAATATGTGTACAATATTGTCCATATGATTTCTACATAGAAATTCAAACCACTAGGGTTTTTCATCTCTTTGAAGAAACTCATTTCCATTATCTAGTCTAACTATTAGGATAAACCAAATTTTCAAAATTGATTATCTTTAAGGACATCATCTTTAACATTCATAGTATGAGTAATTTACCCAATTCAATATTTGGTAATCCATCATAATGATTATGAGGTTTACTATAATCCTGTAACTCATATTTCTCAGCATATAAGTCAAATATCTGAGATATGCTTGCAGATCTATGAATGAAAATTTCATCATTATGAGGTTAACATTTCATATCTAGCCTCATCATGATATTTACAAGTGTGTTTTAGAAGATTATGTATCTTGTAATTTTATCTTTCAAGATAAAAAAAACTCCCACTTGCCTTTTGTAATATATAGACTATCTATATATACTTTAGCAATTAGAGCAAAACTACATTGTTCTCTTTTTGGGACATTACAAATACACATTGATAATTCCTGACTTTAGTTTGTTAATAACCTATTCATAAGTAGTTTAGCAAATTCAGAATTTTCAATTTTAAAACTTAATGTGATTCATCACATTCCATAATAAAATGGTGTTTTATTAATCTTCTATGTTGGAGTCATATTGAGTATATTCAATCCATACTCAATTTTCTAACCTTGTTACTTTTTAAGAAAGAAGTTATGGTTATCTTGAATCAAACAAATCAAATAGAGTTTGATTCTCCTAACTGAACATACCATCAACTTGTGGTATTCATTAGAATTAATATTGCAAGACAATCTAACAATATATAAGATAAACATATTCATTTTGGCTTACCTATTTACTAGAGGTGGCAAATGGGTCGGGTCGGTTTGGGTCATGGGTCAAACGGGTTACGGGTCATGGGTCAAACGGGTCATACTATAAGAATGGGTCATGGGTCGGGTTGGGTCGGGTCGGCTCGTTACATTTCCACCTTTAATCATGCTACAATAGTATGTTTCGTCCGTTTTTTTTATGTTTTAATCCGTTTTTTTATGTTTTCATGTGTTTTTTTACCTTTACGTCCGTTTTTTACTTTTTCTTCCGTTTTTTAACGTTTTAGTCGCTTATTTTACGTTTTGGACGTTTTCATCCGCTTTTACGTTTCGTCCGTTTTTTATGTTTTCGCTAGTTTTAATGTTTCGTCCGGTTTTACGTTTCGTCCGCTTTTGCGCGCTTTCGTTTGTTTTTACGTTTCATCCATTTTTGCGTTTTCTGCTTTTTACGTTTTCGTCCATTTTGCGTTTTGTCCGTTTTACGTTTAGTCCGTTTTACGTTTTTGTCCGTTTTTGCGCGCTTTTGCCCGATTTTTACGTTTTCGTCCGTTTTGCGTTGCCGTAGTTTTACGTTTTCATCCATTTTGCCGCCGTCCTTTTTTACATTTCGTATTTTTTCGTTTTCGTCCGTTTTACGCCAGATGCTTTTACGTTTTCATCTATTTTTGCGTTTTGTCCGTTTTACGCCGTCCGTATTTTTACGTTTTGTCCGCTTTTTACGTTTCATCTATTTTTGCGGCGTTTGTCCGCTTTTTACGTTTCGTCCGTATTTTACGTTTTCATCCGTTTTGCGTGTTTCTTCCGTTTTTACGTTTTCATCCGTTTTACGTTTCGTAAGTTTCCACCGCTTTTACGTTTTCATCCGTTTCGTCCGTTTTCTTTACGTTTTGCACGCCACGTTTACATGTTTTTTCAACTTCATACGCTTTAAGTGAGTAAACGGACAAAACGTAAAAGCATACGAAACGTAAAAATGGACAAACGTTAAAATGGACGAAACGCTAAAAAAACATGAAATGTAAAACGAACAAAAACGCAAAAAATGTATTTAAAACGCACAAAACGGACGAAAACGTAAAGACATATGAAAACATAATAAAAACAGACGAAAACGTAAAAAACATATGAAAAAGTAGAAGAAACTGACGAACACGTAAAAACGGACAAAAAACGTAAAAAATTGGACTAAAACGTGATAATACTGACAAAAACGAAAAGACGATTTAAACCGCAAAATGGATGAAACGAAAAAGGGACGAAAACGTTAAAACATCCGAAAACGCGAAAACGAACGAAACGTAAAAAGGACGAAACGCGCAAAACGAAAAAACGGATGAAAACGTTAAAAACGGACGAAAACGCGCAAAACAGATGAAACGTAAAAACGGACAAATCGCGAAAAAATGGACAAAATAGCGCAAAACGGACGAAACGTAAAAGCGGACGAAACGCGCAAAACGGATGAAACGTAAAATACGGACAATAACGTAAAAACGGACAAAACGGGAAAACGGATGAAACGTAAAAAACAGACGAAACGCAAAAACGGACGAAACGTAAAAAGGACGAAAACGCAAAAACGGATGAAAACGTAAAAACAGCACGAAATGCGAAACCGAATGAAAACGTAAAAATGCACGAAACGTAAAACGGAGGAAAACGTAAAAAGCGACGAAACGTAAAAATGACGAAAACGCGCAAAAACGGATGATAATGTTAAAACTGCCAAAAAAATATAAAAACGTATAATAACATAAAAACACGAAATCTAATGATGGTTGAGTTATCATCCAACCCTTAAGTGACCCATTCGACCCATTTGTTGACCCATTCGACCCATTTGTTGATTCACATAAGTCCAATTGTTGACCCATTGGCTGCTTTTTGCCAATGGGTAACCCAATCCAACCCATAAGTTCTTATTTTTACCCATAGCAACACATTTTTCTAAATGGGTTGTGATTGCCACTCTACTATTTACCAACTAAGTCAACTTAATGGTATAATAGACTTTTCAAGCCAATTGCATGCTTTATAACACAAGTACTCTTTAACCAAGTCACTTCATATCCATGTCTCATCAAGAAAACATAAAATGTTATAATCCCATTATCGTTATAAATCATTGATCAACTCAATGACTTCTTGTATATGTCTTAATTAAAAAACATAACAAGTTAACGTCTTACTTTATTATAAGTCTTAAAAGACTTTATGTTTATGTCTTTACAATGAATCATAAACATGTTTAACTAAAGTAATTATGAACACAACTATTGGTTTCAATAGTAATTTCAAGTTAATTTATTTACTTCACATTAATGTAGGACTACATTATTTTTCATTTATGTCATTCCAAAATACATAAATAAACAAATTGAAGTAGTATTATATTACTTCATTTATGTCATTCTAATAATACATAAATATCTAATTTGAAGTAGTCTTATATATCATTTTGACACATGTTCTAAATACTTGTCTAATTTAGAAATTGCAAATATGTCCATGCAAGGTCTGACTTCACATGGAGATTTACTTTGTTGTTGCAATCTCGCCAAGTTCTCACATGACGTAAATTTCAACACCAACTGTTTCTTGAATTAGATATGTACAAGTTATATTAGAACGTTAGTCTCTTACCTTGCAGTCAAGAGAATCCCTTAAATCATATACCTATATGTTGTACCTTGCACATAATATAGATTTCTCCCACTTGTGCATGGAACAACATCATGTGGCATATAAACAACACGACATATGTTTGTTTATGTGACTAATATGATTGTGCTATTGATATTAGCATAACTAGTAGATGTAGAACCACTTCATTGTCTAATAAGGAAACGTACATGACTATCCTTGAAAACATAAGTGTCTACAAGTGGAAAGTAATTATCTTAAGACATTCTAGAGATAATCGGGTTACTACCAAGATGACAAATCTTGTAACTCCCATCGAATTAGAGATCATTACATTAATTCCTTATTCGATAATAAGAACATAATACTCCCACTGGATTTGACAACATTGTAAGTGTGTCATTAACCAGTGAAAGAAAATAGTGTTCTATTTACTTCCATACACTTTTGATAAAGTCCATACATAACAATTACTTATTTACTAAAAGAGTGTACTCTACTATGTAGATGATGAACTATCCATCAATGCTATTAACTTGAAAAAATTGGACATGCAATTTCTTTCTTAATAGTTTTACTATTCCAACAATTGTAAGTAGTACTTTTAAATGGTCAAAGCACAACAACTAGATAAAATATGCTAGTTTGTCTTTTACCAATTATACAAGAATTAGTCTAGCTTCTAATTTAATAACTCGTAAATATGCAATTTTCTTAACTATTAAAATTTGCTTACGAGTTATGTATTTAGAATTTAGACAATTTTAATTGTCCTATCATACCTTTCTTCATTCATGAAAAGGAATAGGATTGAATCTCACTCTTTCTTATGAAAAAAGGACTAGGTTTATTCATTTAGCAAAGTTGACTCTACCAAAACCCCTTACAGGTGTAGATCAATTTACTAATACAGGAATAACCTACGTTTACAATTTAATGTTGGATTAATACATTTAAAAAATTTTCAAAATTCAATTTTAGTATTTTCGATAATTAAACTTTTCAAGAAAATAAAATACCCAAGGTAATATTCATATAACCATAGAATTTTTGAAAACTAGGATCCAAATTATCGTAGTTCCATTACATCGCTTGATCCGCTAGTAACGAAAGCACATAATAGGGTAATCTGTCCGAACAATAATTGGCAAACAATTTCCAATTCCTAGATCATTATGGGATTTATATTTTCCAACGCTATTGCAAATATAAACATGTTTCATCCCATCTTATGCCTTGAGTCCAGTTCTCACTTCCTACTCAACTTAAGTGTCTAACTTAAAGAACTGTAAATATGTCCATGTATGGTCTGACTTTACATAGAGATTTACCTGTCCATCACAATCTCTCCAAGTACTGTCATGACGTAAATTGCAACTTAAAGTGTTCCTTTTAATTAGATGGCACATAACTTAATTTATAAGGGTACTAGTTTTGATTTTATGTTGTCAAATCAAATATGTACAAAGATGTCATGCATTCATCTTGTAGCATAATTTTAATAAAACACTTTTTATTACCAATTCATAAAGATCAAATTATCAAATTTTTGATTTGAGGTATTGGGTTCACCAATCAAGGAAGTTAGCGTTAATTATCATCCATTATACCGTACTTTTGCATAAGTGTAAACACTTAGTGTTTGGGTAATTACCACCAAGTGGCGCATGGAATTAAAACTAATTCGCCCTTAAGATGAGTTTGTACATTTATGGCTTACTAAGTAGCTCCAATCGAACTCACGAGGCGGAGGACCGTAAGCGCAAAAGCATAACCTTATACATCCTTTCAGCGTGTGGTATGCACTTCTTTATTAACCCCTTTATAGTTTGTTCTAGTGGGTGAGCCGTTCTAACCATTTAGTACAGAATCATCAATAAACTAAACTATTGAAAACTTAACTCTTCAAAAACAAATCAAATTTCACCATTTTTTAGTCCGTATTATTTTTCTATTCAAAATTACCCTTTGCTTAAAACTGTCATACATAATAAACAAACAAGTAAACAAATAAAAAATAAACAACTACTAAACAATGCGCACATAATAAACAATGTATACGTGTAAACAAGTAGCCACATGCAACTTATTCGATAAAACCTATTAATAATCAATGTCTAGGTTAAATTAATGTATATATTAATTAAGGCTTTCACTCCAGCGATAGAAAGTGAGCCACATACATGGATGAATCGATTGCGTTAACCCATAATTAAAATATACCAATTAGCACATAATTGATTCATTAATATATAATTAGAGTCTTCCCCAATTCAAGATTTATCGTAAATAAACATGTGATAAATATATCTTAACAATTAAACAATATCAAAGCAACTATCCATGACAAACATGCATGTATTATCATGGATTTATCATAACAATTATACAAATAGTCACAAGATCGCATATCAATAATTTCATGTCACATAACATATTATTCATGAATTAATCACGTAACATATATATTAATTCTAGGTTTAGATATTGATTAACAAAACAATTTTATAAACCCTAAAAAAAATTTATATAAATCGACTAACAAAGAATTTTAGGTCGACGTAAAAAAAATTAAAAACAAATTAAGGCAAAAGCCCTAACCATAAAATAAGGGTTTACATAATAATAACCAAACCCTAGAATTAATCATATCAAACACAATACAATATCCGTTTTTTACGTGTTTAGTAATTAATTACTCATTAGACCAAGCTCGTGATGCCACTGTTGGAATTATATAACATAACAAATAATAAATATAAACAATAAACATCAAAGAAACATGCGGAAGCATATAAGAAAGATTAACGAATAATTAATTAACATAAACAAAAATATGCGTACCTTTCTTGATTCTAGCCGAACAAGAATCAAATCCACAAAACTAGCAATTGGATGAACCCTAATTAGGGTTTATAGGATTATGTGAATTACCCCTTACCGTTTTGTAATTCAATCAAAGAATACTAACAATAATGTGTTAGTACCACTTTCTTATACACACGTACTATACCGAATTAAAGGAATGCTAGTTTTAATCAAACAAAATAACTTGAGTTTGGAAAAGCTTTGGATCGACACCCACAAGGTGTTGGCAACCGAATTATGCAAAAACACACACAAAACTATTTAGGTTTTAGCATAATGAGTACAAGAGATAAATTACAAACACCCTTGGTTTTGTATTTATACCCAAACTAACTTGGTGAACAAGTTTGAGTTGTAGATGGGTTGGGTTTCCTTTTCTTGTGGCCGATCGGATGAGGCATCCCACAAGGGATTCCGGAACCTTCCCAATATTTACAACTTAGTCCTTTTCCAATTACATTTAACGACCATTAGTCCATTACACTAATTACTTAACGTCCGTTATGTTATTTTGTTTAATTAATAAATAAATATAACTATTACATTTAATTATTAACTTTAATTCTCATACGTAAAGTGTGCAATCCCGTGGTCTCGAGTTCGATCCTAACACACGTCTATTAATTTATTGTCCATTAAACCAACAATACCTATAACCCATAACCCATGACCCATGACCCAAAACCCATGGGTAAAAGGGAGCATCCCACGGATCCCCAGAATACCTGGGACGGATCTCTCAGGAGGGATCCATGGGATCCAGGGAACGATGGCTAGTTTTCTTCTATAAATAGTGAGCCATTTCTTCATTGTTTGACACACCTTCACATAGTTTCTCTCCACCATTTCTAGGATATTTAGATCACTAGGAAACATGTAAACACCCTCATCTTATATGATCATAATGCTTTAACTTTCATTTGTTGTAAGCATACTCCAAGTGATCTTCCAAAGCAAGCTTAGAGATCTTGCATCCTTACCTACTGAAGTGATCACCCATCACAAGCATACAAGCACATGAAGATCTTCTACAACAAGCTTGGGAAACTTGTCATCTTCATTCATAGAAGACTAACTACATCATGCTTTGTGTTCTTGATGTTTAGTTTAGGACTTCATATCCATTAGACACATTGTCTTGGATATTGTCTAGTATCATATTCTTGTATGTATGACTAGACTAGATGGTTTATGTGTTTGTTCCATAAAACACAAGGTTTGTTATGCTGGGCCACAAAACATAACGGGTATCATAGAAGTCAAGTCACAAGGCATTAGTGAAGGGTGCCTAGAGATCGAGTCAAAGGCATTAGTGAAAGGTGCCTAAGGTGTACATTCAATATGGTGTGATTCGATGTACAAGATAGATTAGTATTGGGTCCAAGGATGGTGATATCCTTGATGGTGTTGTAACAAGGAGTAGATCTCCTTGAGATTAGGTGTTGTGTTGTGATGGGTAGTAGTTCCTCCATAGTAATGGAACTAGGTGTTTAGCCTAGTACCTAACAAAGGGTAGGCGACGTTGTGATAGGTGTGGTTCACCTTGGAGTGAAAGAACTAGGTGCTTAGCCTAGTACCTAATAAAGGGTAGGCGACGTTGTGTAGGTGTGGTTCAACTTGGTGTGAAAGAACCCGGTGGTTAGCCTAGTACCGGAAAAAGAGTAGGCGACGTTGTGAAGGCTTCTCTGCCATAAGGAGTTGGTGTAGTGATTACGAACTCGAGTAGGTGACTCGGGAGTGGAGTAGGGTAAGGAAGGTGTCCTTGTAGCCAAACCACTATAAATCCTCGTGTTGGTTTGTCTATCGTTTTACTTATCGCTTACGTTTATTCTTGCATTACATTGTGGTTGATGTCTATGTTTGTGATACATACTTGGTCTTTCATATAGTCATAAACTATATTTAACACTTTACATATTATGACACGCTTGATCAAGAAAAAGCAACCGGACTAATAATGGTGAAACTTGATTTATAATGAACCATTAATCTTGCGGAATCTTATGTGATATTAAGGGTTGGCCTTACATACCGTAATCGTTAAATGCATCCTCGCGTCGAGATTAGCAAATGCAATGGTTTATACTATAATTGATTCAAAAGTTTTAGTTTGAAACGAAACATATTCACCCTCCCCTCTAAGTTTTCACAGATTGAATTGGTAGGTTATAAAACAAAATTCCTTCCAAGAAAATATGGCGCCATTTTGGATGGCCAAGAGAATACCCATTAACTCCTTTCATAAAGCATTTGAGTCTCATTCGCGTTCCAAGAATTTGGCTAAAGTAAGCTATTGGACTACCTCTTGCATTAAAACAACCCCAACATCTTGACCGAAGTGTCGGTTTAATGATGAACACCTTATTAAAATCGGTAATGCCAATACAGAACATCTTTCATGGCTTCCTTTAATGTTTGAAATGCGATGAGTCGAATCTTCTAACCACCGGAAGTTAATTTTTAACAAATCATCAAAACCCAATCAATTTTCCCATACCCATGTACAAATTTTCAATAATACCTAGTAAGACCGAGTAACCCACGTAATTTCTTTATGTTTTTGGAATGGGCCATTCCAACATGTTGAAATATTGGGTGAATCACCATTGCCTCCTCACTTTGGAAACAATATGACCCAAATACTCGACTCTATTTTGAGCAAATAAACACTTCTTGTTATTACAATATAATCTTTTCTCGCAAGCAATTAAATACATTAATCAAGTGGCGCTTGTGCTCCCCAACGTTTTCTATAAACTATAATATCATCAAAGAATACCAAAACAAATTTATGTAAATAAGGTCGAAATACTTTCTTCATTAATGGTGAAAAGTTTACGGTGCATTGGTTAATCCAAAAGGCATCACTAGAAATTGTAGTGTCCTTCATGAGTTAGGAATGCCATTTTGGAACATCTTACTATTTCATACGAATATGATGATACCCGAATTTATGTAAAGCTTTGAAAAGATTGTGGCCCATGTAATTCATCCATCAATTCGTCAATGACAGAATCGAGATTCTATCTAACATTGTAGACTTGTTTAAAGCTCGATAGTTTACACAAAACCTCCGACTTCCATATTTTTCTTTACTAACAATATCGGGCTAGAAAAGGGAATTAAACTAGGTTGTATCACCCTATGATCAGCATCTCCTTAACCAACTTTTGATTTCATCTTTTGTGCTTGCACATAGCGATAAGGTCGAACACTTATTGGTTCAATACCGTCCTTGACAATAATCGATTGTTCATGGCCACAATGAAGTGGCAATCCTTGAGGAAGTGAGAACACATCTTCAAACTCAATTTATAAATCATTGATAACACTCGTCATTAGTTGGGGTTTTTGTTGTTCTAAGTTTCTCATCTCAACCAGCAACCCTTCTTTTTCCTCTTGCAAAACTCGTAGCAATGATTTTATAGACACCATGAACATTTAATATCTTACTATACGTTATAAGTCATTGATCAACTCAAGGACTTCATGTTCATGTCTTAACAAGAAGACATAACAAGCTAACGTCTTACTTTATGCTACAAGTCTTTCAACAATTAAAGGACTTATGTACATGTCATAACGAATGGACATAGAAATATATAACTAAAGTAATTATAAACGGTTACTATTGGTTTCAATAGTAATTTCAATTTAATTGCTTACTTCATAATTTTGACTTTTTAAGAAACCATAATTATATTGCCTAAACACTTAGTGAATAAATACGACTTTACAAGGAAACATAATCATACTAACTAAATCATTTAGTGAATATGTAGAAGTAGCTTTTCATCATATCTTGACACTCATTCTATGTGTAGAATTCTTGTAGAATATAATCCTCTTTACCTTGTGGTCAAGAAAAACCATTAGTCATATCATTATATTTTGTTCCTTGCACACAATTAAGATTTCTCCCACTTGTACAGGGTGCAACATTATGCAAGTATACAAATAACGCGACAATCATTTGTTTGTATAGATAATATGACTGTGTGAGATCTAAAATATGAATTAATTCAAGCTTAAATCATATATGCATGAAAAGTGTATATAGAACAGGTTCAATTTATAAGAAATCTTGCATGATGATTTTATAGATAACGTTACAGAAAGCGACAAGTTATCATATAAGACAAGATGCAGTGATTTGTATTGAATGAAAAAGTATCACACCTGGAAAGTAATTGATTATTTTTGGGCAGGCTAGAAATAATATGGGACATCTATAAGGTAGAAAAGCTCATAGCACCCACTGAATCAGATAACATTATGAGAATGCCAGCTTAGAAAATAAACTTATATTACTTCCACTGAAATAGACAAACATTACAAGTGTTTTCCTATTTGTGAGAAGCAAATGGCCATTTATTGACTTTCCTTATCTTGAATATCTACACATTATTGCTAATGTGAACAAGTAAGCATGTACTTAGATATCCAAGGGAGTGTGTCAAGTTCTATGACATAAACGATGGACTAGCCATTATGCTAATGTTAACTTGAAATTGGCATGAAATTCCTCCTTACTCGGCCTACCTTGCCACAAGGGTGTAGTACCTTTATCGGGTTAAAGCAAACAGACAGGTTAATCATACTAGTTATTGCTTTTACAATTCTGGGGTAATATATCAATTTCCTAATTACAACTCATAAGATGTCTCGATAATAACAAGACATTAATATTTAATAGCTATAGAAACACATTATATAGCTATTAAAAAAAGTCTTATAAGTTTCAAAGAGTTCAAAACCGAACAAGGGTAGTGAAACGTGTTTGAAAGTATTAAAAATTACTAACCATACTTAAGCGTTTGACTTTTAAAAGGTAAAACGATTTCATGAGTATGTTTAATTATGAGTTTGATTAGAATTTGGGGTAGATTCAATCATTCCTTTTATTCATTTTGCTAGCAAGGAAAATGAATAGGAATATGTCTCTCTCTTTCTTACAAGGAAAGGAGACCAAGTTTGGTTTTTCCAATAAAAGGACAAATCATTGTTTACAGTATATGTTGCAATATACAATTAACAGTAAAGTTTAAATTTTAGTATTTTCAATAATTGATTCTTTTAGAAATTAACTACCCTTGTTTTTAAAGAAAAACAATTAATTTACTAAAAATACTAAGATCCTACTTGAACTCCCACTCATAACGATAGTCTCACTAATATGGTAAGTCTTGTGGGTACAAGAGATAGGCGGCGTGTGACAATTGCATTACAAGTGCAACTCTTAGATTTATGAGACGTATGTCACTAGAGTACAAGCTACTAGTGTTATGCATGTTTGTCTCATCGTATGCCTTAGGCTCAAAGATCTCACCCGATTGAATCGATTAAGTCGTCCAATTAGAGAACTGTGAATATTACATCACCGTCTCACGATGAGTGAATTATCACCTTGGGTTGTAATTCACCTACGGTCTCACGCAAAGTAAAAGACAAGTGCAAGTGTTGTCAAATTTTGATGGCATAGACTTAAATTGCAAATAGGATGTCACATAATTTTTGACAAAAACATGTATCAAAATTATGTACAAAGAGGCATACACAAGTTTGCAAAAAAACAAATTTTCAACTTATTAGGTTTACTATTATCACGGGAAAAGAATGATCAAAACCTTATATTGTAATCTGCATGAGTCAAAAGACCCAAGTTCTTCCAATAATTCCCCCATATGTCTCAACATGTAGTGGGGCGGGAAAAGACCATGTAAAACCCTGAATCATGTTTTGATTTAACTAAGCGATTAGTTACAATCAAATATCCGATCTTTAATAAAAGCACAAAAATTTAGGTATATTATAGTTTAAGTTTATTAAATCACATGATATCTAGCAAGCTATATCCTGGTAGCTTTGAGTTATGATCCACACCCTCAATAGCTTGATAGAACCAATGATTTTAAGTTTATTAAATCACATGATATCCAGCAAGCTATATAAGTAATTATTCTATTTTTATTTCTAAAATGATTAGAAAATATGTAAAATAAGTCACAAGGAATAAAACATATAAGCAATTAAAAAACATACAGAAGAAGGGGTAGAGGTGAAGACAGACTCTAATTAAAAGCAGTAAATCATGTAATGCTCCAAGAACTCAAGAATGAGTCTTCTCCAACTGTAGAATCTAAAGGCTCCCACAAGGTTTTTCAAGCTAGGTACCAAGTGGACAACATACGTCATAAAGTATTACAGTGTAAGCCTTAAGATCAGAAAAAAAGAAGAAGTTCAAATAACAATAAACTTTTTAATTTTCCTAACCCTTTTTAGTCTTATTAACCATTAATATATTTTACAAGATCAAGATTCAATTAAATGACAATAATGCGTGTTATTGTCATAACAATCAATTATGTCTTTAATTAGCGTATCTAGAGATTAAGGTGTAACCCATAGCACCAAACGAGATGGCTCGTGATGTCACTGTTGGGATTTCATATTGATTAAACCATCAATACCACGAGTATGCATCGGATGGATCTATATTTAATGTTATGAATTAACACATAATTAAAACACATAAATACTAAACCCGAATCTATTGAAAAATAGATAAACGCCAAATCTTGATCTTGCACCTTCTTTAGATCTTGAATCACCACAAAAACCCTAATCAACTATATTGAGTTGATCTCTATCAAATGCGCACACTACACGTCCAACGAGAGCGTTAGGATGCTAGTGCTTAACCCACGATTTACGAACGAGACACGCATACTAGTCGTACAGAAGAAACAAAGGCAATACCTTTACAAGAGGTGTTTGCTTGATCATGTATATTAAGAGAGAGAGAAAAGCTCATATTTTTAATGAGTGAAAACAAAGGGCTAATAACCTTTTAAGCACTATACTTGTCAAGAATAGCGATTCTGCGTAGCGAACTAAAAAATAACTATTTTAGACATTAAAGTTGACATTTTTGTCTTTCTTTAAGTATTATGACCATATTATGACCATTTTAACCTTCTAAAAGTATTTAAAAAAAAGAAATTCGAAAAAAAAATTCAGAAATTTCAAAAAAAAGGTATTTCGGAAAACAAAATTCAAAAAAGATATTTTGGAAAAACAATTTCGAAAAAAAAGTATTTTAAAAAAAATTTAGAAAGGGTAAAATGGTCATAATATGGTCATAATACTTAAAGAAAGACAAAAATGTCAACTTTAATGTCGAAAAGAGTTATTTTTAGTTCCTACTGAATGCCATTCTTGACAAGTATAGTGATTTAAAAGGTTATTAACCCAAAAACAAATGAGAAAAGCATTTGTATTTATAGTGTTTACAAGACTTTGGAAACAAGTTACACAAACCCTAGGCCCTCCCTAGCGCATGGCCGCCCCCTATGGATGGTTCTAGACCCTCATTTTGCTTTTTAGTCCTTTGGTAATTAGCTTGTATAATACTAGTTAATTTAGGACTTAACGACCGTTAATCGTTAGACTACCAGACTAATGACCATTATCTTCTTTCGTGAATTATATTAATTTTAGTTAATAGTATAAAATAAACATATTAATTATTATTAATAAACGCTCTCTAAATGTATAAGTGTGTGTCCCGATAGGCTCACGTAGTTTCCGGCCGTATAACTATTGTTTTGACGAGAGCACAACCAATACAGACTTCTAAGGAGTTTGTGGCCAGGTTAAAAATTGCTATTGAGGTAAGGGATGACTGTGAAGAGGCAAAAAAGAAAGTGAAGAATTTAAAGGATTAGGGCTGATATAATGTATCTTTGTAATCTTTCTGATAAAACTTCATATTTTGATATTTTGTCTATAAATAATTATTTGTAAGAAGAATTTGTGTGCCCACTTACAGTAATTTAATTTAGTATAATTTATATTCAAATAAAAGAAGATTGTTGGGCCAATTTAGTGCTCAATGATCGCTGGCTAGATTTAAATATAAGTTAAGATTGAGTATAAGAAGAATTGTTGATGAAGAAATCAACAAGAAACCCAGCAAGGTTCACGTTAGCGACATCGTCAACGAATCAAAGATAACTTGAAAATTTACTCGCTAGTTGATTCGGAGTCAACTAGTATGTATAAGAACTAGAAGATAAAGGACGAAGGTTCATCAGGGATTGACAATGCCTTGATAGCTCTATGATCCAACCAACTAAGCTTAGCTCAAAATATCTCTTATATTTAGGCGGTACTTTTAAAGAAAGTAAATGAGTGGGATAAAGTTTATCATCGAGAAACTCAAAGACAAATACGAGTTAGTGAAAAGGGAGGAATGATTGTTATCACTGTTCCTCAAAAGCATGGTTGTTGTGTTTCCAAGAGTAGAATCATTTAATGAAAAGTTTACTTCTCCAATAAATGCTTGACACAAAATATGAAGAGGCAAAAAAGAAAGTGAAGAATTTAGAGGATTAGGGCTCATATAATGTATCTTTGTAATCCGTCTAATAAAACTTCATATTTTGATATTTTGTCTATAAATAATTATTTGTAAGAAGAATTTGTGTGCCCACTTACAGTAATTTAATTTAGTATATTTATATTCAAATAGAAGGAGATTGTTGGGCCAATTTAGTGCTCAATGATCGCTGGCTAGATTTAAATATAAGTTAAGATTGAGTATAAGAAGAATTGTTGATGAAGAAATCAACAAGAAACCTCAGCAAGGTTCACGTTAGAGACATCATCAACGAATCAAAGATAACTTGAAAATTTACTCGCTAGTTGATGCAGAGTCAACTAGTATGTATAAGAACTAGAAGATAAAGGACGAAGGTTCATCAGGGATCGACAATGCCTTGATAGCTCTATGATCCAACCAACTAAGCTTAGCTCAAAATATCTCTTATATTTAGGCGGGACTTTTAAAGAAAGTAAATGGGTGGGATAAAGTTTATCATCGAGAAACTCAAAGACAAATACGAGTTAGTGAAAAGGGAGGAACGATTGTTATCACTATTCCTCAAAAGCATGGTTGTTGTGTTTCCAAGGATAGAATCATTTAATGAAAAGTTTACTTCTCCGGTAAATGCTTGACACGTCTCTAACAACCCTCACATGACATCCTCGTTTGTCTCCTATATAGAGAATGTTAGTCGGAGTAGATGCTATCTCTTCCTCATTTATTTTATCATTTAAGAAGAGCTTTTACTCTCGTATTTGAACTCGTTATTGTCCCTGATCCAATCAGAGACCAAAAATTCACTTGTAAAATTTTATCTTTGTTAGTTTACTTCATCAGAGAGCAACACCTTATTGTCATTTTTTTTGAACTTAACACCTTATTGTCATTTAATAATTTCTTATCCGCAAGACGCTTTGTAATTCTTTTATAATTCAAATAAGAATTATATGCTAAAAAGTTTATCCTTGTGTCTTTATTTTAAATACTTTTCTTTCATTGTTTTACTTAAACTACCATGGATTAAGGAACTTGATATAAGTTAATGGTCCAACATTGCTACGTCTAATGTAGAGATTTCAGAATTGTCTATTATAAGTGTTTACCTTTCCTTATCAGCTTTTTCCTTCTCCAGAAATAGCTAAAGACGCTGATAATAAGCAGTCCCATAGAAATAATAAGAACCGCCACTACAATAAAGCTTTTCCTTATGTAGATAGATTGATGTCCTTGAATATGATCTACTGCATGGCAACCAGGAAGTAAACATAAATTTTTACTAACTTTGAAAATAAATTTTTACTGCATGGCAACTGCAATAAATTTTTGTAACTTTGAAAATAGTAAATCAAACGCTGCTGCTGATAAGTAAAACTAGATGTACCTAGTTTGGAGTTATGAACACGGACATAGAGATCAGCAACATTATTGATGTTACTTTCTATATTGTAATGGCCAATAATTCCTCTTGACAGATAAGTGCTTCTAGGCCAAATGGTATCATTGAATCTGTGATTGTATGCCATAGGTGTGCACTGAATTGTTCTAGAAATATATGTGCAGTTTTGTTTGTGGATATTGTATGTAAATAGAAATGTGCAGGCAAAATATGGAGGGAAATTTAATGCATAAAAGTAATTGTTATTGATTGATTAAAAACGAAATTACAAAGTCCTATATATAGGTTATGAAGGGGTATGAGTCAAAAGTTGTGATGGTTCAAAGGATAAGGCAGTTATGCCTTTAACAACCTTAACTGCCATCATAACTGTCCCTTTCATAACTGAATAAACGACCAAACATGCATGGTCTATTGTCATATGTTAAGTGGCTCTAGCCACTTCTAAAACTAGGCTGCAGTCACATGATCATTTTGATCATGGCTACAACATGTCTTAAATACTTACAAACAAAATGAAATATTGTCTTAAAAATACATAAGTAGCATTTTAGAACTTAATAAACATCCAATATTCTATATCCACAAGCTCTCTAAACCAATTCAAACAGACTATTGTAACTTCATATGGCACACTCTGATATGCATAAGCTGTACACGAGCAGTTTGCCAAGCATTCTATTTCACATTCGCGAACACTTTTACTCCTCGTAGTAACTGCGTGATCTGGTAACTTAATTCCTTCAACTCTTAGAAACCTATCTCCTTTATCACAGCTCAATGTCTTGTTCCTCACACATCCACCTGTCCAATTTCCTACACTCCATTCGTTTTGTGATTTTGGCTGGAAATTACTAAGACAATTGCAGACAGAAATGGGATCATTTTTCTGACAGACTGTAAATGGACCGCAGTAACCATAAAAATCACATGTACTTATCGGCGCCTGCGATTGTACTCTCCATGTTGTTTGCTCCCATATTAGTACTTGAATTTGCCCGCTGGGAGACAAGGTGACCCGTGATCTGACCGAGTTATTAGATAAAGTGTACCCAAGAGTGACACCATCATCTTGTACACGGAAAGTAAAGTATGCTGATAATCCTTGATGATCGTTAACGATGTAAGACGAGGTAGTAGCATAGATGTTACTTCTCCAATACGGTTCATCTCCCTTCCAAATATAAACCTGATGTTTATTTGAATCTATCCGCATTGAGAATACACTTGGTCTAGGATCTTCATCATTCACCCATGATGTAAGACGCACCTCTTGACCAGTTTTCTTGTTAAAGCCAATCTGCATCTCAGACACATATGTGTCTGTGGGGTGATCAAAACTTTGCCACACATCACCATCTTCACCATGTCTAAGTACCAGCTTCCCATTATCAAGCAACACTGTAGATGCAGAGTGAGCACTTACACTACTAACCGACACATTTGATGTCCAAAAAACTTTTCTTCTACTTAAAACCACAAGATTTCCATCTTCAGAAATCCTGAAAACTGGCGGTAAGCCTTTGGGAATAGGAGATGCTCTATTGGCCACCCATATGACTTTTAGCTTCGGGATCATATTGTACCATATCCCCAAGTAGCTGTTGGTAGAATTACCAGCAGTGAAGAAGCCTAATGCAAACATACCTCCTGCTGAGATCATGGTTTGGTTGATACTAATGGACTTGGTTATAGTGATGCTATCTACACGTGCAGAAAGTGGTAAGAAAAAAGATGAAATGATGAACAAAAGACACCATAACCTTTGCATTGAGATTCTTTACTCTCTTTGCTAAATGTCCACTGAGGCGCCAAGGAGAAGGCGATGAATTGCAGCAATGCTGACTAGCTTCTTCATGTACAAGTAAGTATACTTTAGTTTTTAACTAAGGATTTACGGCCCTGGTTGTTGGATTACAGCTGATCACGAATGCCGACAAATGTGTGGAAATATTCGACCACCTTTGAGGAATTGTCAGAAATTATTTGACTTTATGATATAGTTCCATTGAACTTGAACCACATTTGATCTTCTTTGTTCGAGATACTACAGTACGTTTTCTTCTCGCAATCAAGTGTTTATGGAATCATCATATTCACGAGAGTAAATTGCAAAAATCGTCCT
Organism: Chrysanthemum lavandulifolium; assembly: GCA_022545495.1. NCBI lineage: Eukaryota > Viridiplantae > Streptophyta > Magnoliopsida > Asterales > Asteraceae > Chrysanthemum > Chrysanthemum lavandulifolium. Next base: position 84,403,502 of record CM040246.1, read on the forward strand.
TGTGGTTCAGCTAAATTGCACTTTTTGTCCTTGTGATTCATTAAGTGCAAATATCGTCCTTATTTTGCACTGTTTGGAATCATTTTAGTCCTTCGGCAGTGCAAAAATCGTCCGTGTGGTTTCTAAAAAGTTAGTGCAGAAGGACCAAAATGATTCCAAACAGTGCAAAATAAGGACGATTTTTGCACTTAATTAATGAACCACATGGACGAAACGTGAATTTTGGCCAAACCACAAGGACGATTTTTGCAATTTACCACTACAACAATCGCCGCTTTCACCGGGGACATGTCCCCTACGAAACCTTTTCCCGGGGACATGTCCCCGGCGAAAAGACCCTGGCAATTCCTTCTTGGGAATACTTTTCCCGGGGACTGTTTGCCACTTTTACCGGGAACATGTGGGACCCGCAGTCGATTGTCGCCGGTCAAACATGTCCGACGTGGCATCAATTTTTGTCGGGGACACGTCCCCGGGAAAACTATTTTTGAACTTTACTTTAAGTACCCTAATTACGTCATTAGTCCGTGTTTTCCCGGGGACACGTCCCCGGGAAAAGCTGTAAATTGAAATATGCTTTTGATCCTTCACCGGGGAAAACTAGCTGACCCAATATGCAGAATATTGCTGCAAAATGGGTAATTTCCATATTTTTCTAGAAATTTTCCGGAAAAAATCTACAACCTGTTTGCTAACATAGTTATCCTTTTCAAAATCATAACACAAATTCGCTAACATAGTTATCCTTTTCCAAAATCATGCCAATCATAACACAAATTCGCTAAACATAATATCATATATAACCATCAATCGCTAACATAGTTATCCTTTTCCAAAATCGCCAAAACGGTTCCTAAAAAACTATCCAAAACTACCTATCCGCAAATGGTCCAAAACTATACGTATAATCCATTTATGGGAATCCTAGCACATAATGCACATAAGCGACATAATAATCCATGTTATTCTCTACAAACATATCAAAATGTGTTAAAGTAACATAAATCGGCATCTCAAACCCCACTACCCCATTACCGTCCCGGTATCTCTAGACTCATGGGATGGAGTAGCACGGATCCCGACCCACCTCTCCGGATCCCGACCCACCGGTGGAGTAGCACTTGATCCCGGGCGGATCAGATTCGCTCCGCCAACCGGCAATGTCCTCACAAACTCCATGACTGGTCCATCCGACTCCTCATGTAGCGAGCTCCTCGTTACATTTACTGCACTTGTTTCCGCGGTGAGGACACATCCGCCGCATCACGAGGTCGGGAGGTGCTAAAGGTCTTCTTCACTCCACCGCCGGGTAAGACCGACCTACACGGTGAATATGACCGCGCTTCTTACCACCAATCACGGCACGTAAAATCGGCGGTCGGTCATGCGAGTCCCATCGGAGGTGCTCTCTTCCCGCATCCGCAACATCTCGTTCGTTTAGTTACAAAAACAAGAAAAGTAATATATAAGTCGTGATGCATTATATATCATCAAAATGGGTGACTTTGAAAATAAATTATACTTACATATCTAGCCTCGGATAACGGGGACTCAAAGACATCGCCTCGTATGGTTCCGACGGTAAAGCTCTATCAAGTCTTCTCCGCCTCCGCCTCGCCTCATTGGTCAACTGCTTAGAAATAAAATCAATAACGACACACCCAACACCATGTATATATATAAATAAAATAATTAAATAGTTTCTTACAAAGTTATGGCGAATAGCGACATCTGATCGAGATCCGTGAAGACTAGAACTCGTGTTCGCCATTCGGTTTTATCGGTTCACCTCACGAGATGTCTTTGCTTCTTGGGGTTTGTCCAAAGCTTAACTGCGTATTTTAAATTATAAAACTATTATATAAATGAATTATTATTATTATTATAAAGTGTCGATCCGAATTTACCAACGCATCCCAAGTCTTGTTCTCTCGGATGCTTTCTTTTGATCTCCTCAATTTTATCCACCCACACCTTGCAGTAAAGTTATCTTTTTGTACCTATATTTTTTCGTCGTATCGTTTTTGGAGATAATACTCGATACTGTCAACAATCTTCTCTCCATTCGGGCCAGCAAGGTGTGTGTCGAGATCAAAGTAGTGCTGCAATAAAATATAAATAAAAAAATATACAAATTTAAATAAACAAACAAGTTTGAATAAATATACAAATTTAAATAAAGGTTAAAAATAACTTACGTGTAGATGCTCATGGATGTGGGCCTTGGCCGTTTCGGGAACCTTAGCCCATGAATCGCAAAACATGGGAATCGAGTCCCGTAACACCTCCCCAACATAGTTGGAGAACCAAGAAGAGTGAGGGCCACGTGTGTCCAAAACCCCTCGGGTTGGGCGAATTCGATCGACACGGGGCGACCATCCAGTGCCCTCTTCGCCTTGATGCCGTGTTCTTTGTGGGACCACGCACCACCTTCCCGCCTTTCCCAATTTTGGCGTTTGGTCTGCAGCTTTGGATTTAGAGCCTACAAGTAATCAAATTCAAGTGATGATGACATAAAATAACATTTTATCAATTTAAAATAACATGTAATCAAATACGGTTTAGTGAAAAATAATTGAAATTCTTACCGGCAATTGGTGCCTATCCTCCTCGAGGGACCACGGTGGCGAATTACCTCCGTCGCCACCGTGAGACCTAGCTACAACATCGCCATCATTAAGCGAACATAGAAATTAGTGAAGAAACATATATATAATATATAATTAAATAAATAAATAAATAAATAAACAAACAAATAAACACATTTAACAGTATATATCAACAAGATAATTATAATAAATAAATAAGAAATCAAACGCACCCTTTCAAGCACATACTACTAAAGACTGATCGAAACTAACCAGTAATCACATAAGCTAGTTCGTTGGTAATTTTGTAAGAAATCAAATAAAATCTTCGACCTCCAAAAACGTTTTTCAAGTTTTGACCAACACATTAACGTGATGAATTTGCACGGCTCGGTGTGATAAGGGTGCAAACGCATGCGTGGTCTCTTCATTTTTTCCAACTAGCTAGATCAACATCCTTCTGAGCTAGTTATGTACAAACTCTTATACACCATGTCATAATCTTAACCCATTATTTTTTGTGTCAATTATCCGGATTATATTAAGCTTTATTACACATTGAAGCATTAGCATTACATAAATATAGGACTTCTTGTTCAGTATGACCCTATATGATTTAGATTCATTTTTCTCATAACTTTATAAGAAATCACCTCTTAAGCTTAAGCAGAATTCTACCATCAATCCCCATTTATTTACAATAAAACACAAAAACTAAATACATCAATCTTAAGGACGATCAAATTGGGCATGACTTCTATACATAGTTAATGAACTCAAAAAGTTATCCGACCTAGCTATACTCTTTCCTATTTGACTAAAACATGAACCAATGTTTCACTTAACCCCTAAAGAGGCTTTTTGCCCCTGTCTTCTGAGTCCCACAAGACAATGGGTCGAACCAAGTCTCACAAACGCAATGTAGTTCCAAACAGCAATAACTATAAATTTTGCATACCTACTCATATTAACAGGAAGCTAAAAAATAAATATACATTCAAAATAGGAGCTATAAACTTTTCTTTGGTGACATGTCCCCGCTAAAAAATAATAAACATACCTTTTGGTCTCGGCTCACGGTTGTGGTCTCGGCTCGGTCTCGGTCTCGGGTTGGTCACACCACAGCTACTGTACCAAAAAAAATAAACAAAAAAAATAAAAATTAAACAATTAAACAATTAACAATTAACAATTAACAAAAAATAACAAATAACAACAATTAAAACAAAAATAAAAATAACGAAATTAAAAAACCTAGCAACATTAAAAATTAGCAAAATTAAAAAAAAAATTGTACCTGGTCTCGGTCTCTGATGTTGTGAGAGTAGAGGGGAAGAGAAAGAATTAAACAATGAGAGGGGGAAGACAACGCATAGTGCACAGTGGTGCGAGTGTCGGGAAGACAACGCCGGTGGGTGTAGTTGTGAGAGTAGCCGGTGGAGGTGGTGGTGAGAGTAGCCGGTGGAGGTGGTGGTGAGAGATGCCAGTGGGAGTGGTTGTCTTCGCTTTGAGGTGGGGAAGACGAGCGCTATGTTTTTCGCTTTTTTTTTCCCGAGTGAGACCAGATCTGTAAATAATTGAGGTTAATATTTCCTTTCACCTTTTGCCGGGGACAACTCCTCGGTGAAAGTTCGCTTTGTCTTCTAGCGACACTTTTGCCGGGGACACGTCCCCAGGGAAAATGATGGCGGGATAAAGAAAAAGTGCGGAGGAAAATGAAAATTTGTACCAAAACTTTCCCAGGGGACATGTCCCCGGGAAAAGGTTTAATTATAAAATTAAAACTATCATTTTAAATAATTAGAACTAATAATAAATTATAAAATTATATAATTAAATTTAACCTAAAAATTATAAAACTAATCTAATTACTTTTAACTTAGGTAGCACGGACACGGCGATACGGCAAAGTCTAAAAATATATGACGTATCATGTATAAACGACTAAGTATAGATGCATTGGTATACGTATCATGTATAAACGACCAAGTATAGGTGCATTGGTATACATATCATGTTAAACGACCAAGTATAGGTGCTATGGTATACATATCATGTTAAACGACCAAGTATAGGTGCTATAGTATACGTATCATGTTAAACGACCAAGTATAGGTGCTATAGTATACGTATCATGTTAAACGACCAAGTAGGTGCATTGGTATACGTATCATGTTAAACGACAAAGTATAGGTGCATTGGTATACGTATCATGTTAAACGACCAAGTATAGGTGCTATAGTATACATATCATGTTAAACGACCAAGTATAGGTGCATTGGTATACGTATCATGTTAAACGACCAAGTATAGGTGCTATAGTATACGTATCATGTTAAACGACCAAGTATAGGTGCATTGGTATACGTATGATGTTAAACGACCAAGTATAGGTGCATTGGTATACGTATCATGTTAAATGACCAAGTATAGGTGCATTGGTATACGTATCATGTTAAACGACCAAGTATAAGTGTTATGGTATACGTATCATGTTAAACGACCAAGTATAGGTGCATTGGTATCGTATCATGTTAAGCGACCAAGTATAGGTGCATTGGTATCGTATCATGTTAAACGACCAAGTATAGGTGCATTGGTATCGTATCATGTTAAGCGACCAAGTATAGGTGCATTGGTATCGTATCATGTTAAGCGACCAAATATAGGTGCATTGGTATACGTATCATGTTAAACGACCAAGTATATGTGCTATTGGTATACGTATCATGTTAACCCGCCAAACCTTTTAGTAAAAACCCTAAATTGTTTTAAAATTAAAACGGCATATCTTTAGTTTCATCGTATGTCGTTACAAAAAATCTGGTCAAAAGAAACGAAGACTTGAATTTTGAGCGCTGGGTTGTATCTCCAGGTTATCCAATGCTTGTGATTTATTGATGAGACTTGACGAAGCAGTAGAAAGAGTTTCTTGGTTTCATTCTTTGAGCATATGTAATTTGGTATTGGAAAAGGGTGTTTGGAGACCATAATCTTGTTAACTAAGAACATGGTCGACTTTACAAATCCGACATGTGCTTTGATTTATAAAATACTTGCAGATACATACTACAAGAACAACAACAACATCAACAACGACAACTACAAGAACAACTACTACTTTGATTAGCAACAACAACAACAACAACAACAACAACAACAAACAACAACTACTACTACTACTACATACGAAGATTTTCCATGTCACCTAACAACTCACGAGTAATGCATCCGGTGACATGCGTGAGTCGTCGGGAATCGTTGTCATTTCAAGTTTGGCCTCCAACACCCTTACTCTTGTCTCTAGCACATGTTTTGTGTTTCCGGCAACCTTATCCTAAGATCTTTTCATGGCAATCGAGCACTCTGTTGGTGCGAGATTGTTTTAAGTACTCGTCAAATGCATCCTTCCACATAAAATATCCGCACCCATTATCTTTTTCGAACATTACATAAGAAGAAAATTATAAGAGATTACAACCCAATTATTTGTATATTTACATAAATAGGAAATGTATGATTGTTCACCTTTGATAGAGGAAATGAATAATATTGTCGTCCGGATGAATAATCTCTATGTGATGTTCTTAATTTTATATTTCTGCTCCACAAGAACACATAAAAGGATTAAATTGCTCCATCTCGGGTTTTGAAATTTGTGTGAAGATAAGAGGTTGTGAGGTTGTGGTTTGAGGATAAGATATGGTAGGATAAGATCTCGATTTTCTTTTGTGATATATAAAGTGTAATTTTTTGGATAAGGTTTTTTGGGGACATGTCCCCGAAAAAGGTTGGAGGAATTTTCATGAACAATTAACATCTTTTGACTTTGGTCAAATTTTGATAAAAGTTGAAAATACTTTTGGCGGGACACGTCCCGGAGAAACTTTGCGTTGAATTTTGACTATCCGGTCAAAGTTTAATAAAATCAAACTTACTTTTTTGGGGACATGTCCCGAAAATATCGTTGAATTTTCCGTAACAAGTCGGTAATTCATGTGCCACGTCGATTCAATTTTGTCGTTTAGTTCTTTCGTAGGGGACGTATTGTCCACAAAATCTCTCGCCGTCCATCCGATTGTTGTAGTGTACTCTATTCACCATCTTGCTTTTGTAGAATAACATTTTGTTACCGAGTATCACTTAAAGAAATAAAGTAAAGAAAATGTAGTGAAACAAAAATATTGAGTTCGTTTCGAAATATATTTTCTATATTGAAAAAATAAAATAAATAAATAAATAATAATAATAATAATAATAATAATAATAATGCTATAATAATAATAATAATAATAATAATAATAATAATAATAATAATAATAATAATAATACAATAATTTTTCCTAATAATCACACATCTCGTTTCAAACATGGAAGATAGTGACTTGCGTGTACAAAGTCTTCATCTTTCGACATTGCTTTATGTTTATACTGGTTAAAACCAACATGCGTTAGAGGTGCCTTTTGGACTATATGAAGATGCTAATTCCACTTGCTTTCTATGAAACCTACGAGATATTTATGGGCTTGTCTATTTTGCATAGGATATATACTAGTTTTACACGGGCCTTTGTGTTTGTGTTTTGTTAGATTAAGCTTCATAAATTTTGTTGGACAAAATAGTTGTCGAAAGCAAAAATAGTATACTAACATTGAATTTAGTATGTATTTTTTTATATAAAATCTACGTACACGAGATATTTACATCGGTGTCTTTTTTTTTTTTTTTTTTTTTTTTTATAAATATCTACGTATTTATAGATATTATTATCCTAATAATAGGTTAGATTTAATTTGTAAAAAACAACGTAAGTTTTTTTATATGAAAAATTTGGTATACGAAAATAAACTAAAGGTAAAACCTACAAAATTTAATTTGTACCTACTTTTTAGACAAACAACATCATGCGCATGTATTATCTTGAACCTGTCAGAAATATAATACATGAACAAATCATTGTTCATCAGAAACTACTATGGTCTTAAATCAGAAACCAGTCGTTCAACAAAAAAACGTTTAAGAAACGGTTAAACATATTAAATTTTCATATTTATGCTATTGTTGTTTTGTTGATGGTGTATGTAACTAATAAAATTATTTAATTAGCAGCATAAAGCCATCATAAACAAAGAAATCAACTTATTGATAATATTAACCCGTCGTAAATACAATAAAAGAAATTTGCCCTATTAGAATCGTTTTAAATATAAGAAGCATATTTATATTTTAGAATGTTTTAAATATTCTATATTTAAATTATTTTACGTAATAAGTTTTAAATTTATATGGTATATATCTTTTCAAAATTTGATTGTGACACTTTTCCATCTAAAAAAACTTATATGCTTTTTAAAAAATTAAATCTAACCCATTCTTAGAATAATAATATCTATAATTACGTAGATATTAAAAAAAAAATAGTATACTAACACAAATTAAAGGTAAAACCTACAAAACTGGCTTCGTACATACTTTCTAAACAAACATCATCATGCACATATATCATCTTGACCCGTCAGAAATATACTACATGAAACATTCATTGTTTATCAAAAACAGTTATGGCCTTAAATCATAAACCGTCGTCTAAATATATATATATATATAAAAAAAAAAAAAAAAAAAAAAAAACGATTAAGAAATGGTTAAACATATTGAATTTTTGTATTTATGTTATTATTGTTTTCGATGGTGTATTTAACTAATAAAATTATTTTGTTAGCAACATAAAGCCATCGAAACAAAGAAACCAAATTATTGATAACATTAACTGTAAAAATATAATAAAAATTGCCCCATCATAATCGTTTCCAAATATAAGATGCATGTTATAGAATGTTTTAAAAATTATATATTTAAATTATGTTATATGATAAGTTCTAAATTTGTATGGTATTGATAAGATATAATTAAGGTTTATGTCACATTCAAATTTGAAAATATATGGTCAAAAAAAGATATGTCACAAAACAATTAGTACTTATCATGATTTATTTTTCAGGAAAATATATTGTTTATTTTTTAGCACAGCTTAAACATAGTCACGATTCTGATATTTAAATCATAAGAAACAATGAATAAACTCAACATGCCATAAGTTGTAAATATAACGTCATCAGAAACTGATTATATACATAAGAAAATAATAAATCTTTATGAGAAACCATGATTCTTTATAAGAAACCATAAATTTTGTTGTGCATTCAAATATATTATTTTCATACATTTCATAAAATCTTTTTCTAAATTCGATATGCAATTTGAAACCCTAATTTATACATTCTCTTCATATTTATGTTGTTGTTTTTTTTTGATGGTGTATTTAACTAATAAAATTATTTAGTTAGCAATGCAAAGCTATCGAAACAAATAAACCAAATTATTGATAACATAAACACATGAAATATAATAAAAGAAATTTTCCCTATCAAAATTGTTTCCAAATATAAGATACATGTTCTAAAATATTTTTAAAATTATATATTTTAATTATGTTACGTGATAAGTTTTAATTTTTATAGTATTTATAAGATATAATTAGGGTTTCGGCACATTCAAATTTGGAAAATATGTGATCAAAAAGATATATCATAAAAGTTTAGAACTTATAATGATTTATTTTTCGGAAAATATATTGTTAATTTTTAGCACGGATTAAATATCGTCACGATTCGATATATAAATCATACGAAACAATGAATAAACTCAACATGCTCATGAGTTATAAATATAATGTCATCATAAAGCGATTATATACATAATAAAACAATAAATCTTTATGAGAAACCATGATTCTTTATGAGAAACCATATATTTTGTTGTGCATTTAAATATATTATCTTCATACATTTCATAAAATCTTTTCTAAATTCGATATGAAATTTGAAACAACGATTTATACATTCTCTTCATATTTTAAATAAATCATCTGCAGTAATGAATGAACTAAACATGCTCATGAGTTGTAAATATAATACCATTAGAAAATGATTATGTACATTAGAAAACAAAAACATTTATGAGAAACCATGATTCTTTATGAGAAACCACAAATTGACTCAATTTTTTTTCATAAATTTTAAACATATATTTTCACTAAAATTTAATAATCATATAAGAAACAAATATTTTTTAGTACAATTAACATCGTCGTGATACTAATAAATTAAACAAAATACCAAAAAATATATTAGAATTAACTAAAAATATTAGAATTAACATCATGAAACCTTAATTTTGAGTAAATCATCAACAACTTCGACAATCTCACACTCATCTTCCTACTCATCCGCACATTATAAATACAATAATCGTATAAGAAACAAATAATTTACGATTTAGTATAATAAATACAATTAACATCGTTGTGATACCGATAAATCAATCAACATAAAAATTATTAGAATTAACTAAACAATCAATATGTACTCTAAAACCCTAATTTAAAGATTCTTTTCATAAACCCACAACCCTAAATTCAACAATAAGTAAATAACATCAAAGGCCAACAAATATTAAAGAACGTAAGGAGAAAATAAAAATAATGGTAACAAATAGGTAAACAAAAAAGTAAAATAAAATAAATTTTCCTTGATCTTTATTGTCGTGCGTAATCACGAACCACATAACCAAAAAGCTCTTTTGTTTCTTCACATATTATTTGTCCTTTGTTGTCCACATTTCTAAATAAGCAAGCACAAAAGAATTTTTAGAATCAAAGCGGAATAATAGAACCTAAAACACTAAGAATGAGAAGCATGTACCTTATTGCGATCAACTATGAATGAATGAGACGCAATGCCGAGCGATGGGTATTTATAAGATGAGATTAGGGTTTATGTCAAATTTTAAATTTGGAAAAGATATGCTCAAAGAAAGATATAACATATAAATTTAGTAGTTATCACGAAATTATTTTAGGAAAATATCGTTTTATTTTCTCCTAATATATTTACGTTTTATCATAATCTAATTTTTAGGAAATAAGTTTTATCGAATCTAATTTTTAGCAAGAAACTTTTATAAATCATCCCTCTTTTTGAAGTTTTTTTCGTCACGTTTTACACGCCCACGTTTGGGGAGCTTTTAAAAACTCCAAAAGCGGCCCTATTTTTCGCACTTAAAAATCCAATTGACAAATGAGAGGCTCGATATTGCATGTGACCCCTCTCATTGGTTAATCGAATCCTCGATTTGGCCTAAAATGAGTTCTCTTATTATATAAAATATGGTTACGATTTATGAGGCCAAAATCTTTAAGGATAACATAATCCTAAGTTTCAATGGAATTACAAAAAAAAATGGAATTGGAATGTTGGATTACTATGTTTAATCTTCGCAATATGCATTCTCGTAGTAAATAGTAGAGTACACGTGCGATGTCCGGAAAAAAACTATTAAATTTTAGCAAGCAACGTTTTTCTGTTGTACGCTTTTCGTGACAATAACTTTACGAATGACGAAAATATTTCGGAAAGTAAATGAATTTATTTTTCAAAATAGCTATCTAATCCTATTTATAATCTTAAGATTTAGTACTAATTTTTTTTATTTGTAATTTTATTTTTCTTTCAAAAGTTTCAAAGCAGTTGTTAGTTTAATGTACGTGATTTTGTGAGTTCATTACCGTATTTAGATTCATGTGAAATAGTAAAATAACTTGTATTTGAAGAGGTTGCGGAAATGAGGATGATGAATCGAGAAGGCAATATAATATTTTCTTATATATTTTAAGTAATACTTACTAAATTAGCTAGGTTTAGGATCAAATGAAAAGTATTGAAAATATAGAAAGTTTAGAAAGTAACTCTAGCCGTCATATTAAAGCTCCATATATGATCGAGGGTATTTCAAAAGGGTAAGTGATGACACCCTCATTTACCCAAATACCTTTGAACTATCAATCATTTTCTACCTATCATCTATTAGGTGGGTTTATATTTTTCAACAACTCATATCCAACCCATCGACCACTTTTCCACCGTTGTCCTCGATCACTTGTGTTGTTGTCATCTCCGACCACCGTGATGCCGCCACTTTTCTACATTAATCAAAATATACATATATTATATATTATATCAACATAGATCTCCATCATTTGGTTTGGATTCTCGATTTAGACATAGAATCTATAAAGATTACACTAGAAATCAAACAAAAATAATTAGAGATATACCTTTGTTTGCTCAAAATTCTACCCAAAACTTACACAAAAGACCCATTTTATTCAAGCATTCCATCGAGCACTGCTGGGCATCATATACCAGAAGATCTAAATATGAAAAACATTAATTATTCAATAGGCATAACTATAGTTTATTCTTGTCAAATCCATGGTTAGAAGTCAATCCACCCTTCCTCGCACGAACCAATGGAAATGAGAATCGATAGAGTATTTACAATAACATCGATGAATAAAGGAACCATTAATGGATCTAAGTTATGTTGTAATAACATAATAATCACACAAATATAAAAGTTTTGATGATGGATTGCTTAAACCAAAATTTCACTCACCTTATCATCGTTGGATTCAAGAAACTTTAGAAAAGGAAATAAGAAAGGATGCACAAGGAAATAAGAGAAAAGGAGTGAATGGATGTAAAGTGTTAGGGTTTAGATTGGGAAAAAGTGCGGGATATTGGCGGAGATTGAAATTTTGAGGAAAAGATTGGTTTTATTTAAAATAGTTAAGAACGAGGGTGAGCATGGTGGTTGGTGCGAGTTTGGTAAAACCGCACCACATCCGTAATTGCGGTTTTTAAAATGAGAATCCATAACCCGCAGCTTATGGTTCATGGTTTTACAGTTTTGCGGTTTGGTTTTATGGTTTTTAGATTTTTTAAAGTTTTTTTTAAATTCTATTTTTGGTATATATTTATTATAAATATATCATAAGGTTACATAATGAGTAGAAATATATATATACAAAATGTTGGGTATTAGTATGAAATTTTAAATCTCTACAATAATAAAAGTCAAATGAGATGAGAAATTTTTAAAATTTCGATGATAAATTGATAGAAAGTATATGTTTTTATTATATCTTAGATGAGTACTGATGCGTACTTAATATTGTTGTAGGTTAGGTATCTTATCAAGTTTTAAATTTATATTTAGCCGACTAACCTATAACACACACCCATTTGTGCTTGCACACGCGGTAGTTAGTTGGTAAGTATGGTGTCGAAATCTAAGAGTGGAACGTTAACCTAACTTGTCTATCGGTATTTTAATTCCTAGGGTTACTTTATTTTACACTAATCTAACTTAAGGGGTTTCAGCCTGAGATACTGGCACAGATTAAGTTCAATTAATTAAATAAACTAATCTAATCTAACAAATATACAACCAGACACACAACTCACACACGTACACAGATAGGATCAATGGAGCAAAGATAGGAATCGCTTAATGAATAGGAAGACTGTCACTTATTTAATCGTTTAGTGATATATAAAGAATACGCAATTAAGTCCTTTCTCTTTGACCGCTTATGTGTACTAACCAACACGATTCACGCTCACGAATCCTACTAGTAAATCAATGTTACTTTCCCAAATGATATAGGCGATGTGTTAGGTTCCCATATTAGTAACAAAAGCATCAATAGAAGAAATATGGCGATCATATTCTTCATGCTAAGATTGGATCGATAAGTATGGAAGGTCGTGTTGACCAAAGTTTCATATACGGCGATGGAGAATCCCACACGGCGATCTTCAAAGTCGAAATGGTCTTCACTCGCTCTAAGTCATTAGACACGGCGAACTGCTTTAGGCAGATACATCAGATCTTTCTCCGTAGTTCATCCCAGAAGTCTCGAGACTCAAGAGCTTTGGTCTGAGGATATCAAGCGTCTGTAACTACAAGACAAACATAATATTTTATGGACCCTACAAAAGTAATGGTTGTCCACTTCACTCGCAAACAATCGCATACGGGTCCGAAGCCTTCATATCGCTAAAGAGAATTGTCCCTCTAACTAATCCGTTGAGACATGTGGCAATGTTTAGATCGTCTTAGGGTTTGCTTATACATACCCACCTCATTGATTCATTTCGTGTAGCTCATCAAACCGATTCTCTAAACATCTCTCATTATTTCGATGACTTCTAAACATTTCCTTGGGTCGGGTCAATTGTTCAAATTTATACTGGTCAACCCGACTACCCCGCTTTAAACAAGGTCGGGTTCGGGTTTAAAATATGATTTACCTTCGTGTGTCAACCCGAATGACTTGAGTTTATTTTTTTTCTTTTCTAATTTTTATGTATTTCAAGTTTGAACATCTAAATTGTATCATTTTAAACGGACTAGACCAACCCGAAGTTGTCCCGAACCCGAATTGACCCGATCCGGAAATAAGGTCGGTTCGTGTATTTGATTCGAGTCTGACCCTAATCGACCCAAGCCAATTGATTTAACCCGATTGACCAACCCAACCGGGTCAACCCGAATAACACCCCATACACTAGTGTTAGCAAACTATTTTTGAGTATATAGATAGTATATGAATTGAAACTTTTCAAAATAAGGATAGTAACCAATTGACGTGGTTTTGAAATTTCACGAACCTTTTATGCCGAAAAATTGAGATTTTCTAATAACGCTTAGATTGAAAATGTTTTTATACGCCATAAACAAACCACACCAATAAAAAGTTATTTAATAAAGAGTTATTTAGCACGGTTTTAAATAAACCGCACTAAATAAAGTAGCATTTGCTTTTGTAAATAACCGTACCAAAAAATCAAACTCACACAAGAACCGTATCAATTAATGATTTATTGGTACGGTTTTTTTAAAAACCGTAACAGATAATGTATTTCTTCGATTTAGGTACGGTTTTCCATAAACCGTATCTAAAAAGCGTACCAAAAAATAGTTTATGTAGTAGTGCATACCACTAAAAGAGTGAACTTTAAAGTCCATTTGCTAAAAGCATGGTAAGTTTCATTTTACTAAAGGCTAAATTATATCACCCATCTGATATTATGTATTTATCAATTTGGTACCTGTGTGCTGCTAGATTTTATGTCTACAAATTCATACCCCCTGTGGGTGATTGAATTTATTATATTTTTTAAAATTGTCGGGTCTTATCGGGTTGACCCGATAACCCGATAATATTTTTTTAATTAACCCGAACCCGACCCGATAACACTATCGGGTTATCGGGTTCGGGTCAAATCAACCCGACTAGATTTTTTGACCCGATTAGACCCGACCCGATCGGAGTTCGGTTCGGTCAGTTGACCACCCTCCGCATAACCCCACCACGAGGCACCGATCGACTATATCTTAATTATTATTCTATTTATTATATTAAAACTATTGGTTGAAAAGTAAAAATTTGTGATGGAAACATAAAAGTGTAAATAAAGTCAAAATTAGAAAGGAAAAAAAAAGATAAACTTTAAAAATCGAAAGCTATGATTGGTTAATAAGCTATTAGAGCAACTGTGTTTTAATATAACGAGAAATAGTGACAGCGCGTTGCGGCGGTGAGATGGTGGAGGTGATAGGTCAAGTCATAGAGTATAATCAGGATTTCGAGTTAAGTCAAAAACACAGAGTTGGCAACTATGGCTATATCTCTATATTATATATAACATGAGGCATTTGACATTAATGCCACCTCAATGCCACATAAGCATTTTTGTCCAACTAAGCAATGTTTTAAACCATCTAATTATTAATATTTAATTTATGAATTTTCGGATTTTTAAAGGTATTATTTATAAAATTCGTTTTTTGTAAAAAATATGCATGGTGAGATTCGAACTTGGGTTGTTTGTAGGATTAGTATAAATAACTTGTGTGTTTACCACTTAAGCAACAAGTTATTTTGATAATTATGTTGCATACTATAATATATAAATGGCTATAATTTATCTACAAAAATTATATTAAGTAATTATCTTTTTTAAAACTTATCATACATATCTTTTCCTTAAATATATTTTCACAATATACGGTATTTAATATATTTATCATAAAACCCTAATTCTTCTTCTTTCATCTTCCCAATGAACCACTTTTTGATGTGGACGTTGTTGATAAAAGGCTTAAGAGCTCAAACATGTCATCCAAGGTACTGAGTTTGTAAAAGTTTTAGTAATGTGTTTTGGTTTTTTGATTTTTGAACTCATAATGATGCTTAAAATCTTTAAACCAACCAAAATACAGGTTCCAAACACAAGGTTGTGCCTGATGTGATAGCGAATGTGGCATGTTGTGTTTATACCTGATATACAATCATGTTCAATGCCAATCAGGTTCAATGTGGCATTTATACCTGATATACAATCAGGTTCAATGCCAACAATCTCATGGACTTGCTTCCGTAAGCTTTGGTATACTATTGTGTTTCATGGTACACTATGCGCATCATCATGGTTTGGTTGATACTAATGGACTTGGTTATAGTGATGCTATCTACACGTGCAGAAAGTGGTAAGAAAAAAGATGAAATGATGAACAAAAGACACCATAACCTTTGCATTGAGATTCTTTACCTCTTTGCTAAATGTCCACTGAGGCGCCAAGGAGAAGGCGATGAATTGCAGCAATGCTGACTAGCTTCTTCATGTACAAGTAAGTATACTTTAGTTTTTAACTAAGGATTTACGGCCCTGGTTGTTGGATTACAGCTGATCACGAATGCCGACAAATGTGGAAATATTCGACCACCTTTGAGGAATTGTCAGAAATTATTTGACTTTATGATATAGTTCCATTGAACTTGAACCACATTTGATCTTCTTTGTTCGAGATACTACAGTACGTTTTCTTCGCAATCAAGTGTTTATGGAATCATCATATTCACGAGTGTATTGCAAAATCGTCCTTGTGGTTCAGCTAAATTGCACTTTTGTCCTTGTGATTCATTAAGTGCAAATATCGCCCTTATTTTGCATTGTGGAATCATTTTAGTCCTTCGCAAAGGCAAATCGTCGTGTGGTTTCAAAAGTTAGTGAAGGACCAAAATGATTCCAAACAGTGCAAATAAGGGCGATTTTGCACTTAATTAATGAACCACATGGACGAAACGTGACTTTGCCAAACCACAGGACGATTTTTGCATTTACCACTCAACATCGCTTTCACGGGACATGTCCCCACGAAACTTTTCCGGGGACATGTCCCGAAGCACCGCAATTCCTTGGGAATACTTTTCCGGGGCTGTTGCCACTTTTACCGGGAACATGTGGGACCAGTCACGGTCAAACATGTCCACGTGGCATCAATTTTGTCGGGACACGTCCCGGAAAACTATTTTGAACTTTACTTTAAGTACCTAATTCGTCATTAGTCAGGTTTTTTTTATACGCCCCCGGAAAAGTCAGAATGAAATATGCTTTTGATCCTTCAGGGAAAACTAGTCGACCCAATATGCGAATATTGTCCAAAATGGGTAATTTCCATATTTTCTAGAAATTTTCGGAAAAATCTACAACTGCTTGCTAACATAGTTATCCTTTTCAAAATCATAACACAAATTTAACATAGTTATCCTTTTCCAAAATCATGCCAATCATAACACAAATTCGCTAAACATAATATCATATATAACCATCAATCGCTAACATAGTTATCCTTTTCAAAATCGCAAACGGTTCCTAAAAACTATCCAAAACTACCTATCCGCAAATGGTCCAAAACTATATTATAATCCATTTATGGAATCCTAGCACATAATGCACATAAGCCATAATAATCCATGTTATTCTCACAAACATATCCAAAATGTTAAAGTAACATAAATCGGCATCTCAAACCCCACTACCCCATTACTGTCCCCCTAGATCTCTAACTGCCGGATGGAGTAGCATGATCGACCCACCTCTCCGGATCCCGACCCACCGTGGAGTAGCATGATCCCGGTGATCAGATTCGCCTCGCCAACCCGGAATGTCTCACAAACTCCATGACCGGGTCCATCCACTCTAGCGAGCTCCTCGTCAACCTTACTGCTTTTCCGCGGTGAGGACACATCCGCATCACGAGGTGGGAGGTGCTAAGGTCTTCTTCACTCCACCGCCGTAAGACCGACCTACACGGAGAATATGACCGCGCTTTCACCACCAATCACAGACGCAAAATCGGCGGTCGGTCATGCGAGTCCCACCTGAGGTGCTCTTCCCGCATCCGCAACATCTCGCTGTTTAGTTACAAAAAACAAGAAAAGTAATATATAAGTCGTGATGCTATATATCATCAAAATGGGTGACTTTGAAAATAAATTATACTTACATATCTAGCCCGGATAACGGGGACTCAAAGACATCGCTCGTATGGTTCCGACCAGAAGCTCTATCAAGTCTTCTCCGATCAGCCTCTACCGGGTCAACTGCTTAGAAATAAAATCAATAACGATGACACCCAACACCATGTATATATATAAATAAAATAATTAAATAGCTTACAAAGTTATGGCGAATAGCGACACGACGAGATCCGTGAAGACTAGAACTCGTGTTCGCCATTCGGTTTTGGTTCACCTACGAGATGTCGTCTTGGGGTTTGTCCAAAGCTTAACTGCGTATTTTAAATTATAAAACTATTATATAAATGAATTATTATTATTATTATAAAGTGTCGATCAGAAATTTACCACGCATCCCAAGTCTTGTTCTCGGACGCTTTCTTTTGATCTCTCAATTTTATCCACCACATCGTCTAGTAAAGTTATCTTTTTGTACCTATATTTTTTAGGCGTATCGTTTTTGGAGATAATACTACATCATCAACAATCTTCTCTCCATTCGGCCGACAAGGTATGTGTCGAGATCAAAGTAACTTGCAATAAAATATAAATAAAATATACAAATTTAAATAAACAAACAAGTTTGAATAAATATACAAATTTAAATAAAGGTTAAAATAACTTACGTGTAGATGCTCATGGATGTGGCCTTGGCCGTTGGGAACCTTAGCCCATGAATCGCAAAACATGGGAATCGAGTCCAGAACACCTCCCCAACATAGTTGGAGAACCAAGAAGAGAGGGCCCACGTGTGTCCAAACCCTCGGGTTGGGCCGAATTGATCGACACAGGACGACCATCCGGTTCTCTTCGCCTGAGGCTGTCTTTCTGGGACCACGCTTCCCGCCTTTCCCAATTTTGGCGTCAGTCTCACTTTGGATTTAGAGCCTACAAGTAATCAAATTCATGATGATGACATAAAATAACATTTATCAATTTAAAATAACATGTAATCAAATACATTAGTGAAAAATAATTGAGAAATTTACGGCATTGGGCGCCTATCCTCTCGAGGGACCACGAGGTGGCGACTCACTCCGTCGCCACCGTGAGACCTAGCTACAAATATCGCCATATTAAGCGAACATAGAAATTATGAAGAAACATATATATTAAATAAATAAATAAATAAATAAACAAACAAATAAACACATTTAACAGATATATCAACAAGATAATTATAATAAATAAATAAGAAATCAAAGCACTTTTCTCAAGCACATACTACTAAAGACCGATCGAAACCACGAATCACATAAGCTAGTTCGTTGGTAATTTTGTAAGAAATCAAATAAAATCTTCACCTCCAAAACGTTTTAAGTTTTGACCAACACATTAACGTGATGAATTTGCACTACGTGTGATAAGGGTGCAAACGCGTGGTCTCTCCATTTTTCCAACTAGCTAGATCAACATCCTTCGAGCTAGTTATGTACAAACTCTTATACACCATGTCATAATCTTAACCCATTATTTTTGGTGTCAATTATCCGATTATATTAAGCTTTATTACACATCAAGCATTAGCATTACATAAATATGGGACTTTGTTCAAGATGACCCTATATGATTTAGATTCATTTTTCATAACTTATAAGAAATCACCTCTAAGCTTAAGCAATTCTACCATCAATCCCCATTTATTTACAATAAAACACAAAAACTAAATACATCAATCTTAAGGACGATCAAATTGGGTATGACTTCTATACATAGTTAATGAACTCAAAAAGTTATCCGACCTAGCTATACTCTTTCCTATTTGACTAAACATGAACCAATGTTTCACTTAACCCCTAAAGAGGCTTTTTTCCTGATCGCAGAAGTCCACGTGAAGAAGGTCGAACCCAAGTCTCACAAACGCAATGTAGTTCCAAACAAAGAATAACTATAAATTTTGCATACCTACTCATATTAACAGGAAGCTAAAAAAATAAATATATTCAAAAATAAGAGCTATAAACTTTTCTTTGTGACATGTCCACGCTAAAAAAATAATAAACATACCTTTGGTCTCGCCACTTGTGGTCGGCTGGTCTCGGTCTCGGTCATCACACCACTCATTGTACCAAAAAAAATAAACAAAAAAAATAAAAATTAAACAATTAAACAATTAACAATTAACAATTAACAAAACAACAACAATTAAAACAAAAATAAAAATAACGAAATTAAAAACCTAGCAACATTAAAAATTAGCAAAATTAAAAAAATTGTACCGGTCCCATTCGATGTTGTGAGAGTGGGGAAAGAAGAATTAAACAATGAGAGGGGAAGATAACGACAGCGCATATAGTGTTTGAAGACAAACGGTGGGTGGTGTGTGAGAGTAGCCGGTGGAGGTGGTGGTGAGAGGCCGGTGGAGGTGGTGGTGAGAGATGCTGGGATGGTTGTCTTCGCTTTGAGGTGGGAAGACGAGCTATGTTTTTGCTTTTTTTCCGAGCGAGACCCAGACCAAATAATTGAGGTTAATATTTTTCACTTTTGCTTTGGGGACAACTCCTGAAAGTTCGCTTTCTTCTAGCGACTTTTGTCGGGACACGTCCCTGTGGAAAATGATGGCGGGATAAAGAAAAGTGAGGGAAAATGAAAATTTGTACAAAACTTTCCTGGGACATGTCCCCTAAAGGTTTAATTATAAAATTAAAACTATCATTTTAAATAATTAGAATTAATAATAAATTATAAAATTATATAATTAAATTTAACCTAAAAATTATAAAACTAATCTAATTACTTTTAACTTAGGTAGCAGAGACTCCGATACAAGAAAGTCTAAAATATATGACGTATCATGTATAAACGACTAAGTATAGATGCATTGGTATATTATCATGTTAAACCAAAATATAGGTATTGGTATACATATCATGTTAAACGACCAAGTATAGGTGCTATGGTACAGTATCATGTTAAACGCACCAAGTATAGGTGCTAGTATACGTATCATGTTAAACGACCAAGTATAGGTGCTATAGTATCGTATCATGTTAAGCGACCGTATAGGTGCATTGGTATACGATCATGTTAACGACCAAGTAGGTGCTATAGTATCACGTATCATGTTAAACGACCAAGTATAGGTGCATTGGTATATCGTATCATTTAACGACCAAGTATAGGTGCTATAGTACGTATCGTTAAACCGACCAAGTATAGGTGCATTGGTATACGATGATGTTAAACCACCAAGTATAGTGCATTGGTACACGTATCATGTTAAATGACCGTATAGGTGCATTGGCATAACGATCATGTTAAGCGACCAAGTATAAGTGTTATGGCATCGTATCATGTTAACCACTGTATAGTGCATTTACACGACTGCAAGTTAAAACGCATTGGCAGGCATTGCGCATATATGCATTATATATATTAGATGAGAAGTAAATCCATCAAGTATAGGTGCATTGGTATACACATGTTAAAGCGACCAAGTATATGTGCTTATTGGTATACGTATCATGTTAACCCGCCAAACCTTACAGTAAAACCTAAATTGTTTTAAAATTAAAACGGCATATCTTTAGTTTCATCATCGATGTCGTTACAAAAAATCAACAAGAAACGAAGACTTGAATTTTGAAGCGGTTGGTATCTCCGGGTTATCCAATGCTTGTGATTTATTGATGAGACTGGATCAAGTATAGAAAGAGTTTCTTCTGGGCATTCTTTAAGCATATGTAATTTAGTATTGGAAAAGGGTGTTTGGAGACCATAATCTTGTTAACTAGAAATGTACTTTACAATCCAGATGTGCTTTGATTTATAAAATACTTGCAGATACATACTACAAGAACAACAACAACATCAACAATAAAGAATACAAAAGAACAACTACTACTTTGATTAGCAACACCGTCCGATGGACGGGTATGACTTGTGGTTTTTATTTTACGATTTAGTAGAACAAATATGTACTAAAAAGTAATTAAAAGATAAATTACACGGTTAAGATCTATAACTGATGTTACCATATTTCATAAAACGGGTAAAGCAGGTAAGTATTTGGAATTTTGGTTTTTATTTTTACGGTTAAGTTGAACAATTATATACTAAAAAGTAATTAAAAGTTAAATGAAACGGTTAAGAACTATAATTGATGTTACCATAATCCATAAAATGGCTAAAAGCAGGTAAGTACTTTGATTTGTGGTTTTTATTTTTAGGATTTAGTTGAACAAATATATAGTAAAAAGTTATTAAAAGTTAAATTAAACAGTTAATAATTATAATTGATGTTACCTTGATCCACAAAATGGCTAAAAGGATGTAACTAATTTCTAACATTTTGTTCTAAACAATATTAATCATGAACATTTTTTACATTTGATAATATTATTAACATTTATTATTATTATTTTGTTTTTGTTAATTATGTTTCTTTACTTATTGTATATAGGTGCTTCCAACTGATTTTTTTTTTACCAAATTTAGATGATTTTGACGAATTTGAAATATCTGTGAATGGATTTTTGGTTTAGTTTGATGTTCGTTGTGATGAGAATATGTATGACTTGTGATTATTTTTTGATTGTATTGCGTTACGATTACGGTATATATATATATATATATATATATATATATATATATATATATATATATATATATATATATATATATATATATATATATATATATATATATATATATATATATATATATAAATTTAAACCATTTATAAACATACCACCACGCTATGTTTTATCCAAATTATATCCAATTGATAGCACATACAATGTAATGTCCAAGGTACTAATTAATTAGGGCTTGTTTGTTGTGCGTTATGCATGGAAATTAGGTTACCGTTATTAATTATTAAACAATTTGACAAAAAATAAATTTAAACGTGTTCATTTTATTCACTTTTGAGGCAGGTTGCATATTGTTTGTCAAAGAAGAAAACTCACCATTGAAAAGACAAGCATACTTGTGGAAATTTTGTGAGTTCACTCATAAACTACACCCTTTACATTGTTGCATCGTGAAGTTACCCAAGTGAGGTAGTCACATGTGATATAAAAATTCGTTTGAAATTGATGTCATATGGCTCAAAGCAGGGGTCCTCTCCACCGTCTGGGCGGGTGATGTAGGTTGGTTTATTGATCAACTTCTAGCCAAAGATGACAATGTTCTTACTTATTAAGATGGTCTGCAATATGGAAAAACGGTAATAGCTAACAATGAGAATATAAATCGTTATTAACATTAAACTAATAGAAAAAAACCAATAGATCGACAAACAATGCATTTTAAAACTTCTAACATAATTCGAAAACAATTTTGAAATACACTAATGCAAATACCCCCATAATATGAGTAACCTACAACATCACATAGAGACTACAAAAAAAATCGAAGTTTACAAAAAAAAGGTAACAGCTTTCACATGAGCTGCTATTGCTGCAAAGGTTTGAAAAATAAACTTAACATGTAACATACGAAAAATACATAATTATTCACATGAGCTACTTACTCTAGTCTCTATGCCAATAAGGCTCCAACCGCCGAACAAAGGACATTATTCCAATCTTTGTGCTACAAAACAAAACCTGTAGTTGCAATTTGATTAGAGACCTGCATCCTAGAGTAAAAAATATGGCATTTTTGATTGCACGTAATGATTCGACACATGTACTGTAATGCCCTTAACCTTCTTGCTCAGAAAAGAGTGTAAGTTTCTTTATGGTCCCCTCAAGGATTCTTTTTTTCACCCTTAACCTAAACTGATATAAAATAAATCAGTTTCTACATGAAAGGTCTTAAGTATCGTTGTAAAAATATGTATTGTGTTGACATTTTAATGAAATAACACCCCTTTGGTTCTTTTACAGTGAGTTACAGAATGAAAAAGAACTGCAAGTTTATAACTATTTGAGAATTGCCCAACAAAGTGGCAAACACAAAAACCACATTACACTCGGTAAGAAAATTCAATAGCAAATCATTTACATAGGGAGGGTATCGCAATAAGATTCAACTGATCTGACAAATGTCTATAGTACAAGAAAAAGCAAACCTATTCACACTTAATTAGAAATTTCCAGTTTTTAGATAAACTGCCCAAAACTAAAGTTTTTGTATCTACTGTACAATAGATTAACAACACTGAACATTGTTTATAAGAAGCCTATTGAAAAAAAAATTAAGCTCTATCATTATAAGCGTATGGATAAAAAAGAAAACTGAACCAAAACAACAATTGTTGTTAAATAAGAGGCTCAGAAAGCTCCATTTCATTTGAACTATTTTGATGTGTGTCTGGTAGACGGGGTCCTCCTATAGGATCCAAACCGAGCCATTGCCAAGGCCAGCATACGTATCTAGACCTGTGTGCATTGCTTGAGATCTTCTGTGTATCGAGTCCTTCAAGTTGCTTAGTCAACTCTTCCACCCGTTCCCTCAAGCGGGTAGCTCTCGTGTCTGCCAATCTCAATGATGTCTCGGCTGCATCTCTTGCTGCCATGGCAGCAGCTGCTGTTTCCTCTTTGAACTTTAACTTCTTCTCTGACTCTATCACTGCCTGCTTTGCTTCTTCCAGTTCTTGACGTATGATATCATCACTTTACTATGTATGCACACACAATAGAGGTGACAATTTTGATCCATCAAATTACAAAAGGATCGATTCTGGTAATGTTTTAATCTCTCAAGAGTAAGAAGGATAACATAAAAACATAGGTATTTTTCCCACCTTTTTTAAATAGAGACGGTATCTTACTTGGAAATATAACATACTGAAAGTGTTTTAACTGGTTAAGTATTCCCAACATTAGAAACCTAGGATTGAATCTAATTCATGAAGAATATGAAGAAACCCATTAGCCTATCTGAAAAGTCAACATATCTCCAAATGACAGTCACATGGTCAACTCAAAGAGTTTTTGTAAGATATTATATAACTTACCTTGGATCTCTTACTATCAATTTATTGCTGTAACGAATGATTGTTGGTAAAAGGCAACATGGGTATACTTCAATTATATTTGTGTAATATTTTCACAAAAGTTTGAGGCATTACATGATCTAATTTGATCTACGAAAAACTATTCATGAAATGTATATGGTGAGTGGGGTTATTTTAGTGATTTCTAGAAGCTATTTTAACAAATCTGTGAGTGGCATACAAGCTAGCTTCTAGAGCATGTGTGAAGCTACATTTGGGCTAAATTATACAATCAAGTAGGAATAACTTTCAGGATTGGGTGCACAATCAACTATCATAATCTTCAAAATAAACCACTGATCACTTAAAATATAAGATATTAATGTGAGCATACCTATGCTATATACTCTTGTTAATGTGAGCATACCTGTGCTATATACTCTTGTTCCACGTGTTGTATTTAGTCTTTATCTTAGCCTACAAGAGTCTAGTTCTAGAATATCAATACCGTGTCAATAACGTGTACCGCGTCAATAACGTGTAACGCGTACACGTCGTTGGGTCGGTTTGATATCTCAAGCTAATCACGTCTGTATTACTTTTTGTCACAGCCGATATCGGTACAGTATTTGAGTCGGTTCTTCTTCCCCCTCATCGCTATAAAAGGAGGTGAGGGGGGAAGGGTTATGTACGCATTCTTTCAATAACTAATCAAACAACTGATTAGGAAAACTTACTTGTGCATGTTATTTATCTTTGTTGTCGGTAAACTGCTGGTGTTGTCATCTTCTTGGTCGAAGTTATCCGTGCTAGTAACCAGGTTGTAGTTGCCGAATACTACAAGTGGTATCAAGAGCTTTGGTTCAGAAGTTCTCTAGTTATCTAGGATCGATCGAGAAGGGTTTCTTGGGTCTTCGATTGTCCGGGTTTGCGACAAGGTGTAGGAGGCTTGAGGATTCGTTGGTTTTGGGTTTATCTAAGATCGGAATATTTCTTTTCCGGTGGGTTTTTCCGTTGCCGACTATATCAGACCAAAGAAGATAAGTCTTGTTTTTTTTTTTTTGGTGTTCTGGTTTGGTTTTCTAGTATTTGTGAGAAGGAAGGCACTTTAAATAAACAAGGGAATATTATTACTTTTGGAAAAGTGATATTACAATACAACCAACAAAACGTAGTGGAATTTTTTTTTTGTTTAGTTTTATTTTCTTTTTTTATTATTATGAAAACAAAGGGTATTAAATTAAAGGGTATTGCACAAGGGACTTTATTATTTTGTGATTGTGATATTTTCTCACAAGGTTTAGCAAATTAATAAAGGGTTTAAAGAATGACGGGAGCTAAGTTTGACATCAAAAAATTCGATGGAACCGGTGATTTCGGGTTATGGAGAATCAAGATGCGTGCTTTATTAATCCAACATGGATGTGAAGCAGCTCTGGAGGTTTTACCCGCGGACATAGACACTGCAACAAAAGGTGAGCTAAACAAGAAAGCTCATAGTGCCATAATTTTGTGTTTGGGTAACAAGGTACTGAGAGAGGTTACCGGGGAGACGACTGCAGCGAGGGTTTGGAACAAGCTCGAGACTTTGTACATGACAAAGTCTTTGGCCAACAAGTTGTACCTGAAGAAGAAGTTGTATACATTCTACATGCCGGTTGGACGTTCGATTTCCGAGCATATAGATGAGTTCAACAAAATCGTTCTCGATTTAGCAAATATTGAGGTAAAATTTGAAGATGAAGATCTTGCTTTATTATTACTCACTTCTTTACCAGCATCATACGAACACTTTGTGGATACCTTGCTTTACGGACGGGAAGCTTTGACTTTGGAGGATGTGATGGCCACACTAAATTCAAAGGAAATCAAAGAAAGATCTAAAGCGAAGGGGGATGATGGTAAAGGGTTATTTGTGAGGGAAAGAACTGATCGCAAGAATTCGCATCAGTCTAGGGGAAAGTCAAGATCAAAGTCTCGAGGTGGAAGACTCAAGTGCTATATTTGCCAATCTGAGGAGCACTTGAAGAGAAACTGTCCGAAGAATAATCGCAAGAAGTCAAATGGTTTCGTCAAGAAAGATGATCACCAAGCTCTAGTGGTTCGGGTTATGGCGATTACGAGGTGATGATGGTGATGAGTGCGAGATGCATTCTTTGGTGGATTATGGATTCAGGAGGTTCATACCACATGACACCCAGTTTAGATTTATTGTTTGATTTTCTGGAATGCGATGGGGGCAGAGTACTGTTGGGTGATAACAGGGATTGCAAAATCAGAGGAATTGGCAAGGTTAGGATACAACTGAAAGATGGGTCAAGTTTTGTGTTACACAATGTCAGGTATATTCTTGAATTGAAAAGAAACTTGATATCGCTAGGAACTCTTGAAAAAGAAGGATATACCGTAAAAATGCAGTCGGGCAAAAGCAAGGTGATTAATGGTTCCAGGGTTATTTTATCTGGAACCCGAAGGGATAATTGTGTATACTCTTTGGATGGCCATGCAGTGGAAGGTGAGGTTAATGCTAGTGTTGAAGAAAAAGATAGTCTTGCACAGGTTTGGCACAAAAGACTAGGACATATCAGTGAGGCGGGACTACGGTCTTTGGATAAGCGGAGGCTGTTTGGCAAGAAAAGTCTAGGTAAG
Organism: Chrysanthemum lavandulifolium; assembly: GCA_022545495.1. Classification (NCBI taxonomy): domain Eukaryota; kingdom Viridiplantae; phylum Streptophyta; class Magnoliopsida; order Asterales; family Asteraceae; genus Chrysanthemum; species Chrysanthemum lavandulifolium. The sequence goes on from CM040246.1 coordinate 84,430,897, forward strand.
CTTGATTTTTGTGAGAATTGTGTTATGGGAAAGTCGCACCGAGTCAGTTTCGGTGTAGGAAGGCACACTACTCAGGGAGTGATAGACTATGTTCATTCAGACTTATGGGGTCCGTCTCAGGTGGAATCATTGGGAGGTAAGAGGTATTTCTTATCTATCGTTGATGATTATTCCAGGAGGGTATGGGTTTATATTCTCAGGTTCAAACACGAAGCATTTGGAAAGTTCAAAGAGTGGAAGAAGTTAGTAGAGAATCAGACTGGGAGGACGGTTAGGAAGCTTAGGACGGATAATGGTCTTGAGTTCTGTAACCGGGAGTTTGAACAGTTGTGCACTGAGAGTGGGATTGCTAGACATTTGACAGTTTCCGGGACGCTGCAGCAGAATGGGTTAGCATAACGGATGAACAGAACTCTCATGGATAAGGTACGTTGTTTATTAATTCAGTCTGGATTGCCCAAGACCTTCTGGGCGGAAGCGACATGTACGGCTGCATATCTTATAAATAGGTCATCATCGACAGCGATTGGGAAAAAGACTCCTATGGAGATGTGGTCGGGACATCCAAGTGATTATGGGATGTTAAGGATTTTCGGCTGTATCGCATATCCACACACTAAACAAGGTAAGCTCGAGCCGAGAGCGGTAAAATGCGTTCTTTTGGGGTATCCCGAGGGTGTGAAGGGGTACAGGCTATATAGGCTTGATAATGAATCACCTAAACTAGTCACTAGCAGGGACGTAGTATTCAATGAAAGTGTCATGTACAAAGACACGTTGAAGGATTCTGGTGCAGGTACTGATAAGTCTGTTGAGGAATTCCAGGTTGAGGTGGAACTGCAGAGGTTAAATAATCGTTCGCCTGAGGAAGATCAGACAGATGATCAGGAAGATGGCGATGATGAAGATGCAGGGGATCAGGATCATGATCAAACACCGGATCTCACAGATTATCAGTTGGTTCGGGATAGAGAGCCAAGGACAAGAACGATACCTTTGAGGTTTCGGGATGAAAGTAATATGGCTGCTTACGCGTTTGTTGCAGCAGAGGAAGAAGATACTCGTGAACCATTAACATACCAGGAGGCAGTTGCTTGTGAAGACAGTTCTAAGTGGAAAGCTGCTATGGATGAAGAGATGGATTCTCTGAGGAAGAATAAGACCTATGAGTTAGTAGATCATCCGGTGGGCAAAAGGCGGTGAGCGCAAATGGTATTCAAGATAAAGGAAGGATTGAAGGTGTTCAAAAGCCTAGGTACAAGGCGAGGTTGGTGGCTCGTGGATTCACACGGAGGCGGTATTGACTATAATGAAGTATTTTCACGGTAGTTCGACACACATCTATTCGGGTTATACTTGCATTGATGCGTGTAGAGATTATGAGTGGGCGACTTGATGTAAAGACGGCATTTTACATGGTAATCTTGAAGAAGTGATCTACATGAGACAACCATGGGATATGAACAAGGTAACAAGGTATGTTTGTTAAAGAAATCCCTTTATGGATTGAAGCGATCACCTAGGCAATGGTATAGGAGGTTTGATGAGTATATCTTTGAGCAATGGGTTTAAGCGTAGCGATTCTGACGATTGCTTGTATTCTGAGAGTTATGCATCAGGTGCGTATATCTATCTATTGTTATATGTAGATGATATGCTGATTGCTTGTAAAAGTAAGGCTGAGATTGGGTCTATCAAGTCTTTGCTTAAAAAGGAGTTCGACATGAAAGAGCTCGGGGAAGCAAAGAAGATTCTTGGTATGGAGATCATCAGGGATCGGAGTCACAAGATTCTGAGGGTTTCACAATCCGGGTATGTTTCTAAGATTTTAAATAATTTTAGAGTTGACAATGGGAAATCGGTTAAGATGCCATTGGGTGGGCACTTCAAGCTGTCGTTGAAGGATTGCCCGGTTAGGGATTGTGATGTTGAAAGGATGAGTAAGGTGCCATATTCAAATGCGGTTGGGAGCTTAATGTACTTGATGGTGTGCACGAGGCCAGACATAGCATATGTAGTAAGTGTAGTTAGCAGATATTTGGCGAATCCAGGTAAAAAGCATTGGGAAGCAGTGAAGTGGATTCTGAAATATTTGAAGGTATTGCAAATGTGGGTTTGGTGTATCGGACAAATCGTGGAAACCATGTGGACGTAACAGGTTTTGTTGATTCAGACTACGCTAAAGATCCGGATAAAGGTAGGTCTATCACTGGTTACACGTTTTTAGTACAAGGATGTGTTGTAAGCTGGAAGGCAACGCTACAACACGTGGTGGCTCTTTCGACTACAGAGGTGGAGTATATGGCCCTTACGGAGGCTGTGAAGGAAGCTATTTGGCTAAGGGGACTCTTAGAAGAATTGGGCGTGGAGCTTAACAATGTGGCAGTTAATTGTGATAATC